>CM056737.1:41333481-41690185 GCA_029844215.1 Przewalskia tangutica | reverse complement strand
GATTGTTTAAAGGAGAATTATATTCTTAAATGAATAAGACTATGAACTACTTAAACCTTTCTAAAATAAGAAACGTGAACATTTGAAATTAGGCAAACTTGGACGCTTGGAAAATAATGTTGTTACTTGATTTTACAAAGGTAAGTGTTTTGGTTTATTTAAAAAGACACCACTCTATTTTATACTACGGGTATCAGGTGACTTATGTGAAAGCAACGGATCTTTTAAAAGATTTAATGTATGAAGTACTTTAGGGGTAGATAATCGAACTTGTTAGCTTAAAGTACCTCGCGTGAATAACTTGATTGTGTTGGTTTGAGATAGCCTTGTAAATACTTTCTTGTTGATGTGATATGAAAATGTTAGATGCTACGCGTGTTAGTATCTTGTGTGATCGTGATGTAAGGGGTCATTCTTGTTGTGCTTACGTTGTTAAACGTTAAGACCGTTGTACTGTTATTGTATCACATACCCCCTTGACTTATTATACCGAGGGCTTGCTACCCTTGACGCGGTCTTTACGCCTACGCGGTCCTCGTGACTACGCGGAGCGCGGTAGCTCCGGGATTGATCATTCCGGTGTTTAGCCTGACGCGGGATTCCTACGCGGTCTGTTGAGACTATGCGGTCTTTGAGACTATGCGGTTGCGGAGCCTGGCGGATACCGAGGTTAGCCGCTTCGATGCTGGTATACCTCAAAGCGATGCGGGACTACGATTCGAGGAATACCTCGCGCGGTCCGTGTGACCTATGCGGAGTCGCGAGTTCCAGTGGATAGACACGCACATTGATATTGCGGGCGAGCGCCAGCCGACATGCGGCGCGTCTAGAAAGACCTCTGGATACGCCAGGTATTTTTGGTACTGTGGTCTTAGTAGCCGGCCATGCCTTCGCATTTGCCCCGCACGGTTTTATTGTGATAACTTTGAGGCGTGAGTCCCCGACTTGACATGATCGCTTATTTATTGGTGAATCAGTAGTTTGTTATCATACATGTCTCCCGCTTTATATAGACTACTATGATTTCATTTACGATTTATTTTCGCCACATACTTGGTACTGCCAGATCGACCTCCTTCTGGGGCGTTACATGCCGCAGTAAAGGTACACGCTATCGATCCTCGCTCTAGGGTCACACCAAAGATTGGGAAAGCCCGCTTCTCGAGGCTTATCAGCCGTATAGTCCTCGTTGTTGTAGGTGCTTATATTCAGGGTATGGCGGGCCCCGTCCCGCCATCGTTGTCGATCATTTCTTGAGGTCCTGTAGTAATGCCGTAAGCGTGGTTTGTGAAAAGGATTAAACTGCTCATTTGTAAAAGTTGTTATTTATATATGCCGATAGGCAAGTTTTCCTCGACATCGCTTTGTACTTCACTTGTTTCATGTATATGTTTTATGTTCCGCTGACACTGATGTTGGGTCACTAGGGTGCCCTGTAAGGCACCACCACGCCCGCTGGTCGTGACAAAAGTGGTATCGTGAGCGATTAATCCTGGAAGTGTCTGCTGCATCAGATCCGCAGTCTGATTATCGGTGTTGTGCACCACACCAATAATCGTGAGGCTATAGGGTATTTAGGATTGGTTTCTATTCTTCTCACTCGAGATCGTGCCTTAGAGTCGTGTTGTAAGTCGACCCTCGACGAAATTATTTCCTTATCGCTATGCCTCCGCATAGTGGCAACCCGGCCCAGAGGGCAAGGCAAACGAGGAGCCGCGAGTAGAGTTCGGGAGGGTGGCAAGGGCTCGTGCCCAACCATTACCTAGGTAGTGCTCATTCGGGAGTTCTGCGACGCCACTAGCCCCAGCAGAGTTTAGCACGGCGGCGCAGCTCCCATCGCGCCATGATATTTGAACCTTCGCCCGCGATCGAACAAGGAGTATCGAGTATACCGATGTACCGCGAGTCTTGATGACTATCTAAGAGAGGGTTGTGTAAGTGTAATTCTTCGCTTAGGCTTCGAGCATGGCTCGTGGTCGGGCTTACGCGCGCAGCAGTCGAGAAACGTAGAGATCGACAGTTAACAGCGATGCAGGGGGCCAGAGCGAAGGTCCTTTAGTAATTTTCGAGGCGAGTCGCCACCGCCAGATTAGATATGCACCTCCGCCAGCAGAGTGGTCTTCACGGATTTCGTGGACGCTCGTACGCAGGAGTTGGTCGTAACCTGTGGCTTCCGCTCACGCGTGATGCACGCCGTCCCGGGAATGTCGTCTTTTGTTGGTACTTGTCAGACTGCGCCGCCGTGGCCATGTGTCGAGAGAATGTCCTCGTAGGAGGACTTAGCCTTCGTGATTGGTGGGTAGTTCGTCATCTTCCTTAGCTATGCGCTCACGGCGAGGTTTGATTAGAATCGACTAAGGAGTGAAGCAGAGATATAGATATATCTTTAACCTCTGAGTTTCGCTTATGTGATAAGGTGAGTATACCTTAAGTGCTATGTTCGATAGCAAAAGTGTTAGTTATGTTTAGAAATCATGGTGGGTTAACCGAGTAAGATTTGGGGGATGAGTAGGTGTGAACCTTAGAATGTTTTACGTAAAGACCTTAGAGGTAAGGCCATCTCGAGTAGAGGTGTAGTGTTATGTTTGACCTTGTCGGAAGTGCATAGTGCACGTGAGTTATGTTGGGATAGGTCCCTAGTAGTGTGGAATGAAAGGGTAGTTGAGCTAAGAAGACCGCCAGGTTTTCAAACGTGATTAGTGAGATTGTTCAATCGGGAGCTAGTATTGCGCTGGCGCGGGTCGGGTTGAGGCCACGCCATGGGTCAAACCGCGTAGGTTTGGTGGTGGGGTCAGGTTGTGGTGGTCCCGCTTTGTGTTAGGTTGCGAGGGTGTTAGGCCCAAGTTTAGTTAACCAACAGACGAGTTCGTGGATGCGCTCGACCGCTGGTCGGGCCGATGGGGCAGCCCATCGTGTTCTTCGTCGTGACCGCTACTCGGCGTTGGGTTATCTCAAAGGTTGTAAGGCTGCACGGTGCCTACCTTCACCTTATGTCGCATGCTGGAAGCCCGTGTTGTGGCTATTTTCGTTTTCTTAAAGTTTTACCAGCAAGGATAGGCACTCGCGTGAGTCTCGACCACATTCGCCCTCGGGCCAGTGTTTGGATTTCAGGGATAGTTGTGGGGATTGTTGTCTCCCGTGGAGGTAGTGTTTAAGCTACCATTTCAGTGTTCGGATATTGCCTTATGAAGCCTTGTAAGGGCGGAAGTGTAAGTTGCCGGTCGATTGGTTCGATGTTGGCAAGGTTCAGACAGTTGGTTCAGGCTTGTTCCAGCAGACTGTGGATAGTGAGAAGCTTGTCTAGAAGAAGTTCCGCACTGCAGGAATTGTGCGGATAATCGCGACGACGCTTAGAGTTCAAAGCCGACGGCCGGTCTTCGAAAGCACCACCCCGGTCAGTGACGAGTTAGGAATACAGAGGAACTTAGCCCGAGTTACTTTGGGCCTTTGTGATTTCATGTGAAGGATAGGCCGTGTTGCCTATATGTTAGCTTTTGCCGTCCGACTTAGAGGCGAGACGTCCGCCTTTCGTATTGTTATGATCGGAAAGTATCGAGATCCATCCAGAGTGTTCCCGCTAATGATGACCACGTTAGAGATAGTAACCCCGAGTTTTGGAAACCAAGCAGGTCGTAAATGTGGTAAGAGTTCGAGTGTACGACACTGGATCGACGCAGTCCGGCACCGCTTGTTGGTCGCACGAGTGACACTAGAACCTCGCGCAAAGTGACAAAAGTGGTATCGCGGTATCGCGAGCATAGATGTGATCATTTCTTTTTTGTGAAGGCGCGAAAGAAGTATATTATAGACCCTGAGAGGTGTTATGGTGATGATAGAGGTGTTTCCTCGTGGACTCGATGTAGGCTTTTTGCGCAAGTTGTTTCGTGGCCACGCGTGGCAAGGATTGTTCTCGCAAGTATAGTAGTGAAGACTACATCGCGCGCTTGTCTTGAGATTTAAAGGGAACATTCGGACGCATGTTTCTGGAGGGGAGAATGTTATACCCGTATTTCCGCAGTATGCACGTAAGCGCACGTATAAAAGTTTAAAGCCTCGAGTAGGCAAAGTGACTCGCCGATTTATGTTTGTGCACAACACCCGCTTAGAGTCGCTTTCAACTAAACGCCACAGCTTCGTAGGGAATTTCCGCCATGTCATTTCTAATTTTTGCGATTTTTCCGAGAGACGAATGTGTTGGATCAACAAGAGGGCGCCACTTGGCACCCTCTCATCGTGGATTCAAATCGTCCATTGGACGAAAATGGCTAAGCTTGGCACGTTTTGTGCTCGCACAAAGTCAAGGGTAGGTAGGATATTTGTGTTTGGTAAATCCTAGCCCTACACTTGCCTAACACATGGATTGATCTTGGCCTTTGGTTGGCCATCCCTTGACCTATAAATACCCTCTTAGGTTCAAGACTTCTTCATCCAAAATGCCTAAGTCTTGAGAGCCTTCCCTCCCCTCGTGAGGCCTCTTGGCCGAGAGATGTCCTCCCTGCCTAGTGGCTCTCACGAGATGTCCTCCCTCCTAAGAGTGTGGCCGGGTACCCCTAGCCTAGTTGCTTTCGTATAATACCCCCTCTCTTGGTAGAAATACTCTCAAAAGTATTGTTATAATGCCCAAATTACCTTAGCCAGATACCTTGTTGTATTCTAAGGTTATACCTATACGAAAAGCCCGTAAAATACTATTATACTCCCGCTACCACCAAACCGAAACCCTAAGGAAAATCTCCATGGTTAGTTGAGTAGTATGTAGTTGGTTAGAACTTCTATGGTAGTTTGGAGCGGGTTGGAGCGCACGGAGTCGAGCTAAACGATTGCCCAGATCGACTTTATACTTGGATAATTATGGGCTTAGCGAGGTAAATATCTTGTCCTCTATTGTAATTGGAAATTACATGTTGTTTGAATATATAGTTGTAGTATACTATATATAGTATCAACGTAGTTAGTGGCAATGTCTTTTGACTTAAGCTCAAGAATCGAATCGAATCAGAATTACATAGACAGTATTACAAGAGACTTGTGTAGTAGTACCGTGGAGTAGAATTGTACCCGTCGTTAGATGATTAACCCCCGTTGGCTCGTAGCCCCGCTAGAGGAGGAGATTTACGCCGTATGGGGAGGTGCTGCCAAATTTTCTCAGAGAATGTTCTACGTTAAGATCTAGATAAAGCCTTTACAAAGTGGCCTTATAGGTTGAAGTGCTACGTGTGACGTAATCTTCTGGACTAAGGAGTAGTCGACGGTTTGAGGTACTCGGAGCGTTTTGCTATTAGTCGATAATCGTCGCGAGGTATGTGAACCTCTTCCTATCTCTTCTAGCATGAAATGTGTGAACTATGTGGTACGGTAGACGTACATGTGCTAAATGTATTTGATTGGTTTAAAACATAAAGTGTTATAACGGCTTTATGGGAAGTTGGTTATAACAGCTTTATGTTGGTGAGAAAATACATATGGTTTTTAATAAGGTAACTGATTTGAATTATAACTGGCTTGTTATGTGTTAATAAAGAACTTGAAGTATTTCAAAAGATTTTTGGAATCATTTTGAAAGAAGAAGTAATACTTGGTTTTTGAAAACTTAAGAGTTATGCTAGCTTTATGGGAAGTTAGGTATAACGGCTTAAGAATGTTTTTACTGATTTCGGAAATCAGAATGTGTATCGACAAACCATCATAAGTTAATAAAAGGAAATGTTTTGACTAATTAAGTATTATTAAAACCAAGAGAAACTTCCATCCGCATAGAAGCTAAGATGAGACAAAATGATATTTCCTAGATCACAATTCTTTACCGTAATAAGATTGTAATAAACAAGAATATCCTACTCACATATAAGACTTATGTTTCTCAGATTGTTTAAAGGAGAATTATATTCTTAAATGAATAAGACTATGAACTACGAAACCTTTCTAAAATAAGAAACGTGAACATTTGAAATTAGGCAAACTTGGACGTTTGGAAAATAATGTTGTTACTTGATTTTACAAAGGTAAGTGTTTTGGTTTATTTAAAAAAGACAGTCACTCTATTTTATACTACGGGTATTGTGTGACTTATGTGAAAGCAACGGATCTTTTAAAAGATTTAATGTATGAAGTACTTTTTGTGGTAGATACCCAACTTGTTAGCTTAAAGTACCTTGTGTGAATAACTTGATTGTGCTGGTTTGAGATAGCCTTGTAAATACTTTCTTGTTGATGTGACAAGTGAAAATGTTAGGATGCTACGTGTGTTAGTATCTTGTGTGATCGTGATGTAAGGGGGTCATTCTTGTTGTGCTTACGTTGTTAAACGTTAAGCCGTTGTACTATTATTGTATCACATACCCTTTGACTTATTATACCGAGGGCTTGCCACCCTGACGCGGTCTTTACGCCTATGCGGTCCTCGTGACTACGCGGAGTGCGGTAGCTCGTGATTGATCATTCCGGTGTTTAGCCCGACGCGGGATTCCCTATGCGGTCCGCTGAGACTATGCGGTCTTTTGAGACTACGCGGTCGCGGAGCCTAGCGGATACCGAGGGTTAGCCGCCGACGCTGGGGTATACCTCAGCGGTCCGGGGACCATGATTCGAGAATACCTACGCGGTCCGTGTGTGACCTATGCGAGTCTGCGAGAGTTCCGTGGATAGACACGCACATTGATATTGCGGCGAAAGGCCGCCTTCGATACGTGGTGCGGCCTAGAAAGACCTCGGATACGCTTTGTGGTATTTTTGGTACTGGGTCTTAGTAGTCGCTATGCCTTCAGACTTGCCCCGCATTTGTTTTATTGTGATAACTTTGAGCGTGAGTCCCCGACTTGACATGATCGCTTATTTATTGGTGAATCGTAGTTTGGTTATCATACATGTCTCCTCGCTTTATATAGACTACTATGATTTCATTTACAAGATTTATTTTCGCCATACTGTACTTGGTACTGCATCGACCTCCTTCGGGGCTGCGCTCATGCCGCAGTAAAGGTACACCGCCATTGATCCTCGCTCTTAGGGTCACAACAAAGATTTGGGAAAGCTCCGCTTCTCCGAGGCTTATCGTATAGTCCCCGTTGTTGTAGGTGTTTACATTCGTGGTATGGCGGGCCCTGCCCCGCCATTGTTGTCGTATCATTTCTTAGAGGTCCGTAGCACCGCTGCAAGCGTGGTTTGTGAAAAGGATTAAACTGCTCATTTGTAAAAGTTGTTATTTAGATATGCCAAAGGCAAGTTTTCTCAGACATCGCTTGTACTTCACTTGTTTCATGTATATGTTTTATGTTCCGCTGATTACTCTGATGTTGGGTCACTAGGGTGCCCGGGGTAAGGCACCAGTCACGGGCCCAGTTTCGGGTCGTGACAATTATCCTCCCTTCTTTGACATTAATGATTTTAATAAGTCCGTGACTTGTTCATGGAGGTAAATTGACGCAGAAAGTAAGTAATAATTGAATTTGAAGGAATTTATGTTAAGTGCACTCGAGGTACTGAGTTGGTTTGGTGTGGCGGTCAGGGCCACGACCTTCCGGATAATTTCAGGAAAATGAGTAAGGCAAGAATAAAATAAGTACGAGTGCTGCCGGCGGAAAGTTGAGGGCATCTTTGGTAGGTTTTGAAAATCTACATGACTTTAAGGCGGTGCGTGATGATTAAATATTTACTTGACCGCGAGAAGACCCTGTGATTAGGGTTGTCACTCCAAGGAAAGTTTAAGAAAGGGAGATAAGTTCTCTCCCCCACGTAAGGACAATTTTACGTATTATGTGTACCCATGTTGTTAGACGAAGGATAGGAGACTGGTAAGGTCTTCGGTATCGTCATGCCATAGGTTACAATTGTGGATAACCGTGGGAAAAATGTTGTGTTGGGGTAATTAAGAACGACGTACGAATTGGTCGAGGAAGTATCGTAAAGATATAAATGCAGGTTGTACGCTTGTATGAAACTGTACGATAATGAATCAAGATAGAAATACTTTTGCTAATAATAAGCATAAGGTAAGGTTATGACCAGAATGATAAAAGAGAATACGACTATGGTTATGTAAGTTGCACGAGATATGATTACCCCAGACTAGTGTAAGACCACTAGTAAATAATGGGCTGTAAGAACACCTCGAGGAAAGGTGGTAGCATCGGGTTACTACTTGACGAGATCAAGGAAACCTTCCCCCCCTAAATTATGATTGACAGGAAGTCTTAGCCAGGAGGCAAGCAAAAGAATCAATTCTAAGTTAATGACCAAGTTTGGTTGCAACAGAGAAAGGGAAACAGGAACCATAAGTGAGATTAAGGATACCCGAACATTTCGCAGGAATGAGAAAGGTTTCCAGTTATTGGAAGATAAGTTGACTCGACTACAGTTCTAACTCCTCCTGAAAGACTAGAGGGTTAGGTTATTATGATAACACGTTGGGTGTTGGGCTAGGTTGTGTGCTGACGCAACCCGATAAGGATAGAGCCTATGTTTTCCCAGTAGTTAGGGAATCAGGAAAGGAAATTACGCCACTTCCGATTTAGAGCTGGCGGCAGTTAAATCATGCCTTGAAGATTTGGGGGCATGACGTATATATAGACTTCAGGTGGATATTTGCGCACCACAAAGCCTCCTATACCTTCAGATAGAGGTAGTAGAATCGCGACGGTGGTTAGAGTTATTCAAGGATTGAGATATCGATATCCTATGCCATCCGGGGAAAGCCAAGACAGTTACAGATACTCTTAGTTATGGGTCTATGGGTAGTGCCGATGGGCAGCGATAGATCGACGCTGGTCCGTGAGATTCTTCGCCACGCCTGGGGTTCGATTATTTGTTTCCAAGGTTAATGAAGTTTAGATCCGAGAGGTTGCCGAGTCTTCCGTCGTTGAGGAGGTAAAGAGGCGACAATATGAGGATCCAGTTATGATACGGTGACGAGATACCGCTCCAAAAGAGAAGAGCATGTTTGAGTAGCACCGGATGAGGTGTTGTGATATGAGGATAGATTGTGTGTACCCGGTGCTGCAGGACTAGTCAGCAGGTTTTAGGGGAGGCATGCAGAGCTTATTGCTCAAATTGTTCGGGGTCGACTAAGTTGTGTCGTGACCTCAGAGGTACGTATGGGTAAGATGACCGAAAAGGGACGTAGCAGTTGTTGCTTAACATCCGACTAGTAGCAGTCATGGTTGAACACCGTAAGCCCAAAGGCTATTACAGCGATTTAGACCCCGACTTAGACACGAGGTATTTAAAATGGATCTTGTTATAGGTGGCATCGCATCGATGAAGTGCGACCCGGGGTCATGGTAAATAGTCGATTTAAACCATTGTGTTCTTCCGGTTAGGACCACTTGCTCTACCGAGGTTCATGCTAGATTTTATAGCGAGAGATTGTGAGATCGCACGGTTCCTACGGTTATGATGTCGCATGATGAGCTCGATGAGATAACTTCAGGTTTTTTCTAAGGGTTTTAGGACACAGTGAGTCTCGTGTTGCATTACACCCGTCACGACCCATTCCGGGGCGTGGATCGTGCCTATCGGGCACCAAGTAGTCATACATCGAGTAATCACGGAAATATAAAACAAGATATGAAACCGCTTATAAAATAAGACACGCTTTAAGTGAAAACATCGCTTCGGCATATATATATATAAACATGGTTTAGCGAAGCATCCGATATTGTACAACATGGCTACAGCACTTAAGGAAATATACAACTATGGCGGGACAGGCCCGCCATACCCCGATCGCATAAAACTATCTACAACAGGAGATCATACCCAAAAGTAGAGCCTCCGAAAGGATGGAGCTCCCGACACCAACGAGATCCTAAGAATGTGGATCTAGCACTGCTTGCCCTTACTGCAGCATGAACGCAGCCTCAAGGAGGTCCGTACAACAGGTACTAAGTATATGAAACTGTAAAATACTCAAATGAAAACATATCATTTTAAAATCAGTTTTACAAGTATGTATGAAAGCAACGGATCTTTTAAAAAGATTTAATGTATGAAGTACTTTAGGGGTAGATACCCGAACTTGTTAGCTTAAAGTACCTTGTGTGAATAACTTGATTGTGTTGGTTTGAGATAGCCTTGTAAATACTTTCTTGTTGATGTGATAAGTAAAAATGTTAGGATGCTACGTGTGTTAGTATCTTGTGATTGTTATGTAAGGGGGTCATTCTTGTTGTGCTTACGTTGTTAAACGTTAAGCCCGTTGTACTGTTATTGTATCACATACCCCCTTGACTTATTATACCGAGGGCTTGCCACCCTTGATGCGGGTCTATACGGCCTATGCGGTCCTCGTGACTATGCGAGTCGCAGTAGCTCGGATTGATCATTCGGGTGTTTAGCCTGACGCGGGATTCCCTATGCGGTCCGCTGAGACTATGCGGTCTTTTGAGACTATGCGGGTCATGGGAGCCTAGGCGGATACCGAGGTTAGCTGCCGACGCGGGTATACCTCAGCGGTGCAGGACCATGATTCGAGAATACCTCGCGGTCCGTGTGACCTATGCGCGAGTCTGCGAGAGTTCGAGGATAGACACGCACATTGATATTGGGCGAGTGGCCGCGCCGATTACGTGGTGCGGTTCAGAAAGACCTCGGGATACGCTTTGTGGTATTTTTGGTATCAGGTCTTAGTAGTCGGCTATGCCTTCGCACTTGCCCCGACGGTTTTATTGTGATAACTTTGAGCGCGCGAGTCCACGACTTGACATGCTTATTTATTGGTGAATCGTAGTTTGGTTATCATACATGTCTCCCGCTTTATATAGACTACTATGATTTCATTTACGATTTATTTTCAGCCACATACTTGGTACTGTTATGCAGACTCTCTTCGGGCCGCGCTCATGCCGCAGTAAAGGTACACCGCCATCGATCCTCGCCTTAGGGTCACAGTCAAGATTTGGGAAAGCTCCGTTTCTCCGAGGCTTATCAGCAGTATAGTCCCCTGTTGTTGTAGGTTTACATTCGTGGTATGGCGGGGCCCCGCCCCGCCATTGTTGTCGTATCATTTCTTAGAAGTGCAGTAATGTGGCGGGTGGTTTGTGAAAAGGATTAAACCGCTCATTTGTAAAAGTTGTTATTTAGATATGCCAAAGGCAAGTTTTCTCGACATCGCTTTGTACTTCACTTGTTTCATGTATATGTTTTATGTTCCGCTGATTACTCTGATGTTGGGTCACTAGGGTGCCCGGGGTAAGGCACCAGTCACGGGCCCAGTTTCGGGTCGTGACAATTATCCTCCCTTCTTTGACATTAATGATTTTAATAAGTCTGTGTGACTTGTTCATGTGAGGTAAATTGACGCAGAAAGTAAGTAATAATTGAATTTGAAGGAATTTATGTTAAGTGCACTTGGAGGTACTTGGAGTTGGTTTGGTGTGGCGGTCAGGGCCACGACCTTCCGGATAATTTCAGGAAAATGAGTAAGGCAAGAATAAAATAAGTACGAGTGCTGCCGGCGGAAAGCTGAGGGCATCTTTGGTAGGTTTTGAAAATCTACATGACTTTAAGGCGGTGCGTGATGATTAAATATTTACTTGACCGCGAGAAGACCCTGTGATTAGGGTTGTCACTCCAAGGAAAGTTTAAGAAAGGGAGATAAGTTCTCTCCCCCACGTAAGGACAATTTTACGTATTATGTGTACCCATGTTGTTAGACGAAGGATAGGAGACTGGTAAGGTCTTCGGTATCGTCATGCCATAGGTTACAATTGTGGATAACCGTGGGAAAAATGTTGTGTTGGGGTAATTAAGAACGACGCATTTAATTGGTGGAAGTATCGTAAAGATATAAACGCAGTTGTACGCTTGTATGAAATCATGCGATAATGAATCAAGATAGAAATACTTTTGCTAATAATAAGCATAAGGTAAGGTTATGACCAGAATGATAAAAGAGAATACGACTATGGTTATGTAAGTTGCACGAGATATGATTACCCCAGACTAGTGTAAGACCACTAGTAAATAATGGGTCAGTAAGAACACCTCGAGGAAAGGTGGTAGCATCGGGTTACTACTGACGAGATCAAGGAAACCTTCCCTAAATTATGATCGACAGAAGTCTTAGCCGTGAGGCAAGCAAAAGAATCAATTCTAAGTTAATGACCAAGTTTGGTTGCAACAGAAAGGGAAACAGAACCATAAGTGAGATTAAGGATACCCGAACATTTCGCAGAATGAGAAAGGTTTCAGCTATCGGAAGATAAGTTGACTCGACTACGCTCTAACTCCTCCGAAAGACTAGAGGGTTAGGTTATTATGATAACACGTTGTTAGGCTAGGTTGTGTCTTTGACGCAACCCGATAAGAGATAGAGCCTATGTTTTCCCAAAGAGTTAGGAATCAGAAAGGAAATTACGCCACTTCCGATTTAGAGTCATGGCGGCTAAATCATGCCTTGAAGATTTGGGGGCATGACGTATATATAGACTTCAGGTGGATATTTGTGCAGACCACAAAAGCCTCCGGTATACCTTCAGATAGAGGTAGTAGAATTGCGACAGCGACGGTGGTTAGAGTTATTCAAGGATTGAGATATCGATATCCTATGCCATCCGGGGAAAGCCAAGACAGCATGTATACTCTTAGTTGCATGGTCTACGGGTAGTCGCCGATGGGCAGCGATAGATCGGACGTGTCCGTGAGATTCTTCGCCATCGCCTAGGGGTTCGATTATTTGTTTCCAAGGTTAATGAAGTTTAGATCCGAGAGGTTGCCGAGTCTTCCGTCGTTGAGGAGGTAAAGAGGCGACAATATGAGGATCCAGTTATGATACGGTATCGAGATACGGCTCTCCGAAAAGAGAAGAGCATGTTTGAGTAGCACCGGATGAGGTGTTGTGATATGAGGATAGATTGTGTGTACCCGGTGCTGCAGGACTAGTCAGCAGGTTTTAGGGGAGGCATGCAGAGCTTATTGCTCAAATTGTTCGGGGTCGACTAAGTTGTGTCGTGACCTCAGAGGTACGTATGGGTAAGATGACCGGAAAAGGGACGTAGCAGAGTTGTTGCTTAACATCCGAATTAGTAGCAGGTCATGGTTGAACACCAGAAGCCCAGTGGGCTATTACAGGCGATTTAGACCCCGACTTAGACATGAGAGGTATTTAAAATGGATCTTGTTATAGGGTGGCATCGCATCAGAAGTCACGACTCGGGGTCATGGTAAATAGTCGACGAAACCACCGTGTTCTTCCTAGGACCACTTGCTCTACCGAGGTTCATGCTAGATTTTATAGCAGGAGATTGTGAGATCGCACGGGTTCCTACGGTTATGATGTCGCATGTATGAGCTCGATTACGTATAACTTCGAGGTTTTTTCGTAAGGGTTTTAGGACACGGTGAGTCTCAGTTGCATTACACCGTCACGACCCATTCGGCCCGTGATCGTGCCTCACTGGGCACACAAGTAGTCATACATCATAGTAATCAGAGGAAATATAAAACAAGACATGAAACCGTTTATAAAATAAGACACAGTTTAAGTGAGAAAACATCGCCTTTCGGCATATATATATATAAACATGGTTTAGCGCTACATCCGATATTGTACAACATGGCTATGCACTTAAGGAAATATACAACTATGGCGACAGGGCCCCGCCATACCGACTGCATAAAAACTATCTACAACAGAGATCATACCCAAAAGTAGAGCCTCCGGAAAGGACGGAGCTCCCGACACCAACGTAGAGATCCTAAGAATGGATCTAGCACTGCCGCCTTACTGCAGCATGAACGCAGCCCTCAAGGAGGTCCGCATACAGTACTAAGTATATGAAATCAGAAATACTCAAATGAAAACATATCATTTTAAAATCGTTTTACAAGATGTATGAAACAACTGGGACCGCATATAGTGCCACATCATAAACAAGAGCAACAATAGGTAAATCGTAATGTCTCTTTTCTAGGTCGCGAATGATCGGGCAGGCCAATTGCCCATAGTATCACCATGCAAGCCTAATCCTCGACTCGTAGTCCGCATAGGCCACTCACATAGGCCTCGCATAGGGTACATAACCCCGCATCGAGGGTAGCTACTCCTCGCATCGCCCCGACTCGTAGTCCGCATGGCCACCTAGACCGCATGAGGTATAACCCCGCATCACTAACTTGGAACTCCCGTAGCTCCGCATAGGTCCCTTGGACCCGCATGAGGTATTCTCGAATCATGGTCCTGCATCACCGAAGTCTACCTGCATCGGAGGCAGCTAACCCCAGAATATGTCAAGAGTGAGTGATAGTACACTAACATAACGACTTATCTTTAAACAACATAAGCACAACAAGAATACTCGCCTATACAAACGTTACAAGACACTAACACACATAGCATCATATCAGGTCTACTTATCAAACTATCTTATTATTCTTTTCACCATTCAATATAAGTCTGTTATAAACACATAGGCAAATCGCTCTTTTATCATTCTTAAGTGGATACACTTAACTTCCCATGAAGCTAGTATAACTCTTAAGCTTCGCTTTAAAACCAATTAGTTCTCTTCATAAAAATGATCCAAAGATTCTTTGAAATGCTTTCGCTTCTTTATTATTCAGCTTAAGCCACAGGCATTCTGTAAGTATTATTCAGCTTAAGCCGTGAGGCATTGCCATAAGTATTATTCAGGCTTAAGTCGAAGACATTGCCGTAGTTATTATTCAGTTAACACATGTACGTCTACCGTACTACATATATATTGTAAAATATCATGCTTTAGGAAGAATCACATACCTTCTCAGCGAAAACCACCTGCCAAGTTGAATATGTCGCGCGTAGAGAATCAGCCTATAATAGTCAGACACGTCTATCAACGTTCAGACTACTTTGTAAACAGTTCTAAACAGAGGGTTCTATATCCTACGGAAAATTGGGCGCATTTCACCCGTGAGCTACTCAAGTTCATCAGAAAACAAATCCATGTAAGTACATTTGATTATTCTTCTTTAAACCCTTCTACCGTGATAATTCAATTCTATTCTGCAATATTCTTCTAAGTATCTAATACTTATTCTTATACTACTACAGTAAGTATTCTCTAATTCAAAAGAGGGTTAGGATTAGTTACCTCGGTAAGCCCAATAATATCCTAGATAAAGTCGCGCCTGAGCAAGGTTTTGCTCCTAAGTTGTATGCTCATGAAACCTTAGAAGTTCTTCACAACTTCTACTAAGTACTAAGGATTTGGGCTAGTGGTATTTTGGGCATTATAACAATACAAGAAGGCAACTTTTCTACCAAGGAGGGTAGATTTCTGCTAGGCTAGTGGGGCCTGCCAAACTTCAAAAGGGGGTAGGAGGCTTTGGACGAAAAGCTTTAGAGAGGGGAGTGGATTTTCAAGACTTGAAATTGATTTGTGGATGAAGAACTCTTCATCCAAAGGGGTATTTATAGGTCAAGACACGGCCAACCAAGGGCCAAGATTTAGCCAAGTGCTAGCAAGTGTAAGGTCAAGATTGGGGCAAGTGTCCTTGGCCAACTTGCACACAAAATATCCTACCTAATCCTTGACTTGTGCAAAGGCACAAAAACGTGCACTTCATTGTCCAATTCGTCCAAATGGACGATTTCAAGTCCACCAATTGGAGGTGCCAAGTGTCGCCTCCCGTTGGTCCAAAATGTTTCGCCTCGGAAAAATCAAAAATTAGAAATGGCATAGCCGGAATTTACCCTACGAAGCCGTGGAAACGCTTTCGCCTGAAAACTATTCGCTTTGTGAGTTGTGCCCAAAAACGTTTTGTGCCTAAACTTTAAGGCTAGACTTTGTACGTATTCCTTACGCACATACTCCGGAAATACGGTATAACATTCTCCTCTCTAGAAACATTCGTCCCGAACGTTCCTTCCCAAGACGATTAACGATAAGATTCTTCATAACTTAAACAATTGCAAATGCCACACACGCCAGTAACAACACTTAGGCATAAACGATAATGAAGATTTACCAAGGAAAAGTGAATTACCCGAGGTGTGGGGAATAGGTGAGGATACTTCGCCTCATGTCTTCCTGGCTTCCCAAGTCATCTCCTCTCGAGCTCGTTCCACCACAAGACTTTGACGAAGCCACGCCCGTCCAGACGCTAACTCCGACGATCGATTATCGCCATGGGAACCTCTCATACGATAACCCCTGGCCACTGGACATCGCCAATCGGTGTACCTAGATGGATCCCCGATACATCTCCTCAACATAGATACGTGAAAACCGGATGCACCGCCTTCCGGACGGACGGCAGATTCCAACTCATAGGCAACCTTGCCTACCTCGCGACAATCAAACGCCCAACGTACTGGGCCGAAGTTTCTCCTTCTTCCGAATCTCATCACACCTTCATGGTGACACTTTAGGAAAACCCAATCATGAATGCGAACTCAAGATGCCGACGACGATGATTCGCATACGACTTCCGACTCGGCCGTTAATAGTCGTGTCACGACTGCCTGTTCGTGATCGTGCCTCACGGCACCCAAGTAGTCATACATCGAGTAATCGCCGGAAATATAAAGCAAGACATGAAACAGCTTTATCAAATAGAATACGCTTTAAGTGAGAAAACATCGCCTTTCGGCATATATATAAAAACATGGTTTAGCGCTACATCCGATACTGCATAACAGACTACGCACTTAAGGAAATATACAACTATGGCGGGACAGGCCCCGCCATACCGATCTTACAAAACTATCTACAACGGAGATCATACCCAAAAGTAGAGCCTCCGGAAAGGATGGAGCTCCGACACCAACGCAGATCCTAGGAATGTGGATCTAGCACTGCTGCCTTACTGCAGATTAACGCACTTCCGGGCGAGGTCAAGATAACAGTACCAAGTATGTGAAACTATAAAGAATCAAATAAAATCAAAGTATTTAAAACCTTTTCACAACTACAATCGGTTCAATTGCACATAGTGTCACATCACAAACAACAACAGTAATAGGAAAATCAGAATGTGTCTATTCTAGGCCGCGAATGATCGGGCAAGGCCAATCGCCCATAGTATCATTCTCGCGTGCCTAGTCCTCGACTTCCGCACCGCATAGGTCACACACGCACCGCATGAGGTATTCCCGCATCGGGGCAGCAACCCCGTGATCCGCCTAGGCTCCCGCACCGCATAGCCTCAAAAGACCGCGATAGTCTCAACAGACCGCATGTGGAATCCCCGATCGTGCTAAACACCGAATGATCAATCTCGAGCATACCGCCGCCTCATAGTCTCACAGACCGCATAGCCGTATAGACCAAGATCTGGGCAAGCCCTCGGTATAACCAAAAGGGGTAGGTGATACAATAACAAGACAACGGACTTACCGTTAGCAACGGAAGCACAGAAGAATGACCCTTTACACAAAGAATTCAAGACACTAACCCGTAGCATCATAATATGTCTACTTATCACACAAATCTTACTACACTTAATGTAAATCAATACAAGGCTTTATAAACAAACAAGTAAATGCTTCTTTTTATCTTCTTAAGTTGTTATACCTAACTTCCCATAAAGCTAGTATAACTCTTAAGCTTTTGTTTTAAAAACCAAATATTTATCTTCTGCTAAAAATGATTCAGATCCTTTGAAATGTTTTGCTTCTTTGTTATTCAAAGCTTAAGCAGGCATTGCCGTAAGTATTATTCGTGCTTAAGCCGCAGGCATTGCATAAGTATTATTCAGCTAACACATGTACGTCTACCGTACTATATATTGTAAAATATCATGCTTTAGGAAGAATCACATACCATCTCAAATAAAACCACCGCTAAGTTGAATATGTCGCGCGAGAGTCACTATAATAGTCACGTATATCTATCAAAGACTACTCTTGTCACGACCGAACCTGGCCGTGATCGTGCCTTACCCGGCACCCTAGTGATACAACATCGTAGAAAATCGGCGGAAATAAAAACATGAACATGAATTTAGAGACAATAATAAATTAACAGCCAACCAAAACAGCTTGCCTTCATCATATATATACATAAATACCCAACGCTATCCTTTTTACAAACCCCGCCACACAAGGCTGCACTTAAGAATTTATACAACAACTATGACGGACAGGGCCCCGCCATACCTCGAATGTACAAGAACCTACGCACTGTGTGGTAACATACCAGATAAGCCTCAAGGAACGGAGCTTCCCAAGACGCTGAAATGAGATCCTAAACGCGGATCGACAACCGATGTACTCTACCGCGCAGATGAACGCAGCCCGCGAGGTCAAGACAACAGTACTAAGTATGAAATCGTAAAATATCAGAATCAAATCATAATAGTCTATAAAAGCGGTGAGATGTATGATAACCAAACTACGATATACACATAACGCTTATATCAATTCGTGGTCTCACGCCCACAACATCAATCCCGCCTGAGTACCTTCCTCACCGCTACGGCGATGATATGATAACAACAAGATAGCAATCCAAATGGGAGCATACTCGTGCGCTACGATCGTGTCGATGTCCAAAGGAACAAATAAGACAACATTCCAAATGGAAGATACCCGTGCGCTACGATCGTGTCGATGGGTCCAGAGGAAACAATAAGACAAAGATTCCAAATGGAAGCATACCCGCAGCGCTACGATCGTGTCGGTATGTCCAAAGCGGAAACAATAAGACAAAGATTCCAAATGGAAGCATACCCGCAGCGCCACGATCGTGTCAAGATGTCCAAAGTGGAAACAATAAGCAACAAGCGCGTAATCAGTGGATGCATACCCGCGCTTACGATCGTGGTCAAGATGTCCAAAGTGATTTAACAAAAGTAACACTATCAACAGAACGCACTGCGGAATTTATCCGCCACCACGGCCACGCCCAAGTAAGTACTCAACAAGTCAACCGATCCTCCATCGAGACGCCAGAGTATAGAAACACAATTCTTGCACAATAAAGGCTATCACAACAAGCATAGGCAAGTTTCACAACAACTCAAAGTACTTTCATTTTTATGCCAAGGTCCGGGTTTTAACCCTAAAGTACTACGCGCGTTAAATTCCTTTTAAGAGATTCATTCTTTGTATAAAAGTCACCCGATACCCGTAGTATAAAATAGAGTGACTTACATTTTTTAAGTAAACCAAAACAACTTCCATACTTTCTTTTAAGTCAAGTTACTACGTTAAAACCAATGATAAAACCTTTCTTTTGTTTTCATAAGGTCGTTATAACCAACTTCCCATAAAGCCGTTATAACACCTTATGCTTTAAACCATTTTAAGACAACACAATGCCTTTCTTTTCCCTAAGGTTCCAGTTTGCCTAATTTTAATTACGCAAGTCTCTTTTTGAAACGTTTCATAGTTCGATGTCTTAATCTCTTTTAAAACAATTGAGTAACATATGCCCTAAAGTAGTAGGTTATTCTTGTTCATAATCAATCTTATTAAGCACCATGATCTAGAAAATGTAATATCATTTTGTCTCATCTTAGCTTCTATGCAGATGGAGGTTTCTACCGGTTTTAATAATACTTAATTATTCAATACATTTTCCTTTATTAACGCCGCTGGTTTGTCGATACACATTCGATTTCAAATCAAGAAACATTATTCCTTCCACAAAACCAAGTACTCATTACTCACGAATGAGGTTTCACACAAACATCCATATTAAGTCAAGTCTCTTAACTTCTAAACTATTAAACCATTCTTTTATCTCTCTAAGGCGTTACACCTAACTTCTCATAAAGTCGGGTATAACTTTTATGTTTTCAAACCAAGTATACACTTCTTTCAAAAAGGTTTCTTAATCTCTTAGAATACTTCAAGGTTCTTTTTACAACAAGTCGGTTATAAGTCAAATCGCTTATCTTTAAAACCACAAAGATTTCTCATTTACATAAAGTTGTTATAACACTTTATGTTTAAAGGCAATCAAATACATTTAACACATGTACGCTCACCGTACTACATAGTTATACACATATCATGCTAGAACAGATAGGAAGAGGTTCACATACCTCGCGACGAGTATCGACTAATAGCAAAACGCCCAAGTACCTCAAACCGTCGCTACACTCTCGCCAAGGATCACTCCACACGTAGTACTACAACCTATAGAGGCCACAAAGCGCCTATTAATATCTTTTAGATCCCGACGTAGAATATTCTACGTAAAATTCGCAAAGACTCTCCCCGCAATAACAGAATCTCCTCATCTAACGAGGCCGCTACCAAGCCAACCGGGGGTTAACATGTCTAACCGACGTACAATTCTACTACACAAGAATGCTACACAAGTCTATCAGAATACACCCATGTAATTGCAGTCAGCTTCTCTTTAAATTCAGCTTAAGTCGCAAGACATTGCCGTAAGTATTATTCAGGCTTAAGTCAAAAGACATTGCCGCACAATTATAATGTTCAGTTCTATATATAGTATACTTCAACTATATATTTCTACAATATGTAATTTCCAATTACAATAGAAGGTCAAGAGTGTTTACCTCGATAAGCCCAAAATTATCCGAGTTTAAATGTCGATCCTGAGCAAGGTTTAGCTCCTACTCGGCGCCGACTCGCCTAACCAACCCTTAGAAGTTCTAACCAACTTCTACTTATAACTTCAACTACGGTGAAGATTTACTTAGGGTTTCATTTTGTGATCGAGGAAGTATAATAGTATTTTCTGGCTTTTGCAAGTGTAACTTTGGGAATACTACAAGGTATTTGGGCCAAGGTATTTGGACATAACAACAATACTAGGAGAGTATTTCTATACCACAACAAGGGGTATTTATACGAGACAACTAGGCTAGGGGGGGGGGTATGTACCCCACGGCCAAGCCTCTACAAGGGGGAGGGGGTGGGTTTCGGCCAAGGGGCCTTCAAGAGGGGGAGGGGTGTGTGGTGGACGAGATCACAAGAGGGAGAGGGAGGGTTTGAGACTTAGAAAGATTGCTCAATTTTTGGATGAAGAAAGTTCATCACTTAGAGGGGTATTTATAGGTCAAGTGAAGGCCAACCAATGGCCAAGATGAAGACAAGTGCATAGCAAGTGTAAGGCCAAGATTAAGCCATGTGCTACCTTATCCATCTACCCAAAATATCCTACCTAACCCTTGACCACATTTTTTAGCACAAAAAACGTGCAAGACTTAGCCAAATGCCGTCCAACCTCTTTCCAATGCGAGGGTGACACATGTCACCTCCCGTTGGTCCAAAATGTTTCGCCTCTAAAAATCCGCAAAATTATTAATGACATAGCCGAATTTTCCCTTCGAAGTGTGGAAACGCTTTCCGAAAAACGACTCTCTCTGTTGTGTACAAATTTCGAAACTAGCCAACTTTAAGGCTCAAATTGTATACGCACGCCTCACGCATATACTCCGGAAATACGGGTATAACATTCTCCTCCTTAGAAACATTCGTTCCGAATGTTCCTTCTCGAACAGATAACGGTTCTTCTAACAAGTTGCCAACGCCACACCGCCACGAAATATCACACGCTCTCTTCCTTCCTTACTCGCCGTGTCTTCTGACACTTGAACTCTTCTAGTATACGCATTCACACTTCGCCATCGCCAGCTTCCCAATACTTTGGAGTCACAACCTCCAAACTTGGTCATCTTACTAGCTTCAATCTCCTTAAGGCCATTCCCGCCTTCACGATCCGCCGGGTCTAACATATCCCGAACTCATACGATGGTTATCTAATCATGGCCTAGCACCCTCGTGACTCCTACCACCGGCGGGACCACCCAAAGGTCGACCCCACTTTGAACCGCCGCGGTTGGCCCTCAACATGGCCCCAACCCGACCCACTTACGCATCAAGCTCTTGTTCCCGATCCTAACAATCTATTTATACAGTCATGAAAGCTACCACTTCCATTACACACTACCTGTGATTTATCACACAAAACGTTCTAGGCATAAAATGCACTCCGACAAGGATCACTTGCAAAACTGCACTCAAGACGACCTTACATCTAAGGTCTCAACTGTAATATTTTAAGGTTCATCATTTTCTCACCTCAAGCTTACCCTTCTCACAACCAGGTTCTACATCATGTTTTAGCACAACGCTATCCGAACATAACACTAAACACATCATCACATCATTAATACATACAAAACTCTAGAGGGTTAAGGATATACCTGAAAATAGGCGATTCGTAGGACCGCTAAAATCGGAACTTCCACCGCGACTCTACCGTGGGCCCGCCGTGTATGAACATCCCGCTCGACTATGGAGGTGAAGAACCCGCAATCGATCCCGTAGTCTGGCTATCCTACCGCTACTTCGGTCGGACAATTTCTCCCAAATGGCCCCGCCGCCGCATGTAAAACAAACTCCCGGACTAGCACGACACTCCCACCGTGGAGTCTACCACGGTCACAACGAGGTAGGGTGGCTTCACCGCTAACACCGCTTTCTCGAAAATCCAACCTCGAGCCCCGACCGCCCCAATACTGGGTGCTCAAGATTGCGAGGACCACTCAGATCGGGCGAGGCGCATAACTAGTTCTCGCTGCTGAGGCGGTCCGCCTCGAAAGTCACCAAAGCGACCCGCTGCTCGCCCTCTTCGCCGACCTTGGTTATTCCGCCGATTTCTCCGCCTCACCTCCAAGTGCATAAGCCCGCATGCGGCAATGTCCATGCCCTACCAAGAGCTACACCCAACAACTCTCGCTAGGTAATCATCGAGCCTCAGAACATATCGGTGCACTCGATCCTCCATACTAGCTACTAATGCGGGACGACCGCCAATGAGTCGAACCCACATTGTACTCCCGAACCGCACGCCTGCTTCGCCGCAACCCCAAAAATTGCTTACCCGAGCCCTCTCATCTGGCGAGGCAAGAAATGTGCAAGAAAGGCCTCGAGAACTCGCCCCATAAAGCCGGAAGTGCATGCTCTCCCGACAGCTCCCACGAATCAAACCAGCCGATCGCGTATCACGCACCGATGCGAACCTTGACCACCGACTCGGTCTCCGATGCCTTGATCACTCACGATCCGCAGAATCGCCGGATGAACTCCTCGCGATCATCCTCGTGCCTCGACCTATAAAACTCGCGGTTACACTAAAAATCCCGTAATCTCAAATCGCTCGGGGTGAACTACGGTGCTACTGGATCGGAATCGCCAAGGCCCTTTATCTCAAGTTCGCCACAACTCGCCATTAATCGCCATCTCAGTAACCATCTTCATCTCGCCACCGTAGGATCGAGGCTCGTGTATCGTGGTCTCAGAGATCGCCGCTTTACTCAGATCTTCCTTCGCCGCTTTGCCCTTCGCCCGCTGTTTTGCGCGAGGCATAATCGTAAAGGAAAGGAATACGCTGTGGGGTTCAACCTATCACACAACTCTAAGGCACGATCTCGTAATGAGAAGAATGGAAACTAATCCTAAATGTCCTATAGCCTCCTCGACATAGATGTGGTGCACAACACACCGATAATCAAGACTCTACTAGACACGGCTCAGACACTTTCCGAGACTAATCGCTCGATACCACTTTATCACGACCAACCCTGCCCGTGATCGTGCCTTACCCCGCACCCTGGTGATACAACATCGAGAAAATCAGCGGAAATAAAAACATGAACATGAATTTAGAGACAATAATAAATTAACAGCCAACCAAAACAGCTTGCCTTCATCATATATATACATAAATACCAACGCTTATCCTTACAAACCCCGCCACACAAATACATGCACTTCTAAGAATTTATATAACAACTATGACGGACAGGCCCCGCCATACCCTCAATGTACAAGAACCTACGCACTGTGGTAACATACCAACAGATAAGCCTCCAAGGAACTGAGCTTCCCAAGACGTCGAAATGAGATCCTAAACGCGGATCGACAACCGATGTACTCCTACCGCAGATGAACGCACTTCAAGTAGGTCAAGACAACAGTACTAAGTATGTGAAATCAGAAAATATCAGAATCAAATCATAATAGTCTATAAAAGGTGAGATGTGTATGATAACCAAACTACAAGACATACACATAATAGCTTATATCAATTCGTGGTCTCACGCTCACAACATCAATCCTCGCCCATGAGTACCTTCCTCATCGCTGCAGCCTATGATATGATAACAACAAGAGAGCAATCCAAATGGAGCATACTCGTGGCGCTACGATCGTGTCGTGATGTCCAAAGGAACAAATAAGACAACATTCCAAATGGAAGATACCCGCCGCTACGATCGTGTCGTAGGTCCAGGGAAACAATAAGACAAAGATTCCAATGGAAGCATACCCGCGCGCCACGATCGTGTCGTGATGTCCAAAGGGAAACAATAAGACAAAGATTCCAAATGGAAGCATACCCGCAGCGCCACGATCGCGCCAAGATGTCCAAAGCGGAAACAATAAGCAACAAGCGCAGAATCAAAGCCGACGATACCCGCGCCACGATCGTGTCAAGATGTCCAAAGTGATTTAACAAAAGTAACACTATCACCAGAACGCATCTCGGAATTTATCCACACCGCCGGCCACGCCCAAGTAAGTACTCAACAAGTCAACCGATCCTCCATCGAGAGACGCTGAGTATAGAAACACAATTCTTGCACAATAAAGGCTATCACAACAAGCATAGGCAAGTTTCACAACAACAAGCATAGGCAAGTTTCACAACAACTCAAAGTACTTTCATTTTTATGCCAAGGTCCGGGTTTTAACCCTAAAGTACTACGCAAGTAAATTCCTTTTAAGAGATTCATTCTTTGTATAAAAGTCACCCGATACCCGTAGTATAAAATAGAGTGACTTACATCTTTTAAGTAAACCAAAACAACTTCCATACTTTCTTTAAGTCAAGTTACTACGTTAAAACCAATGATAAAACCTTTCTTTGTTTTCATAAGGTCGTTATAACCAACTTCCCATAAAGCCGTTATAACACCTTATGCTTTAAACCATTTTAAGACAACACAATGCCTTTCTTTTCCCTAAGGTTCCAGCTTGCCTAATTTTAATTACGCAAGTCTCTTTTTGAAACGCTTCATAGTTCGATGTCTTAATCTCTTTTAAAACAATTGAGTAACATATGCCCTAGGCGAGTAGGTTATTCTTGTTCATAATCAATCTTATTAAGCACCATGATCTAGAAAATGTAATATCATTTTGTCTCATCTTAGCTTCTATGCAGATGGAGGTTTCTACCGTTTTAATAATACTTAATTATTCAATACATTTTCCTTTATTAACGCCGCAGGGTTTGTCGATACACATTCGATTTCCAAATCAAGAAACATTATTCCTTCCAAAACCAAGTACTCATTACTCACGAATGAGGTTTCACACAAACATCCATATTAAGTCAAGTCTCTTAACTTCTAAACTATTAAACCATTCTTTTTATCTCTTAAGGCGTTACACCTAACTTCTCATAAAGTCGTATAACTTTATGTTTTCAAACCAAGTATACACTTCTTTCAAAAAGGTTTCTTAATCTCTTAGAATACTTCAAGGTTCTTTTACAACAAGTCGGTTATAAGTCAAATCAGTTATCTTTTAAAAAACCACAAAGCATTTCTCATTTACATAAAGTTGTTATAACACTTTATGTTTAAAGGCAATCAAATACATTTAACACACGTACGCCTACCGCACTTCATAGTTATACACATATCATGCTAGAACAGATAGGAAGAGGTTCACATACCTCGCGACGAGCATCGACTAATAGCAAAACGCTCCAAGTACCTCAAACCGTCTGCTACACTCTCAGTCAAGCAGATCACTCCACACGTAGTACTACAACCTATAGAGGCCACAAAGCGCCTATTAATATCTTTAGATCCCGACGTAGAATATTCTATAGAAAATTCTGCAGCACCTCCCCCCCCGCAACAGCGTAAATCTCCTCATCTATCGAGGCCGGCTACCAAGCCAACCTGTTAACATGTCTAACCGACGTACAATTCTACTACACAAGAATGCTACACAAGTCTACCGTAATACGCCCCTATGTAATTGCGCTCGCTTCTCTTCTTTAAATTCAGCTAAGTCGCAAGACATTGCCGTAAGTATTATTCAGCTTAAGTCAAAAGACATCACGCACAATTATAATGTTCATTTCTATATAGTATACTTCAACTATATATTTCTACAATATGTAATTTCCAATTACAATAGAAGGTCAAGAGTGTTTACCTCGATAAGCCCAAAATTATCCGAGTTTAAATGTCGATCCTGAGCAAGGTTTAGCTCCTACCCGCGCGCTGACCCGCCTCCAACCAACCCTTAGAAGTTCTAACCAACTTCTACTTATAACTTCAACTACGGTGAAGATTTACTTAGGTTTCATTTTGTGACTCGAGGAAGTATAATAGTATTTTCCTGGCTTTTGTACAAGTGTAACTTTGGGAATACTACAAGGTATTTGGGCCAAGGTATTTGGACATAACACGAATACTAGGAGAGTATTTCTATACCACAACAAGCTGTATTTATACGAGACAACTAGGCTAGTGGGTATGCACTCCCACTGCCAAGCCTCTACAGGGAGGGGTGGTTTCGCCAAGGGGCCTTCAAGAGGGGGAGGTGTGGTGGACGAGATCACAAGAGGAGAGGAGGGTTTGAGACTTAGAAAGATTGCTCAATTTTTGACGAAGAAAGTTCATCACTTAGAGGGGTATTTATAGTCAAGGAAGGCCAACCAATGGCCAAGATGAAGACAAGTGCATAGCAAGTGTAAGGCCAAGATTAAGCCATGTGCTACCTTATCCATCTACCCAAAATATCCTACCTAACCCTCGACCACATTTTAGCACAAAAACGCAAGACTTAGCCAAATGCCGCCCAACCTTCTTCCAATGCGAGGGTGACACACGCCACCTCCCGCTGGTCCAAAATGTTTCGCCTCTAAAAATCCGCAAAAATTATTAATGACATAGCCGAAATTTTCCTTCGAAAGTCATGGAAACGTTTCGTCGAAAAACGACTCCTCTCGGGTGTTGTGTACAAATTTCGAAACTAGCCAACTTTAAGGCTCAAATTGTATACGTACGCCCTCACGTACATACTCTGGAAATACGGGGTATAACATTCTCCCCTCCTTAGAAACATTCGTCCCGAATGTTCCTTCTCGGAACGTATAACGGTTCTTCTAACAAGTTGCCAACGCCACACCTGGCCACGAAATATCACACGTTCTCTTCCTTCCTTACTCGTCGTGCCCTTCTCGGACACTTGAACTCTTCTAGTATACGTACCACACTTCAGTCATCGCTTCAGTTCCCAATACTTTGGAGTCACAACCTCCAAACTTGGTCATCTTACTAGCTTCAATCTCCCTTAAGGCCATTCCCGGCCTTCACGATCCGCCTCTGGTCGAACATATCCCCGAACTCATACGATGGTTATCTAATCATGGGCCTAGCACCCTCGTGACCCTACCACCTGGCGGGACCACCCAGTGCTGACCCCACTTTGAAACCGGCCGCGGGTTGGCCCTCAACATGGCCCCAACCCGACCCACTTACGCATCAAGCTCTTGTTCCCCGATCCGGAACAATCTTACCTATACAGGTCATGAAAGCTACCACTTCCATTACACACTACCCAGGGATTTATCACACAAAACGTTCTAGGCATAAAAATGCACTCCGACAAGGATCACTTGCAAAATCTGGTACTCAAGACGACCTTACATCTAAGGTCTCAACTGTAATATTTTAAGGTTCATCATTTTCTCACCCTCAAGCTTACCCTTCTCACAACCAGGTTCTACATCATGTTTTAGCACAACGCTATCCGAACATAACACTAAACACATCATCACATCATTAATACATACAAAACTCTGTAGGTTAAGGATATACCAAAAATAGGCGATTCTGAGGACCGCTAAAATCTGGAACTTCCACCGCGACTCTACCGTGGCTCCGCCGTGTATGAACATCCCGCTCGACTACGAGGTGAAGAACCCGCAACCGATCCCGCAGTCAGGCTATCCTACTGGCCACACCTCGGCCTGACAATTCTCCCTAAATGGCCTCGCTGCCGCATGTAAACAAACTCCTGACTAGCACGACACTCCCACCGTGGAGTCTACCACGTCACAACGAGGTAGGGTGGCTTACCGCTAACACCGCTTCTCTCGAAAATCTGAACCTGGAGCCCCGACCGCCTCGAATACTGGTGCTCAAGATTGTGGAGGACCACTCAGATCGGGCGGAGGCGCATAACTAGTTCGCTGAGGCGGTCCGCCCAAAGTCACCAAAGGACTCGCTGCTCGCCCTCTTCTCCGACCTTGGTTATTCCGCCGATTTCTCCGCCTCACCTCCAAGCGCATAAGCTCGCATGCGGCAATGTCCATGCCCTACCAAGAGCTACACCAACAACTCTCGCTAGGTAATCATCGAGCCTCAGAACATATCGGTGCACTCGATCCTCCATACTAGCTACTAATGCGGGACGCACGCCAATGAGTCGAACTCACATTGTACTTCAACCGCACGCCTGCTCGCCGCAACCCCAAAATCTGTTTACCGAGCCCTCCTCATCCGTGGAGGCAAGAAATGTGCAAGAAAGGCCTCGAGAACTCGCCCATAAAGCCGGGAAGCGCATGCTCTCCCGGGACAGCTCCCACGACCAACCAACGATCATGTATCACGCACCGATGCGAACCTAGACCACCACTTCTCCGATGCCTTGATCACTCATGATCCGCAGAATCGCCGGATGAACTCGCGATCATCCTCGTGCTCACCCATAAAACTCGGGCGGTTACACTCGTAAAATCCCGTAATCTCAAATCGCCGCTCTGGGTGAACTACGGTGCATCGATCGAATCGCCAAGGCCCGCTTATCCTCAAGTTCTGCCACAACCTCGCCATTAATCGCCATCTCCTTGTAATCTATCTCATCTCGCCTACTGTAGGATCGAGGCTCAGTATCGTGGTCTCGTAGAGATCGCCGCCGCTTCTACTCAGATCTTCCTTCGCCGCTTGCCCTTCTCGCCCGGCCGCTGCGCGAGGCATAATCGTAAAGGAAAGGAATACGCTGTAGGTTCAACTCATCACACAACTCTAAGGCACGATCTCGTAATGAGAAGAATGGAAACTAATCCTAAATGTCCTATAGCCTCCGACATAGACGTGGTGCACAACACACCGATAATCAAGACTCTACTAGACACGGTCAGACACTTTCCGAGGACTAATCGCCTCGATACCACTTTATCACGACCAACCTCGGCCCGTGGATCGTGCCTTACCCCGCACCCTAGTGATACAACATCGAGAAAATCAGCGAAATAAAAACATGAACATGAATTTAGAGACAATAATAAATTAACAGCCAACCAAAACAAGCTTGCCTTCATCATATATATACATAAATACCCAACAGCTTATCCTTTACAAACCCCGCCCACACAAAGGCTGCACTTAAGAATTTATACAACAACTATGACGACAGGCCCCGCCATACCCCGAATGTACAAGAACCTGCTGCACTGTGGTAACATACCAACAGATAAGCCTCCAAGGAACGGAGCTTCCAAGACGCTCAAATGAGATCCTAAACGCGGATCGACAACCGATGTACTCTACCGCGCATGAACGCAGCTCCGGCGAGGTCAAGACAACAGTACCAAGTATGTGAAATCAGAATATCAGAATCAAATCATAATAGTCTATAAAAGCGTGAGACAGTATGATAACCAAACTACAAGACATACATAACAGCTTATATCAATTCGTGGTCTCACGCCACAACATCAATCCCCGCCGGAGTACCTTCCTCACCGCTGCAGCCTATGATATGATAACAACAAGAGAGCAATCCAAATGGGAGCATACTGCAGGCTACGCATCGTGTCGATGTCCAAAGGAACAAATAAGACAACATTCCAAATGGAAGATACCCGCAGCGCCACGATCGTGTCAAGAGGTCCAGGGAAACAATAAGACAAAGATTCCAAATGGAAGCATACCCGCCGCCACGATCGCGGTCGTGATGTCCAAAGGGAAACAATAAGACAAAGATTCCAAATGGAAGATACCCGCAGCGCCACGATCGTGGTCAAGATGTCCAAAGGGAAACAATAAGCAACAAGCGCGGAATCAAAGTGGATGATACCCGCAGCGCCACGATCGTGGTCAAGATGTCCAAAGTGATTTAACAAAAGTAACACTATCAACAGAACGCACTGCGGAATTTATCCGTCACACGCCGGCCACGCCCAAGTAAGTACTCAACAAGTCAACCGATCCTCCATCGAGAGACGCGTAGTATAGAAACACAATTCCTGCACAATAAAGGCTATCACAACAAGCATAGGCAAGTTTCACAACAACAAGCATAGGCAAGTTTCACAACAACTCAAAGTACTTTCATTTTTATGCCAAGGTCCGGGTTTTAACCCTAAAGTACTACGCTAAATTCCTTTTAAGAGATTCATTCTTTGTATAAAAGTCACCCGATACCCGTAGTATAAAATAGAGTGACTTACATCTTTAAGTAAACCAAAACAACTTCCATACTTTCTTTTAAGTCAAGTTACTACGTTAAAACCAATGATAAAACCTTTCTTTTGTTTTCATAAGGTCGTTATAACCAACTTCCCATAAAGCCGTTATAACACCTTATGCTTTAAACCATTTTAAGACAACACAATGCCTTTCTTTTCCTAAGGTTCCAGTTTGCCTAATTTTAATTACGCAAGTCTCTTTTGAAACGTTTCATAGTTCGATGTCTTAATCTCTTTTAAAACAATTGAGTAACATATGCCCTAAAAGTAGCAGTTATTCTTGTTCATAATCAATCTTATTAAGCAGCCATGATCTAGAAAATGTAATATCATTTTGTCTCATCTTAGCTTCTATGCAGATGGAGGTTTCACCGGTTTTAATAATACTTAATTATTCAATACATTTTCCTTTATTAACGCCGCAGTGTTTGTCGATACACATTCTCGATTTCCAAATCAAGAAACATTATTCCTTCCACAAAACCAAGTACTCATTACTCACGAATGAGGTTTCACACAAACATCCATATTAAGTCAAGTCTCTTAACTTCTAAACTATTAAACCATTCTTTTATCTCTCTTAAGGCGCTACACCTAACTTCTCATAAAGTCGGGTATAACTTTTTATGTTTTCAAACCAAGTATACACTTCTTTCAAAAAGGTTTCTTAATCTCTTAGAATACTTCAAGGTTCTTTTTACAACAAGTCGGTTATAAGTCAAACCGCTTATCTTTAAAACCACAAAGCATTTCTCATTTACATAAAGTTGTTATAACACTTTATGTTTAAAGGAAATCAAATACATTTAACACACGTACGCCTACCGCATTTACATAGTTATACACATATCACGCTAGAACAGATAGGAAGAGGTTCACATACCTCGCGACGAGTATCGACTAATAGCAAAACGCCCAAGTACTCAAACCGCTCTGCTACACTCTCACCAAGCAGATCACTCCACACGTAGTACTACAACCTATAGAGGCCACAAAGCGCCTATTAATATCTTTTTTAGATCCCGACGAGAATATTCTACGTAAAATTCGCAAAGACTCTCCCCGCAATAACAGAATCTCCTCCTCTAACGAGGCCGCTACCAAGCCAACCGGGGTTAACATGTCTAACCGGACGTACAATTCTACTACACAAGAATGCTATTGACAAGTTCATCAGAATACCTCATGTAATTACTGGGTCAGCTTTCTTTAAATTCAAAGCTTAAGTCGCAAGACATTGCTGTAAGTATTATTCAGCTTAAGTCAAAAGACATATGCCGCACAATTATAATGTTCAGTTCTATATATAGTATACTTCAACTATATATTTCTACAATATTTAATTTCCAATTACAATAAGGTCAAGAGTGTTTACCTCGATAAGCCCAAAATTATCCGAGTTTAAATGTCGATCCCGAGCAAGGTTTAGCTCCTACTCCGTATGCTCGACCCGCCTCCAACCAACCCTTAGAAGTTCTAACTAACTTCTACTTATAACTTCAACTACTGTGAAGATTTACTTAGGTTTCATTTTTGTGACCGAGGGAAGTATAATAGTATTTTCTGGCTTTTGTACAAGTGTAACTTTGGGAATACTACAAGGTATTTGGGCCAAGGTATTCTGACATAACAACAATACTAGAGAGTATTTCTATACCACAACAAGGGGTATTTATACAGAGACAACTAGGCTAGTGGGGTAGTGTACCCCACTACCAAGCCTCTAAGGGGGAGGGTGGGTTTGCCGGCCTTCAAGAGGGGGAGGTGTGTGGTGGACGAGATCACAAGAGGGAGAGGAGGGTTTGAGACTTAGAAAGATTGCTCAATTTTTGACGAAGAAAGTTCATCACTTAGAGGGGTATTTAGAGCTCACGTGAAGGCCAACCAATGGCCAAGAGGAAGACAAGTGCATAGCAAGTGTAAGTGTCAAGATTAAGCCACGCTACCTTATCCATCTACCCAAATATCCTACCTAACCCGACCACATTTTTTAGCACAAAAACGTGCAAGACTTAGCCAAATTCCGTCCAACCTCTTCTTCCAATGCGAGGTGACATGTCACCCTCCCGTTGGTCCAAAATGTTTCGCCTCTCAAAAATCCGCAAAATTATTAATGACATAGCCGAATTTTCCTTCGAGTTGGAAACGCTTTCGTCGCCTAAAAACGACTTCCTCAAAGCTGTGTACAAATTTCGAAACTAGCCAACTTTAAGGCTCAAATTGTATACGCACGCCCTCACGCATACTGAAATACGGTATAACAACTCAAGGTCATTCTAAAATGAGGGTTCATAATTCTACTGAGCCCAAAGACTTCCCTACCGTGAGCTATATAAGTTCATCAGAAAACAAATTCCATGTAAGTACAAATGATTATTCTTCAAGTATTTATACTTATTCTTATTCTACAACAGAAGTATTCTCTAATTCAAAAGAGGGTTAGGATTAGTTACCCCGTGAAGCCCAATAATATCCTAGAAAAGTCACCGAGCAAGGCTTTTGCTCCTAAGTTGTATGCTCCAAGGAAACCTTAGAAGTTCTTCACAACTTACTAAGTACTAAGGTATTTGGGCTAGGTATTTTGGGCATTATAACAAAACAAGAAGGCAACTTTTCTACCAAGGGAGGGGTAGGTTTCAAGCAGGCTAGGTGGGTAGCCTCGCCAAGCTTCTCAAGGGAGTGGGTGTCGGGACGAATTGCTACAAAGGGAGAGGGAAGGATTTTAGACTTGAAAGCTTTTGGATGAAGAACTCTTCATCTCAAGAGGGGTATTTATAGTCAAGCCTTGGCCAACCAATGGCCAAGACGAAGACAAGTGCAAGGCAAGTGTAAGGCCAAGATCAGCCAAGTGCACCCTAACCCCTACCCACAAAAACACTCCACAAAACACTCCACAAAACATGGCACAAAACAAGGCCTAAGCAAGGAACCAATCGCCAAGGCTAACACCCTCTCGACGCCCAATCGCCCAAAGCCACCCCACTTGCTTCCAATGCGAGGGTGACACATGTCACCCTCCCGCTGGTCCAAAATGTTTCGCCTCTAAAAATCCGCAAAAATAAGAAATGGAATAGCCTGAATTTACTCTACGAAAGTCGTGGAAACGCTTCTGCCTGAAACGATTCTTTTAGTGAGTTGTGTACAAAAGAAAACGCCCAAGGCTAACTATACAACATTTCAGACGTATTCCTTACGCATACTCCGAAATACGGTATTACATTCTCCTCCTTAGAAACATTCGCCCCGAATGTTCCTTCTCAAGACAAGCTTAACGATAAGATTCTTCATAACTTAAACAAGCTTGCAAATGCCACACGCGCCACAAAACAACACTAGGCATAAACGATAACGAAAAATTTACAAGTAGGAAAGTGAATTACCCGGAGGCGCTGGGAAATAGGCGAGGATACTTCTGCTCATGTCCTCCTCGCTTCCCACGCCATCTCCTCTCGAGCTCGCTCCGCCACAAGACTTTGACTAAGCCACGCCCTTCGTCCGCAGACGCCTAACCCGACGATCGACTATCGCTATGGGAATCTCCTCACACGAGCAACCCTGGCACCTGACATCGCCAATCGGGTGTACCTTAGATGGATCCCCGATACATCTCCTCAAGATAGATACGTGAAAACCGGATGCATCGCTTCCAGATCGGACGGCAGATCCAACTCATAGGCAACCTTGCCTACCCTCATGGACAATCTTAAACTACCAATGTACCTAGGGTCGAGTTTACCCTTCTTCCCAAATCTCATCACACCCTTCATGGGTGACACCTTAGGAAAACCCAATCATGAACCTCGAACTCAAGATGCCGACGACGATGATCTGATACGACTTCGCCGACTCGAGCCGCTAATAGCCGCCTGGATAAGCTTCACCTTATCCACCGTCACGTGACCAAACCGTCCCACTAGCCGCACTCGCCCACATCGAACCAACCTATAGGCGACCGCACTTCCTCCCATACAAGGCCTCATAAGGCGCCATCTCGAATATCGGAGTGGTAGCTATTATTATACGCAAACTCAACTCAGAGGTAAATGATCCTCCCAACTACCACTGGTCAATAACACAAAGCTCGCAAAGATATCCTCGCAGTCCGATAGCGCTCCGCTCGTCCGTCGCTCGTGGGATGAAATGCAAGACTTTGCTCACCAAGCCTCCTAAACCCTTCGAAGGACCTCCGGTTAGCCGTAGAACCGGGCCTCTGCCTGATATGATCAAGTAGGGATCCATGCAAATCGACGATCTCTGATGTAAAGTTCATAATCTCACCAAAAGTCGCCCTGACGGAAGAAAGTGGGCTGATTTTGGTCACTGCTGACGATAACCCATATAGAATCATGTTCTCCGAAAGTGCGAGGTAATCCCGTGATGAAGTCCATGTTGATTACCTCCCACTTCCGTGTCCGATCTCAATCGTCAGAATAAACCACCGTGCCTCCGTGCTCTACCTTCACCGCCGACAACACGCACTGAGCTACGAACTCGCAACGCTCTCTCTTCAATCCATCCCACCAATACACGCATCTAAGGTCGTGGTACATCTTGGTCGAATTCGATGGATAGAGTAACGCCGCTACCAGGTGCTTCCCCAAGAACTCGCCAAGTCCTCAAACATCCGAACACACTACCGCTTCTCAAACCTTAGCACCCCATCAAAAAGCTACTCAAAAGGACCCTTGCCTCACGAAGAGCTGTATCACGATATCGAATCAAAGTCGATCTCGAATCAAGCCTCTTCACCTCCTCGACGATGGAAGACTCGCGAACCTCACGAACTCTAACCCCACCGCTATCGTAATCAATCAAACGGACACCAAGGCTCGCTAATCGATGCAAATCACGAACCATGTCCCTCCTCTCTAGCTGCACATCCGATAGGCTCCCATCGACCTACGACTCAAGAGCATCCGCCACAACATTGGCCTTCCCCGTGGTACAGATATCAACATCGTGAATCCTTAAGCAACTCTAACCACCGCCTCGCTCAGAAGTTCACTCTCCTCGGTCAAGATATACCGGAGGCTCTCAGAGGTCTGTATAAATATCCACGCGAACCCCATACAAGTAGTGCCTCCGCATCTTCAAAGCGTGAATTACTACCGCCAACTCCAAATCATGGGGGTAGCTCTTCCGTGTTTCTTCAAATTGCGGGACGCATATGCTATAACCCCGCCATGCCGCATCAACACACATCCCAACCCGATGCCCGACGATCACAATACACGACATAACCGCTCGACCTCCGAAGAGTAAGAACGGGCGGTCGCCAATCTCTCCTTCAAGAATCGAAACCTGCTCACAAGCATCACCATTATCGAACTTGGCCGCTCTCGAGTCGCCTCTAGTTAACGTGCAGTAGATACAAACTTCTACGAACCGCCGATAATATCCTCGCAAGGCCCGTAAACCGCGAACCTCTGCTGAGTAGCAGGTCAGGCTAAGTCCGATCGCTTCGATCTTGGCCAGACAACTCAATGCCATCACTCCGGCTAATATGCTCAAGAAACGCCATCAAGCCAACCAAAACTCACATTTGGAAAACTTGGCGCACAATCGCCGGTCTCGAGAATCACAAGACAGCCTCAAACGCTCCGCATGCTCCTCGCCTCCGAGCGAGAATAAACCAAGATATCATCACGAACACTATCACAAACGCGGTCCAAAATGGTTTGAACACTCGTTCATCAAATCCATGAATATCACGAGCATTGTCAACCCAAAAGACATGACTCAACTCATAATGCCCGCACGGTCCGAATGCAATTCCAGGACATCCACCTCTCATCGCACTGATGATAGCCCGATCGCAGATCAATCTTCGAGAAACATCTCGCACTCGCAACCGGTCGAACAAATCATCAATCCCGGGAAGCGGGGTATCTGCTTTAACGGTCACCTTGTTCACCGTCGCATCAACACATGCGCTAGCCGCCCCGCCCTTCTTCTTCTTCACGAACAATACCGCGCTTCCTCGAGAAACATCGGGCCTAATGAAGCTCCTCTTCTAGCAAATCCCTGCTGATCCTTCAACTCTCTCAACTCGGCAAAAGCATTCTCATGGCGAATGGAAATAGCCAGATCCGCAACACATCTATACAAAACTCGATCTCTCTCTCGAGGGATACCCGGAGGTCATCCGAAACACGCCTGGGAACTTCACACTACTGAATCGACCAAAAATCTGTACCGCAGCCTTCAAGATCAAACACCCTAACGAGATGATAGATATACCTCTTCAGACCATCTTTCCTAGCCTTGAGGTAGGAATAAATCCTACCTCGGCGAGCAATTACTGCTCCCCTCCCACTCAACAACCGGCCTCGTGAAATCGAACTGCATAACTCTCTCTCTCAAGTAGCCTACATTGGCGTAAAGAAGCTAGCCAATCCATCCCCATAATCACGCCGGGTTCAATCATCTCCAACTCGAGTCGAGCGTCACATCAACTGCCGGCCATAACCGCAGCGGAATCGCCCGAATGTCTTTCTCCGAATCGAACCGCTCAACGCAACGGGACAAAGAGCCTCCAAAGCCACAGTCTTTCGCGCTGTTAACTCCGGCCGCGGGGGACTCCTCCGGTGCGCCGCGTCTCTGGCCATGGCGCTGGGCTCGCGCTGCTGCCGTCGCCAGGTAGCATGGCTCGAGCCCTTCCCTCGCCTCGCGTTTTGGCCGCGAGGATCTCATCGCGTTCGGTCATACCACGCAGCATATAGGAATACTAAAACCTACTAAAGCACGATCTCGTAATGAGAAGAATGGAAACCAATCCTAAATATCCTATAGCCTTTTAACACACCGATAATCAAGACTTACTAGATAGCAGACACTTTCCGAGGATTAATCGCTCGAGCACTTTGTCACGACGCCCGTGGATCGTGCCTTACCGGCACCCAAGTAGTCATACATCGAGTAATCGAAATATAAAGCAAGACATGAAACAGCTTTATAAAATAAGACACGCTTTATGAGAAAACACGCCTTTCTAAGATATATAAAAACATGGTTTAGCGCTACATCCTAACATCGCATAACAGACTACTGCACTTCTAAGGAAATATAACAACTATGGACAGGTTCTCGCCATACCTCCGATCTGCATAAAACTATCTACAATACAGTGAGATCATACCCAAAAGTAGAGCCTCCTAAAGGACGGAGCTCCCGACACCAACGCAAAGATCCTAAGTGTGGATCTAGCACTGCCGCTTTACTCGCAGATGAACGCACTCAAGCGAGGTCGGCATAACAGTACCAAGTATGTGAAACTATAAAGAATCAAATGAAAATCAAAGTATTTAAAACCTTTTCACAAATACAACCGCAATTGCACATAGTGCCACATCACAAACAACAACAAGAATAGAAAAATCAGAATAAGTCTATTCTAGGCCGCGAATGATCAAGGGCCAATCGCCCATAGTATCATTCTCAAGCCTAGTCCTCGACTTCCGCACTCGCATAGGTCACACACCGCATGCAGGTATTCCCGCATCGGGCAGCTAACCCCAAGATCCGCCTAGGCTCCCGCACTCGCATAGCCTCAAAAGACCGCATAGTCTCAACAGACCGCATAGGAATCCCCGTGATCGCTAAACACCGAATGATCAATCTCGAGCATACCGCCGCCCGCATAGTCTCACAGATCACGATGTCGATAGACCAAGATCGTGGGCAAGCCCCAGATAATGTCAAGGGTAGTGATACAATAACAAGATACAACTGACTTACTCTGCTAGCAACGTAACACAAAGCAAGAATACTCTTACACAAAGAATTCAAGACACTAACACACATAGCATCATAATGTCTACTTATCAAACCATCTTACTACACTTAACAGTAAATCAATACAAGGCTTTATAAACACAAGTAAAATCCTTTTATCTTTCTTAAGTTGTTATACCTAACTTCCCATAAAGCTAGTATAACTCTTAAGCTTGCTTTTAAAACCAAATATTTATCTTCGTTAAAAATGATTCAAGATTCTTTGAAATGTTTTTCGCTTCTTTATTATTCAAAGCTTAAGCCGCAGGCATTGCCATAAGTATTATTCAGCTTAAGTCAAAGACATTGCCGTAGTTATTATTCGCTTAACACACGTACGCCTACCGTACTATATATATATTGTAAAATATCATGCTTAGAAGAATCACATACCTTCTCAAATAAAACCACCGCCAAGTCAATATGTCATACAAGCAGAGTCATATAATAGTCACGCATATCTATCAAAGACTACTCAAGGTCATTCTAAACAGAGGTTCATAATTCTACTGGAAAGTCGGGCAAAGACTTCCTACCCACGAGCTATATAAGTTCAGAAAAACAAATTCATGTAAGTACTTTGATTATTCTTCTTTAAACCCTTCACTGTAACACTCAATTCTATTCTGGATATTCTTCTAAGTATTTAATACTTATTCTTATACTACTAACAAAGAAGTATTCTCTAATTCAAAAGAGGGTTAGGATTAGTTACCCTGAAGCCAATAATATCCTAGATAAAGTCGCTACCGAGCAAGGTTTAGCTAAGTCAGACGCCCAGAGTCTAAGAAACCTAGAAGTTCTTCACAACTTCTACTAAGTACTAAGGATTTCTGTAGTATTTTGGGCATTATAACAATACTAAAGACAACTTTTCTACCATGGGGTAGATTTCACAAAGGCTAGTGGTAGCCTACCAAACTCACCATGACGAAAGGCTAAGGAGAGGAGAGGATTTTTTCAAGACTTGAAGTTTGTGCTGAAGAACTCTTCATCTCTGGGGGTATTTATACAAGCTTCTGGCCAACCAACGCCAAGATTAAGACGTGCAAGGCAAGTGTAAGGATTAACTATACACAAATATCCTACCAACTCGACTTGTGCACAAGGCACAAAAACGCGCCAGCTTCCAATTCCCAAATGGACGATTCAAGTCCAACCAGTGTTGCCGCCTCCCGCTGGTCCAAAATGTTTCGCCTCTAAAAATCCGCAAAAATTAGAATGGCATAGCCGAATTTTCCTACGAAGTCGGGAAACGCTTTCTGAAAACGATTCTTTAGCGAGTCAGGTATAAAAACGCCCAAGGCTTAAGGCAACTTCAGACGTATTCCCTCACGCATACTGAAATACGGTATAACATTCTCTCTCCTAGAAACATTCGTCCCGAATGTTCCTTCCCAAGACAAGCTTATCAAGAAGCTTAAACTAAATGCACACACGCCACAAAACAACACTTAGGCATAAATGATAACGAAAATTTACAAGAGAAAGTGAATTACCCGGAGCTGGGAATAGTGAGGATACTCGCCTCATGTCCTCCTGGCCTTCCCACGCCATCTCCTCCCCGAGCCTGCTCCGCCACAAGACTTGACGCCACGCCCGTCCGCAGACGCCTAACTCCGACGCATCGACTATCGCGCATGGAATCTCTCATACGATAACCCCTGGCCACCGACATCGCTGTACCCTAGACGGATCCCCGATACATCTCCTCAAAGATAGATACGTGAAACGATGCACCGCTTCCAGATCGGACGGCAGATCCAACTCATAGGCAACCTTGCCTACCTCGCGACAACTAAACGCCCAACGTACTTGGCCGAAGTTTCTTCTTCCCGAATCTCATCACACTTCACGGGTGACACCTTTAGAAAACCCAATCATGAACTCAACTCAAGATGCCGACGACGATGATCGTGATACGATTCGCCGACTCGAGCCGTCAATAGCCGCCTCGGATAAGCTTCACCTTATCCACCGCTCGCCGCACTCAACAACCGTCCCACTAGCCGCACTCGCCCCACATCAACCAACCTACAGCGACCGTGACTTCCTCCCATACAAGGCCTCAAGGCGCCATCCGAATACTCCGAAAGGGTAGCTATTGTACGCGAACTCAACTAGAGGCAAATGATTCTCCACCACCGGCCGAGAGAACACAAAGCTCGCAAAGATATCTCTCAGAGTCTCGATAGCGCGCTTCGGCCCGTCTGTCATTCGTGGATGGAATGCGCATTTGTGCTCACCGCGCCCCTAACCTTCTCAGCGACCTCCAAGCTTAGTCAAACTGGCTCTCGTCTGAGCAGATAGAAATAGGGATCGGCGTACCGACGATCTCTGGAGCGTAAAGTCCGCATAATCTCACTAAAAGTCGCCCCCGACGGAAGAAAAAATGATTGGCCACCGCGATTTATAACCCATGAGAATCATGTCTCTCCGGTCGCTTATAAATCCCGCGGATAAAGTCCATGTTGATTACCTCCCACTTCCGTGCCGGGATCTCAATCGCCCTGCAATAAAACCACCGTACCGGGTGCTCTACCTTCACCGGCTAAACACGGCACCAGCTACGAACTCGCAGAACGCCCCTCTCAAGCCATCCCACCAATACACAGATCTAAGGTCGGTACATCTTGGTCGACCTGACGATAGAGTAACGCGCGCTACCGTAAGCCTCCTCAAGAACTCCTAAGTCCCAAAACATCCGAACACAATAACCCCGGCTTCTCAAACCTTAGCAAGGCACCCCCATCGTGCTACCAAAGGTGACCCTTGCCTCACGTAAGAGTCGCATCACGATATCAATCAAAGTCGATCTCGAATCGTCTGCTTCTTCACTCGACGTAATGAAGACTTCGCAACCTCACGAACTCTAACCCCACCGCTATCGTAACCAATCAAACGGACACTGCTGCTCGCTTAATCGGGATGCAAATCACGGAACCATGTCCTCCTCTCTAGTCAGACATCTATAGCAGCTCCCATCGCTACGGTTTACTCAAGAGCATCTCGCCATAACATTGGCCTTCCCCGTGGTACATGATATCAACATCGTAATCCTTAAGCAACTCTAATCACCGCTCTTTGTCGTAAGTTCAGCCTCCTCTCGTCGAAGTATATACTCGAGGTTTCGCGGTCCTAAAATAATATCCACGCTGGGAACCTCCATACAAATAAAGGCTCTCCAAGATCTTCAAAGCTGCGAATCATGTACCACAACTCCAAATCACAGCGGGTAGTTCCTTTCGTGGTTTCTTCACCGCTTTCCGGATGCATATGCTATAACCTCCGCCATGCCGCATCAACACAACATCCCAACCTGGCGCATGTACGATCGCAATACACAAACATAACCGGGCTCTAATTTCTCCTGAAGAGTGCAAGAACGGGGCGGCCGCCACTTCTTTCAAAGAATCGGAAACCGCCTTCACAAGCATATCGCCCACCCATCAAATCTGGGTACGCTCTCCCGAAGTCACCACTAGTCAATGGTGTGCGTAGATAGAAGCAAACTCCTCCACGAACCGACGAGCAATATCCTCGCAAGGCCTAGAAATCAAGCGAACCTCTGGCGCGAGTAGTGAGTTCAGCTGGGTCCTCGATCGCTTGGGACCTCGCCGTATCCACTCAATGCCATCACCCACAATATGCCCTAAGAAACGCCATCAAGTCAACCAAAACTCACATTTGGAAAACTCATGATAATCGTACAACCAATGGGTCCTGAGAACCGCCAAGACAGCTTTCAAACGCTTCCGCACGCCTCCCCGCTTCTCGAGCGCAGAATAAACCAAGATATCATCAATGAACGCACTATCACAAACATGTCCAAAAATGGTTTGAACACTCGGTTCATCAAATCCATGAATACCGCTTCTGAGGCATCGGGTCAACTCCAAAAGACATGACTCAACTTCATAATGCCCGTGACCGTCCCGACGCAAATTCTGCGGACATCCACCTCTCTCTCGACTGCGCACTGATGGCATAGCCCGATCATGAGATCAATCTTGAGAAGCATCTTCGCACCGCAACCGGTCGGTAATAAATCATCAACTCGGAAGCGGGGTATTCGTTCTCAATGGTCACCTTGTTCACCGCCTCGTAATCATCACATTGGTCATGCGCAGCGCCCCGCCCCTTCTCTTCTTCACTGAACAATACGCGGGCGCTCCTCAGTGGCGAGGAAACATCTGTGCCTCTCGGACGAAGCTCCTTCCTCGCAAAGCAAATCTTCTAAGCCGATCTCTTCAACTCTCTCAACTTCGGCAAAGTGCCATTCCAGATGGCGGAATGGAAATAGGCCGAAGAAACCGCAATATGTCAATACAAAACTCAATTTCCTCTCTCAGAGGAGTGATACCCGGAGGTCGCCCGAAACACGCCCTGGGAACTTCTTCACCACCGGAATCGACGGAAACTGGGTACCGCAGCCTTTCAAAGAGATCAAACACCCGAACGAGATGGTAGATATACCTCTTCTCGGGCACCATCTTCCTAGCCTTGAGGTATAGGAAATAAACCTCACCCCTGCCGATACCGTGGTTCTCCCACTCAACAACCGCCCTCAGAAAACTGGAACCGCATTTACTCTCTCTCATAGCCTCACATTGGCGTAAAGCAAGCCAGCCAATCCATCCTCATGATCACGCATGAAGTCAATCATCTCCAACTCTATCAAGTCGGCTAGGTCCGGACGCATCGTGAACGGGTCACAGGACAAGCTCTATATACCCGCCGAGCTACCATCCGACCATCAACCACCGCGTAGCTTTTACTCTCGGAAGCGGTCTACGGACTCGTGCTCTATCCCTATCCTGCATTAGGCAACAAGGGGGAGATATATATGAGCAGAGTAGAACCCGGATCTATCAAGCGCATAAACATCAAACCCGTGTAGAATCGGATAAGGTGACTCGTGGATTTACATCAAAGCGAGGCCTCCCGATCCGTTTACGCTGGTCGATTACAGTATAAATGCGTTCGAGGATCATAGAATCGACCCGCGCCGACGACTCCTCTCGCCGCGACTGGCCTGGTCCATGAGTACCTTTGCCCTCCGAAGGGCGAAAGTAGTCCGCCGGGGATGAAGAAGACCCGGCCGAAAAGTTAACCCGTAGGCTAGTCGACTTACCATCAAGATCGCCTCTTGGTCTGATGGGGCCGTGATAGTGCGACTTCGCCGCTACAATCAAACAAACTCCTCAGAGCACCACAACTCCTGAAGCGGATCGTACCGTGACGCTACACCGGCAGTGGGTGGTCCCGATCGCCAAGACTCCGGCCGCCTCCGGACGTCTCAAGTCCCGGGGCCCCGCCCCGCTTCCGAATGTCCGGCCGCCGGCCGGTGACGGTGCAGAGTGCTCGAGCCGCCGCGTGCAGGTACCTAGGATCGGGCTGGCGAGGCCGCCACCACGATAGCTACCAAAGACCCGCCAGCCTCCTTCTCGCCGCGTCACAACCCGTCTGATCTCTACGCCTCACATCCAAGAGTATTTAGTCATCGCATGGTAATGTCCATACCCATCAAGAGTAAACACCCGCATACGACTTCGCCATATAATCATCTAGCCTGGCGTAACGGTGCACCTATCCTCCATATCTGCTACCACGCTGGACGATCGAGCCAATGAATCAAACTCGACATTGTACTCCCGACAAGGCGTCCTCTCGCCTCAAAGAAAAATCTATCAGCCCGCCTCCTCATCCGTGGAGGCAAGAAGTGAGTGAGGAAAGCCTCGAGAACTCATCCTAAGTAGCTGGGACGCGTGCTCTCCCGATAACTCCCGTCAATCAAACCAATCGATCGCGTATCACGCAGCCGTGCGTCACAGATCCTGACTGTCTCGAGGCCTTGATCACCCGCGTGATCCTTCAGTGGCGACGGATGAACTCGCGGATCATCCTCCCGTCTCGACCAGTAAAACTCGCGGGCTACAACTCAAGAAATCTCGTAGCCTCAACTATGCGCCTCGGTGCAACTTGCGACCGAGACGGAATAGGCGAATCGCCGATTCGGCCTATCTCGTATCGGCCACAACTCTAGCCAATAGCCGGGCTATCTCGTACCTAACTCCTCCGCCCCAGTACGTGGGGCCGGGAGGTGGGTACCGTGGTTCGCTACCGGGCGGCGTCGTAGAACTCGCCGTCGGTAGATAGATCGGCTCGAGCCTCGTAACTCTCGGTGTCCGTGGCGGCTTCCGCGCTTTGCCCTTCTTCGCCGCTACGGGCGGGTTGCTTTACGTGGAGGCATAATCATATATAAAGGAATGCGTTAGAGGGTCCAACTTTAACACACTCTAAAGCACGATCTCGGAGTAAGAAGAGTGGAAACCAATCCTAAATATCCTATAGCCTCGATTATTGGTGTGGTGCACAACACACCGATAATCAAGACTAGACATCATAGACACTTTCCGAGGATTAACTGCTCGATACCACTTTTGTCACGACCGTTCCGGCGTGGATCGTGCCTTAGGGGCACCCAAGTAGTCATCGTCGAGTAATCGGAAATATAAACAAGACATGAAACAGCTTTATAAAATAAGACATGCTTTAAGTGAGAAAACATCGCTTTCACGATATATATATATATAAACATGGTTTAGCAGATACATCCGATACTGTACAACATGGCTACAAACCTCTAAGGAAATATACAACTATGGCGACAGGAGGGCCCATACCTCGATCAGCACAAAACTATCTACAATGGTGAGATCATACCCAAAAGTAGAGCCTCCGAAAGGATGGAGCTCCCGACACCAACGCAGAGATCCTAAGAACGTGGATCTTTACTGCCCTTACCTGCGGCATGAACGCAGCCCCCCGAAGGAGGTCAGTACAACAGGTACTAAGTATATGAAACTGTAAAATACTCAAATGAAAACATATCATTTTAAAATCAGTTTTACAAGTATGTATGAAACAACTAGGGACCGCATATATGCCACATCATAAACAAGAGCAACAATAGGTAAATCGTACTGTGTCTTTTCTAGGTTGCGAATGATCAAGCAGGCCAATTGCCCATAGTATCGCCATGCAAGCCTAATCTTTGGACTCGTGTCCGCATAGGCCACTCACATAGGCCCGCATAGTACATAACCCCGCGTCGAGGTAGCTACTCCTGCGTCGCCCCGACTCGTAGTCCGCACGCCACATCGATCGCGTGAGGTATAACCCGCATCACTAACCGGAACTCCGTAGCTCGCGTAGGTCCCTTGACCCGCATGAGGTATTCGAATCATGGTCCCGCATCACTCGAGTCTACCCCGCATCGGAGGGCAGCTTAACCCCCGGTAAATATGTCAAGAGGTGAGTGATAGTACATTAACATAACATCTTATCTTTAAACAACATAAGCACAACAAGAATACTCTCCTATACAAACGTTACAAGACACTAACACACATAGCATCATATCAGGTCTACTTATCAAACCATCTTATTATTCTTTTCACAATTCAATATAAGTCTGTTATAAACACATAGGCAAACTGTTTCTTTTATCATTCTTAAGTGGATACACTTAACTTCCCATGAAGCTAGTATAACTCTTAAGCTTCTGTTTTAAAAACCAATTAGTTCTCTTCTGTTAAAAAATGATCCAGTATTCTTTTGAAATGCTTTCAGTTCTTTATTATTCAGGCTTAAGCCAGGCATTCTGTAAGTATTATTCGAGCTTAAGCCGAGGCATTGCTGTAAGTATTATTCAGCTTAAGTCGAAGACATTGCCGTAGTTATTATTCAATTAACACATACGCCTACCGCTACATATATATTGTAAAATATCATGCTTTAGGAAGAATCACATACCTTCTCAAAACCACCGCCAAGTTGAATATGTCGCGTGAGAATCAAATTTATAATAGTCGACACGCCTATCAACGCTCGCACTACTTTGTAAACGCTTCTAAACAGAGGGTTCTATATCCTAAGGAAAATTGGGCAGACTTCTACCCGGTGAGCTACTCAGTTCATCAGGAAAACAATTCTATGTAAGTACATTTGATTATTCTTCTTTAACCCCTTCATCGTGATAAAATTCAATTCTATTCTGCAATATTCTTCTAAGTATCTAATACTTATTCTTATACTACTACAGAAGTATTCTCTAATTCAAAAGAGGTTAGGATTAGTTACCTCGGTAAGCCCAATAATATCCTAGATAAAGTCGCGCTGAGCAAGGTTTTGCTCCTAAGTTGTATGTCTATGAAACCTTAGAAGTTCTTCACAACTTCTACTAAGTACTAAGGGATTTGGGCTAGGGTATTTTGGGCATTATAACAATACAAGAAGACAACTTTTCTACCAAGGGAGGGGGTAGATTTCCAGCTACAGGGGGCCTCGCCAAACTTCAAAAGCGGAGGGGGTAGGAGGCTTTGGACGAAAAGCTTTAGAGAGAGGAGGATTTTCAAGACTTGGAAATTGATTTGTGGATGAAGAACTCTTCATCCAAAGGGGGGTATTTTGTCACGACCCGACCCCGGGACCGCGACTTGCGCCCTACCTGGGCATCCTTTCAGGTAAACATCAGAGAAAATCAGCGGAACATACATGAAACTTAAAAATAAAACATCGTAAGTAAACAACAAAGTTAGCCGATAGGCTACCTTCCGAACATATATAAAAACAACCAAGGCCGGTTTCCTTTCTTTTACAAATCGACCCACCATATGTGATCATGCACTAAGAGTTTTGACATAACAACTGTAGGCGGGACAAGGCCCCGCCGCACTTCGAATAAACATAAACGTGATAACTCAAACATCGAGCCATCTCAACCCTTGTTAACCGGATCCTAAGTCATGATTCACAATCAGACCTAAACTCGCATTTAACGCAGCTCAAGTGGGTCATAACAAATTAATATGGAATAGAATATAACGTCATAAACAAATCATAATCGTATAAAAGAATGACAAGGACAAGTATAAAAATACATACGCATCTCCGCCGTGTCATTACCACTTATGAACTTAATCGCATCTTATTATCCTTTCCATTCCCAATAAAAGTTATAGTCACATTCTTACGTACATTATTTAGAAAAAGAATCATTAAGTTCATTACCATATAACTTACTTATCTTTCATAACATAGTCCGCCCACTACTTGAGGACACATATACTACCCAACTGGGACGCAATCAAGTCACACTAATATCAAAGCATGCCCGTGGAATCCCATCATCGCCGGATACTATTAGTGTAAAATATAACCACGTGACGCGCGTGGCATCCCACCTCGTCGCGCACATACACAATACATATATATATATCCCGCCCGTGGAATCCCACATCATCGCTGATACCCAGGTATAATAATACACCAATAGGCATACATGAACACCAAGTCCCACCGGGTATAGCCTCGGGGGTCTACCCTCACTTATACTCTTACCCCGAGAAGGTGGTAGCGGTGGTATAGCATCTGGGGTCTACCCTCACTTATACTCTTACCTGGAGAAGGTGGTATAACGCCTTGGGGCTTGCCCCTCAATTATAATTTTACCCTATCTCGACCTTTTGTCAAACAACACATAAAGTGGGTACAGTCTTGGGGTTTACCTCACTTATACTCTTACCGGAGAAGGTGGTATAACGCCTGGGCTTGCCTCATTTATACTCTTACCCTATCTCGACCGACCATCAAACAAGACATAAGCACTACCATGTCTTTTATAAAATCCGAATTTAACCCAAGTGCTACAAATAACGGAAGCATACCCGTGGAATCCCACATCATCGCTGGGTACGCCCAAGTAACTTATAACAAGACAAACAAACGTCTCCAACCGAGAGTCGCGTAACGTAAAAATAACATAATACTTGCACTCAAAGGCTATCTCCAAGACATATAGGCTAAATCTCGATTAACCAAGCCAAAGTACTTATCAAGGCATACATAGAATAATTCTCATTTAATCAAGCCAAAGTACTAATCAAGGCATACTTAGAATAATTCTCATTTAACAAGCCAAAGTAATTTTCCAGTCATACTTAGAATAATTCTCATTTAACAACACAAAGTACTTATCACCGCATACTGAGAATAATTCTCATTTAACAAGCCAAAGTACTTATCAAGGCATACTTAGAATAATTCTCATTTAACAAGCCAAAGTACTTATCAAGGACTACTTAGAATAAGTCTCATTTAACAAGCCAAAGTAGTTATCAAGGCATACTTAGACTAATTTCAATGTCACGACCGAACTCGCCCGTGGATCGTGCCTTACCCGGCACCCAAGTAGACATACATCGAGTAATCACGAACATAAAGACAATACATGAAACCAAAGGTAATAAGACAATGAGATAAGAAGACAAAGCTAACCAAAAACGGTTACCTTCAAGATAAATATAAATAGCAACTTTTTCAACATGAACGCTTAATCTTTTTACAAACCACGCCCACAACAAAGACTGCACTCTAAGAATGATATGACAACAATGGCGGACAGGCCCGCCAAACCCCCGAATGTAAACACTTACAACGACAGGACTATACCATCGATAAGCCTCCGAGAAACGGAGCTTCCCAAACGTCAAATCGTGACTCGAGAGCTAGGATCAACGACATGTACTTACCTCATGCGGCATGAACGCAGCCGGCGAGGTCGATAACAGTTAGTATGTGAAATGAAAATACATACCAGAAATGAAATCATAATACCATATAAAGCAGAGACATGTATGATAACCAAACTACGCTTACAACAAAGCAATGCTGTCAAGTCGTGACTCACGCCTCAAGTCATCACGAGTATAACAACGGGTCTCGTGCCCACAACATCAATCATGCGCCTGGAATACCTTCCTCACCGCTGCGATGATATAAAAGCACCAAGGAACACACATGAACACCTGTGTCCCACCTGGTAATAATAAAACCGACGAGGTAAGTACGGCGCATAGCCGACTACTAAAAACCTACGCACGCCAACAAGCGCGAATCAGATTATAAGATCCGCTTCAGACCGCCACATGATCAAAGCCGCCATTGCCCGCAGTGATTAATGTACGCTGCGTCTAACCCCGAACTCCCGCAGCCCGCGATAGGCCAATCACATCGCCCGCATGAGGTATTCCCGCGAGGGTAGCTACTCCTCGCATCGCCCCGACTTCGCAGCAGGCGTAGTACATGGACCGCGTGCCCATAAAGGACGCACACTAACTCGAACTCTCGTAGCCCGCATAGGCCCCGGGACTGCGACAGGTATTCTCGAATCATAGGTCCATCGACCCACTGAAGTCTACCCCGCACGGAGGCGCTTAACTCCCTAATCATCTCAAGAGACGAGTGATGTAAAATACTAACACAACCTTATCGCTTAAGCAACATTAGCACAACAAAGGAAACCCTTTACACAACATCACAAGATACTAACACACGTAGCATCCTAGCATGTTTACTTATCAATCAACAAGAAAGTATTACTGTGCTATCACAAACCAACACAATCAAGTTATACACACAAGGTACTTTCTACTATATGCCAACAAGTTCGGGTTTTATCCCCAAAGTACTTCATACATTAACTCTTTAAAAGATACGTTACTTTCACAATGTCACACAATACCCGTAGTATAAAATAGAGTGACTATCCTTTTAAAGTAAATCAATTACTTCTCTTTGTAAAATCAAATAGCAACATTCTTTCCAATGATCAAGTTTGCCTAATTTCCAATGTTCAAGTTTCTCATTTTAGAAAGGTTTCAGTAGTTCATAGTCTTATTCATTTGAGAATATAATTCTCCTTTAAACTATCCGAGAAACATAAGTCTTATATGTGAGTAGGATATTCTTGTTTATAACAATCTTATTACAAAGAAACGTGATCTAGGAAATATCATTTTGTCTCATCTTAGCTTCATGCAGATGGAAGTTTCTACTAGTTTTAATAATACTTAATTAGTCAAAACATTTCCTTTTATTAACGCTGCGGTGGTTTGTCGATACACATTCGATTTCAAATCAAGAAACATTCTCAAGCCGTTATACCTAACTTCCCATAAAGCTAGTATAACTCTTAAGTTTTTCAAAACCAAGTATTACTTCTTCTTTCAAAATGATTCAAAATCTTTGAAATACTTCAAGTTCTTTATTAACACATAACAAGCCGCTTATAGTTCAAATCATTACCTTTTAAAGACCACAAGTATTTTCTTACCAACATAAAGTCATTATAACTAACTTCCCATGCGGTTATAACACTTTATGTTTTAAACCAATCAAATACATTTAGCACATGCGTCTACCGTACTACATAGTTCACACATATCATGCTAGAAGAGATAGGAAGAGGTTCACATACCTCGCGACGAGCATCGACTAATAGCAAAACGCCCAAGTACTTCAAACCGCCACTACTCCTAGCCAAGATCGCGCCATACGTAGTACTTCAACCTATAAGGCCACAAGGCGCTATTAACATTTAGATCCCTTCAGAGAACATTCTACGTAAAATTCACAAGACTCTTTCCCGCAACAACGCAAATCTCTCCTCTATCGAGGCCGCCACCAAGCCAACCGAGGGTTATACATCTAACCCTAACGGTACAATTCTACTCCACTGTACTACTTCACAAGTCTATGTAATACAAACTAAGTAATTACTCAAGATTCTTCTTTAAATTCAGGCTTAAGTCAAAAGACATTGCCGATAACTACGTTCAGTTCTAAATATATAGTATACTTCAACTATATAGTCTAACAATCATGTAATTTCTAATTACAATAGAGGGACAAGATATTTACCTCGATAAGCCCATAATTATCCGAAGTTTAAATGTCCCTGAGCAAGGTTTAGCTCCTACTCCAAGCGCCCGACCCGCCTAAACAACCCTTAGAAGTTCTAACCAACTTCTACTTATTACTCCAACTAACTATGGAGATTTTCCTTAGGGTTTCGGTTTTGTGACTGAAGGGAAGTATAATAGTATTTCTGGGCTTTTCGTACAAGTATAACCTTAGAATACTACAAGGTATACGGCTAAGGTAATTTGGGCATTATAACAATACTTTTGAGAGTATTTCTAACAAGAGAGGGGTATTATATGAAAACAACTAGGCAGGGGTACCCCACAGCACCAGTGGAGTGTATACTGCCTACTACCCCACTGGGGGTACTCGCCATGGGAAGGTGATCTCTGCTAAGCCTCACAAAGTGGGGACGAAACACAACAAGGAGGGGAGAGTTTAACACTTAAAGATTTGTGGAAAGGATGAAGAATTCATCACAGGGAGAGGGGTATTTATAGGTCAAGGGATGGCCAACCAAAGGCCAAGATCAATCCATGTGTTAGGCAAGTGTAGGCTAGGATTTACCAAACACAAATATCCTACCTACCTTGACTTTGTCAAGGCACAAAAACGTGCCTTACCTTGTCCATTTCGTCCAAGTTGGACGATTTCAAGCCACCAATGGAGGGTGCCAAGTGGCGCCTCTTGTTGGTCCAAAATGTTTCGTCTTCTAAAAATCCGCAAAAATTAAAAATGACATAGCGGAAATTCCCTACGAAGTCAGGAAAACGCTTTCACCAAAAACGACTCTAACCGTGTTGTGCACAAAATTAAATCGCCAAGCCTAATTGAAGTTCGAAATTTCCTACGCACGTCCCTCGCGCATACTGAAATACTGGTATAACATTCTCTCCTTAGAAACATTCGCCCGAATGTTCCTTCTAAGTCTCAAACAACGCGCCAAGATAGTCTTCACTACTATACTTACGAGAACAAACTCGCCACACATGGCCACGTAAACAATCAAGAAAATACTTATATCCAAGTCCACGAGGAAACACCTCTAACATCACCACAACCACCTCTCGTGGTCTAAAATATACTTCCTTCGCAGATTCTCTCTACAAAAGAAATGATCACATCTATGCTCGCCATACATGCTCGCTTCTCTCTTTACTCGTCGTAGATACCACTTTGTCACTTTGTCGCGAGCCTTGCCCGACGACCCAACAAATGGTACCGGCCGCCATATCCCGAGGATGTCGTGACACTCGAACTTACCACATTCTCGACACGGCGGATTCAAAACTCGGGTTACTATCTCTAACGTGGTCATCATTAATCGAACACTGATGGATCTTCGATACTTCCCGAACATCACAATACGAAGATCGGACGACCGCTTCCTACGCCGGACGGCAAATGCTAACATATAGGCAACTCGCCTATCCTTCACATGAACTCACAAAGGCCCAAAGTAACTCGCTAAGTTCCTCTGCTTTCCAAAACTCGCCGCACTAAACCGGGTGGTACCTTCAAGAAGACCGATCAACTCGAACTCTAGCGGCGCCGCCGATTATCCGCACGATTCCTCCGAGCCGCGTAACTTCTTCTAGGCAAGCTTCACTATCCATCGTCGGAACAAGCTCAACCAACTATCTCAACCCCGCCAACATCGAACCAATCGATCGGATAACTTACACTTCCGCCCGCAAGGCTTCATAAGGCGACATCCGATCATCAAATGGTAGCTCAAACGCTCCTCCACGGAGACAACAATCCTCACAACTACCCTCAAATTCACGACCGCCCGAGGGCGAATTCGATTCTCGAGACTCACCGAGTTCTTAACCCCGCTCGTAAGACTTCCGTAACAAAAACAGCACTCGGGCTCGCTCGTCGCTATAAGGTGAAGGTAGGCACCCCGTGCAGCAAACTTACAACCTTCTCGATGCAACATCTCGCATAACCTCGCCGAGAGAACGGCCCCGAACGAAGAACACGATGGGCTGCCCCATCGACCCGACCACCGGCCGAACGCATCCACGAACTCAGACTTGGTTAATCGAACATGGGCCTAACACCGTGACTTACCACGCGAGGGACCACCACAAACCGACCCCACCACTAAAACCCGCTGGTTGACCCGCAACGTGGCCTCAACCCGACCCGCAACGCGCATCATACTAGCTCCCGAACCTAACAATCTCACTAATCACGCTACGAAACCTAGCGGTCTTCTTAGCTCAACTACCCTCTTTCATTCCACACTACTGGACCTGTCCCAACATAACTCACGCACTATGCACTCCGATAAGGGTCAAACATAACACTACACCTTTTTCTCGAGATGCCCTCACCTCTAAGGTCTCTACTTATAAAGCTCTAAGGCTCACACTTTCTATCCCCAAAATCTTACTCGGTTAAACAACCATGATTTCAAATCACAACTAACACACCGCTATCGTAACATAGCACCTAAGGTATACTCACCTTATCACCTATACAAAACTCTGTGAGGTTAAGGATAGATCTATGTTCATCGCTTCACTCCCTTAGTCGTCTAATCAAACTCGCCTGCAGGCGCATAGCTAGGGAGGTGACGAACTACCCACCGCAGATCAAGGCAAAGTCCTCCTACAAGGACATTCTATCGACATCGACTCGACGGTCGTAGGTACAACAAGTACCAACTAAAAGACGACATTCCCGGTATGACGTCACATCGCGAACCTAAGATCCGAGTTCGACTAACTCTGCGCACTCCGAACGCCCCGAAATTCGCGAGACCTCACAGATCGGTGGATGTGCATAAACTAATCCGCGCGGTGAGGCGACTCGCCAAAAGTTACTAAAGGACCTTGCTGCTCGCCTCTCTCGCCCTTCGTTAACCCGCCGATCTCTACGCTGGCCACGCGCATAAGCCCGCATACGTGCCACGCCAAGCTCAATCAAGAATTACTTTGCACAACCTCTCTTAGATAGTCATCAAGACTCGCGGTACATCGGTATACTCTCGATAGTCAAATCCATAGTTAGTAACAGGTCGCGCCTTGAAATCTATATTCTCTGCTCCTTGGCCGGAACTGGCGTTCAAATATCATGGCCGCAGAGGAATCGCCGCCGCTGCTAAACTCTCACGGGCTAGTGACGTCGCAGTAACTCCCGAATGAAGCACCACCAAGGTGATAATTGGGCTTGTGCCCACGTAACCTCTCAGATTTACTCAGCCTCCTCGGCCGCCTTGCCCTCCCGGGCTCCGTTGCCTACGCGGAGGCATAACGGTAGGGAAAGAAATACGTTAGAGGTCCAACTTACAACACTTCTAAGGCACGATCTCAGAGTGAGAAGAATAGAAATCAATCCTAAATATCCTATAGCCTCCTGATTATTGATGTGGTGCACAACACACCGATAATCAAGACTCTATCGATACGGTCTCAGACACTTTCCGAGGATTAATCGCCTGATACCACTTTTGTCACGACCAACTCGCCCGTGGATCGTGCCTTACCCCGGCACCCAAGTAGACATACATCGAGTAATCACGAACATAAAGACAATACATGAAACCGGTGTAATAAGACAAAGGAAATAAGAAGACAAAGCAACTAAAAACTGCATTTTCAAAGTATAAATATAAATAGCAACTTTTCAACATGAACGCTTTAATCCTTTTTACAAACCCCGCCACAGCATTTACTGCACTTCTAAGAATGATATGACAACAATGGCGGGACAGGCCCGCCAAACCCCGAATGTAAACACTTACGACGGCGTGGACTATACCATGATAAGCCTCCGAGAAACGGAGCTTCCCAAACGCCAAATGTGACTCGAGAGCTAGGATCAACGATCGGTGTACCTCAACTCGCAGATGAACGCGGCCAGGAGGTCATAACAAAAATTTAGTATGTGAAATCAAAATACATACTGAATGAAATCATAGCGCTATATAAAGCGGGAGACATGTATGATAACCAAACTACGCTTACAACAAAGCAAATGTTGTCGTGACTCACGCCTCAAGTCATCACTCAGTATAACAATGGGTCTCGTGCCCACAACATCAATCATGCCCGTGGAATACCTTCCTCGCCGCAACGCATGATATAAAAGCACCAAGGAACACACATGAACACCAGTCCCACCTGTGTTATAATAAAATCAGACGGTAAGTACGAAGGCATAGCCGACTACTAAAACCTACGCATCAACAAGGTCATGAATCAGATTATAAGATCTGTCTGACCGAATCACATGATCAAAGCGGCCACTTGCCCGCAGATCGATGTACGCTGCCTAACCCCGAACTCCCGCAGCCCGCATAGGCCAATCACATCGCCCGCATGAGGTATTCCCGCATCGGTAGCTACTCCCAAGATCGCCCCGACTTCGCGGTCGCATGGCCACATGGACCGCATGCCCATAAAGGACGCACACTAACTTGGAACTCTCGTAGCTCCGCATAGGCCCCTGGGACCTGCATGAGGTATTCTCGAATCATAGGTCCATCGACTACCAGTCTACCCCGCATGGAGGCGCTAACCCCTAATCATCTCAAGAGATGAGTGATGTAAAATACTAACACAACAACTTATCGCTTAAGCAACATTAGCACAACAAAGGAAACCCTTTACACAACATCACAAGATACTAACACACGTAGCATCCTAGCATGTTTACTTATCAATCAACAAGAAAGTATTACCAGTCTATCACAAACCAACACAATCAAGTTATACACACAAGGTACTTTCTACTATATGCCAACAAGTTCGGGTTTTATCCCCAAAGTACTTCATACATTAACTCTTTAAAAGATACGTTACTTTCACAATGTCACACAATACGTAGTATAAAATAGAGTGACTATCCTTTTAAAGTAAATCAATTACTTCTCTTTGTAAAATCAAATAGCAACATTCTTTCCAATGATCAAGTTTGCCTAATTTCCAATGTTCAAGTTTCTCATTTTAGAAAGGTTTCAGTTCATAGTCTTATTCATTTGAGAATATAATTCTCCTTTAAACTATCCGAGAAACATAAGTCTTATATGTGAGTAGGATATTCTGTTTATAACAATCTTATTACAACACCATGATCTAGGAAATATCATTTTGTCTCATCTTAGCTTCTATGCAGATGGAAGTTTCTACTGGTTTTAATAATACTTAATTAGTCAAAACATTTCCTTTTATTAACGCTGCAGTGGTTTGTCGATACACATTCTGATTTCCGAAATCAGTAAAACATTCTCAAGCCGTTATACCTAACTTCCCATAAAGCTAGTATAACTCTTAAGTTTTTCAAAAACCAAGTATTACTTCTTTTTCAAAATGATTCAAAAATCTTTTGAAATACTTCAAGTTCTTTATTAACACATAACAAGCCAGTTATAGTTCAAATCAGTTACCTTTTAAAGACCACAAGTATTTTCTTACCAACATAAAGCTGTTATAACCAACTTCCCATAAAGCCGTTATAACACTTTATGTTTTAAACCAATCAAATACATTTAGCACATGTACGTCTATCGTACTACATAGTTCACACATATCATGCTAGAAGAGATAGGAAGAGGTTCACATACCTCGCGACGAGTATCGACTAATAGCAAACGCCCAAGTACTTCAAACCGCGGCTACTCCTTGCGATAGATCGCGCCATACGTAGTACTTCAACCTATAAGGCCCAAGGCGCTTTATTAACATTTAGATCCCTTCAGAGAACATTCTACGAGAAAATTCGCAAAGACTCCCGCAACAGCAAATCTCCTCCTCTATCGAGGCCGCTACCAAGCCAACCAAGGTTATACATCTAACCCTAACGGTACAATTCTACCCACGGTACTACTTCACAAGTCTACCGTAATACATTACAAGTAATTACAGCTCAAGATTCTTCTTTAAATTCGTGCTTAAGTCAAGACATTGCCGATAACTACGTTCGCTTCTAAATATATAGTATACTTCAACTATATAGTCTAACAATCATGTAATTTCTAATTACAATAGAGGACAAGATATTTACCTCGATAAGCCCATAATTATCCGAAGTTTAAATGTAGGTCCCGAGCAAGGTTTAGCTCTACTCCAGGCGCTCCGACCGCCTCCAAACAACCCTTAGAAGTTCTAACCAACTTCTACTTATTACTCCAACTAACTATGGAGATTTTCCTAGTGGTTTCGGTTTTGTGGATCAAGGGAAGTATAATAGTATTTGGCTTTTCAGACAAGTATAACCTTAGAATACTACAAGGTATACGGCTAAGGTAATTTGGGCATTATAACAATACTTTGAGAGTATTTCTAACAAGAGGGGGTATTATATGAAAACAACTAGGCAGTGGGTACTTGCCAAGACCCTGGAGTGGGTGTATACCTCGGCCTACCCCACTAGGGGGTACTCGCCAAGGGGAAGGGTGATCTCGCTAAGCCTCACAAAGCAGCAGGGGGGACGAAACACAACAAGGGAGGAGAGTTTAACACTTAAAGATTTGTGGAAAGGATGAAGAATTCATCAAAGGGAGAGGGTATTTATAGGTCGGGATGGCCAACCAAAGGCCAAGATCAATCCATGTGTTAGGCAAGTGTAGGGCTAGGATTTACCAAACACAAATATCCTACCTACCCTTGACTTTGTCAAGGCACAAAAACGTGCCTTACCTTGTCCATTTCGCCCAAGTTGGACGATTTCGCCACCAATCGAGGGTGCTGCCGCGCCTCTTGTTGGTCCAAAATGTTTCGCCTCTAAAAATCCGCAAAATTAAAAATGACATAGCCGAAATTCCCTACGAAGTCGTGGAAAACGTTTCAAAAACGACTCTAACCGGGTGTTGTGCACAAAATTAAATCGGCCAAGCCTAATTGAAGTTCGAAATTTCCTACGTACGTCCCTGCGTACATACTCTGGAAATACGGGGTATAACACTCAATTAATCAAGCCAAAGTACTAATCAAGGCATCACATAGAATAATTCTCATTTAATCAAGCCAAAGTACTAATCAAGGCACAAATAGAATAATTCTCAATTAATCAAGCCAAAGTACTGATCAAGGCATCACATAGAATTATTCTCAATTAAACAAGCCAAAGTACTACGTACGTCCATTCTTTTCAAAAGACTCCTTTCCGAATAAAACTTCCCCGATACTAACAACCGTAGTATCAAGTCTTATCCACCTTTCGAGACAAGTCACAATACCTTTTTAGAAATACAATTACCGGCTTCTAAATCAAGTGACTTCTTTATTAAAAACCTTAAGCAATTGGTACCTTTAAAACAATTTGCCCTTCCTTAACACAAGTTATTCCTTTGATTACTTTACTAGAAAACCATTCTCTTAACTCCGCCATAAAGCCGTTATAACCAACTTCCCATAAAGCCGTTATAACCCTTTATGGTTTAGACCAATACGTTCCTTTTATAATCAAGAGACTTTTACTTTTTGAAACCAAGTATTATATTCTTTCAAATCAATTCTCTTAACTTTCAAAAATACCATTTGTCTCTTAACCTTTAGAAAACAAGTGACTCCTTTTATTATAAAACCTTAGGCAATTGATGCCTTAAAAACAAGTTGCCTATTCACTTAAAATCAAGTCATTTGTCTTTCCATAAAGCAAATATAACCAACTCCCATAAAGTCGTTGTATTTACTTTATACCTTAGCCAAAATACAATTTCCTATCCAAGGACTTATACGCTTAAAACGGAGCAAGTATCACATACTTTAAAACTCTTCAAGTCCCCTAACTTTAAAATCAACTTAAGACATCCTTACTATTTTCAAAGAAGTGAGTTAATCTCCTAACCCACCCGACTTGGCATTACATAAAACAAGTAAAGAATGTCATAGTCTCAGACGTCACCGCACTACATACGCAACTAGTCATGCTCAAAAGATAGGAAAAGTTCTACATAGAGTAAATCACACAACTACCTCTTAACTTCTAAGAGTAGAAGGAAACATGAAATGATACCACAAGTGTATTCCATACATAGAATCATGCCAAAGGAAGGAAGAGGTTCACATACCTCGCGACGATTGTCGACAAATAGCAAAATGCTCCAAAGTACTCCAACCTTGATAGCTATTCCACTCTCCAAGTAGGATACGCTATACTTAGTACTTCAACCTATAATGGTCACAATATGTCCATTAACCTTTCACTTCTAACGTAGAATATTTTAGGTGCTAAGTCGCTAAATTCTACGGAAAATCTGACAAAGACCTCCTTTGTTTCTACTCACTTTGCCACCTTTTCAAGGTCGAATACAATAACCAAACAGCCCCAATTGGCTCACAACAATATAGAAGGTATTCCAATACAATGAATAACTAAACACCCAATTGGCTCACAATTTAGAAAGTAGTCCAATACAAATGAATAACAAACTAAAAGTCCAAATTCGCCACCTTGAGTTCAACCATACCAATTCTTATCAAATTTCCATTTCAATCCAAATTGGTAGCATAACATGAAATCAAGTCGCATTTGATTATAACAATCCATAATCTCTAAGTAGGTAACATGCGACGATTTCTAATAAACGACCAATTAGTAATCCAATTTTCAAGTGGCTTATATAACATTTCAATTTAGCTACAAGCACTCCATAATACTTATAAACTTCTACATACCAACTTCATGTTGTCAACGTAAAACTAACAACAACAAAAATATATAATCTTGTAACATCTTAAAGGACAAGATTATACCTTAACGATTCTCAATCCACTCTTCAACCAAGTCGTTCTTAGCAACTTAGAGACTCTCCAAGATATCGCAATCCGCTACTGAGACCCTTAGAACCATACCAACAATTTTCCTTCAAACTTCCAACCAAAACCTAGAAAAGCCATTAGGTTTTCACCTTGCGACTAATACGAAAACTCTCTTTTCCGAATTTTTCTATTGAGATATACTCACATAACACTCATGAACCTTGGTTTAAAGTGGGCTTAATGAATGGACAAGAAACGAAAAATCTTCCTTTGAAAGTGGAGGGAAGCCGAGAGCAACAATGTGATGTTCTTCCAAATTTTGTGAATTTTAGCTAAGTGTGGAACTCTTGTCTTGCTACTAGTATTATATAGGACATGGAGGGTCAAGGTGTGCACAAATGGTTGGCTAGGATGAGGTCTTAACAAAAATCAAGACTAATTGTCCCCTCACTAAGTCAAACATGTCAAGCTTTCAAGTTGCAAGACTTGTCTTGCTAACAAAGGTCCAATGACCCTTTAGCCCTTGCAAAAATCGCCCAAGGCATCATCTAGGGGGTGACACGTGTCGCCTCCCATTCGTCACAACAAAACGCTTTCCACAATTTCATAATTCCGAAATTTTTACAAGTCTCCAATCTTAACATCGTGAGTTCTTACGCACGTTCTACACCATGTCCTGTAAATACGGTGTAACATTCTTCCCCTTAGAAACATTCGTCCTCGAATGTTCTTTCTGAGTCAAACTTATAATTAGCATAGTTCTCTTCACAACCCCGACATACCAACAATGCCACACATGGCCCTAATACCTTGTACACGCATACCCGCCCATCACAAGCCCAAAAGAGGTTACCTTTTCGCACTTCCAACTCCTTCTAACATACATACATAACTTCCATACCTATTCGCCTCTAATCTTGGAGTCACTCTATGAAACAATATAAGGTCATTTCCGGCCACTACTCAGTTACGTGGAACGCGTCCCGAACCCGTAAAACAATTAACTAGACTTGGGCCTTGCACTCGTGACTCGCCACGTGGCGAACTACTACCAACTGATCCCACTCCATTCCAGCCATGGGAGACCCGTAACAGTCCTCAACCCGACTCGGCGTCACACTTAACTCTTATCCTCGTCCGACTTAAAATCTTATTGCAGAGAAAACCTTATATACCTAAGGTCTCGAGAATCAATATTCTTAGGCTCGCAATTTCCACGCTCCCTACCTTATCACCCTCTGAACGGTACAAAACTTCTCATAAAACCATAACCATGTTGTCTCGATCACAACAACCATTACATACTCTATACAGGCCTTATCCGTATAATTCTCTTAAGCATACTACACAGCTTGATCTATTAACATGATATTCCGTTAGGTTCCTTAATATGGCTTCTATGGTCCACTACCCTATCGCATAGCTCATCCTTTCCCAATTATCTCAAAATAAAACACAAGACCTTGGCGAAAATTCATTAACTATTCCATACCTTCCCTGATCTAGTTAGTCTTTACCGATTCTCAGTAATCTAAAATCATTCTAGGCAACACGCGTCGACTCATACATAACTCCGTATAGATGTATGTCACAATACCAACTATACTATAATCATTACCTACCGGATACGCAATCCACATAGTCCTTCCCGGTCATCACGCTTTCTCAAGCCGCAATCAACATAACTCGTTAGGAGAGACGACCACTAACAACACATTTCTATCGCACGATCTCGAGTGAGAAGAATGGAAACCAATCCTAAATGTCCCGCACCTCCGATTATAGATGTGGTGCACAACACACCGATAATCAAGACTCTACTAGACACGGTCAGACACTTTCCGAGGACTAATCGCTCGATACCACTTTTGTCACGACCACCCTCGATCGCGATCGCGCCTCTACTCCGCACCCTTTCGTAAACATCGAGAAAATCAGCGGAACATACATGAAACTTAAAAATAAAACATCGTAGTAAAACAACAAAGTTAGCCGATAGGGCTACCTTCCCGAACATATATAAAAACAACCAAGCTTGCCTCCTTTATTTTTACAAATCGACCCACCATATGTGACTACTGCACTCTAAGAGTTTTGACATAACAATCGTATATGGACAAGGCCCCGCCGCACTTTGAATAAACATAAACGTGACAACTCCAAACACCGGAGCCATCTCAACTTGTAACCGGATCCTAAGCTCGCGGATCCACAATCGTGGTACCTAAACTCGCGGCATGAACGCAGCTTCGGCGGGTCAAGACAACAAAAATTTAATATGGAATGTAATATAACGTCTAAGAAACAAATCATAATCCATAAAAGAATGACAAGGACAAGTATAAAAATACATACCGGATCCTCGCCGTGTCATTACCAACTTATGAACTTAATCGTACCTTATTATCCTTTCCATTCCCAATAAAAGTTATAGTCACATTCTTACGCATTATTTAGAAAAGAATCATTAAGTTCATTACCATATAACTTACTTATCTTTCATAACATAGTCCGCCCACTACGAGGGACACATATACTACCCTACCAACTGGGACGCGATCAAGTCACACTAATATCAAAGCATGCCCGTGGAATCCCCATCACCGCCGATACTATTAGTGTAAAATATAACCACGTGACGCGCTCGTGGCATCCCACCTCACCGTCGGGCGCACACATACACAATACATATATATATATCCCGCCGTGGAATCCCACATCATCGCCGACACCCAGTGGTATAATAATACACCAATAGGCATACATGAACACCAAGTCCCACCTGCAGTATACGTCTTGGGGTCTACCCTCACTTATACTCTTACCCGAGAAGGTGGTAAAGGTGGTATAGCATCTCGGGTCTACCTCACTTATACTCTTACCCCGAGAAGGTGGTATAACGCCTGGGGCTTGCCCTCATTTATACTCTTACCCTATCTCGACTTGGTCACAAACAACACATAAAGGTGGTACAGGCCTCGGTTTACCCTCACTTATACTCTTACCCTGGAGAAGGTGGTATAACGTCTTGGGGCTTGCCCCTCATTTATACTCTTACCCTATCTCGACCGACCATCAAACAAGACATAAGCACTACCATGTCTTTTATAAAATCCGGGAATTTAACCCAAGTACAAATAACTAAGCATACCCGGAATCCCACATCACCGTTGGTACGCCCAAGTAACTTATAACAAGACAATGCCCTCCAACCGAGAGTCGCGACAACGTAAAAAACATAATACTTGCACTCAAAGGCTATCTCCATACATATAGGCTAAATCAATCTCGAACCAAGCCAAAGTACTTATCAAGGCACACATAGAATAATTCTCATTTAATCAAGCCAAAGTTCTAATCCAGGCATACTTAGAATAATTATCATTTAAAAAGCCAAAGTACTTATCAAGGCATACTTAGAATAATTCTCATTTATCAAGCCAAAGTTCTTATCAAGGCATACTTAGAATAATTCTCATTTAATCAAGCCAAAGTACTAATCAAGGCATCACATAGAATTATTCTCAATTAAACAGCCAAAGTACTACGTGACGTCCATTCTTTTCAAAAGACTCCTTTCCGAATAAAACTTCCCGATACTAACAACCGTAGTATCAAGTCCTATCCACCTTCGAGACAAGTCACAATACCTTTTAGAAATACACCGCTTCTAAATCAAGTGACTTCTTTATTAAAAACCTTAAGCAATTGGTACCTTTAAAACAATTTGCCCTTCCTTAACACAAGTTATTCCTTTGATTACTTTACTAGAGAAAACCATTCTCTTAACTCCGCCATAAAGCCGTTATAACCAACTTCCCATAAAGCCGTTATAACCCTTTATGGTTTAGACCAATACGTCCTTTTATAATCAAGAGACTTCTACTTTTTGAAACCAAGTATTATATTCTTTCAAATCAATTCTCTTAACTTTCAAAAATACCATTTGTCTCTTAACCTTTAGAAAACAAGTGACTTTTATTATAAAACCTTAGGCAATTGATGCCTTAAAAACAAGTTGCATATTCACTTAAAATCAAGTCATTTGTCTTTCCATAAAGCAAATATAACCAACTCCCATAAAGTCGTTGTATTTACTTTATACCTTAGACAAAATACAATTTCCTATCCAAGCGACTTATACGTTTAAAACGGAGCAAGTATCACATACTTTAAAACTCTTCAAGTCCCCTAACTTTAAAATCAACTTAAGACATCCTTACTATTTTCAAAGAAGTGAGTTAATCTCCTAACCCACCCGACTTGGCATTACATAAAACAAGTAAAGAATGTCATAGTCTCAGACGTCTACCGCACTACATATGCAACTAGTCATGCTCAAAAGATAGGAAAAGTTCTACATAGAGTAAATCACACAACTACCTCTTAACTTCTAAGAGTAGAAGGAAACATGAAATGATACCACAAGTGTATTCCATACATAGAATCATGCCAAAGGAAGGAAGAGGTTCACATACCTCGCGACGATTGTCGACAAATAGCAAAATGCTCCAAAGTATCCAACCTTGATAGCTATTCCACTCTCCAAGTAGGATACGCTATACTTAGTACTTCAACCTATAATGGTCACAATATGTCCATTAACCTTTCACTTCTAACGTAGAATATTTTAGGTGCTAAGTCGCTAAATTCTACGGAAAATCGGACAGCACCTCCTTTGTTTCTACTCACTTTGCCACCTTTTTCAAGGTCGAATACAATAACCAAACAGCCCCAATTGGCTCACAACAATATAGAAGGTATTCCAATACAATGAATAACTAAACAGCCCCAATTGGCTCACAATTTAGAAAGTAGTCCAATACAAATGAATAACAAACTAAAAGTCCAAATTCGGCCACCTTGAGTTCAACCATACCAATTCTTATCAAATTTCCATTTCAATCCAAATTGGTAGCATAACATGAAATCAAGTCGCATTTGATTATAACAATCCATAATCTCTAAGTAGGTAACATGCGACGATTTCTAATAAACGACCAATTAGTAATCCAATTTTCAAGTGGCTTATATAACATTTCGAATTTAGCTACAAGCACTCCATAATACTTATAAACTTCTACATACCAACTTCATGTTGTCAACGTAAAACTAACAACAACAAAAATATATAATCTTGTAACATCTTAAAGGACAAGATTATACCTTAACGATTCTCAATCCACTCTTCAACCAAGTCGCTCTTAGCAACTTAGAGACTCTCCAAGATACCGCAATCCGCTACTGAGACCCTTAGAACCATACCAACAATTTTCCTTCAAACTTCCAACCAAAACCTAGAAAAGCCATTAGGTTTTCACCTCATACTAATACGAAACTCTCTTTTTCCGAATTTTTCTATTGAGATATACTCACATAACACTCATGAACCTTGGTTTAAAGTGTGAGGCTTAATGGACAAGAAACGAAAAATCTTCCTTTTGAAAGTGGAGGGAAGCCGAGAGCAACAATGTGATGTTCTTCCAAATTTTGTGAATTTTAGCTAAGTGTGGAACTCTTGTCTTGCTACTAGTATTATATAGAGACATGGAGGGTCAAGGTGTGCACAAATGGTTGACTAGGATGAGGTCTTAACAAAAATCAAGACTAATTGTCCCCTTGACTAAGTCAAACATGTCAAGCTTTCAAGTTGCAAGACTTGTCTTGCTAACAAAGGTCCAATGACCCTTTAGCCCTTGCAAAAAATCGTCCAAGGCATCATCTAAGGGGGGGGGGTGACACGTGTCACCCTCCCATTCGTCACAACAAAACGTTTTCCGACAATTTCATAATTCCGATCTTAACACTGTGAGTTCTTACGTACGTTCTTACACCATGTCCTGTAAATACGGGGTGTAACATATTTATAGGTCAAGACATGGCCAACCAAGGGCCAAGATTTAGCCAAGTGCTAGGCAAGTGTAAGGTCAAGATTAGGGCAAGTGTCCTTGGCCAACTTGCACACAAAATATCCTACCTAATCCTTGACTTGTGCAAAGGCACAAAAAACGTGCACTTCATTGTCCAATTCGTCCAAATGGACGATTTCAAGTCCACCAATTGGGGTGCCAGTGTCGCCTCCCGCTGGTCCAAAATGTTTCGCCTCTAAAAATCCGCAAAATTAGAAATGGCATAGCGAATTTACCCTACGAAAGTGTGGAAACGCTTCGCCGGAAAACTATTCGCTTTTGTGAGTTGTGCCCAAAAACGTTTTGTGCCTAAACTTTAAGGCTAGACTTTTGATGCATTTCACGCATACTGAAATACGGTATAACACACCCCGCACCGATCGTTATACCCCGTATTTCCGCAGTATGTACGAAGGACGCACGAGAAAATTTGAAACTTGAGAAAGTGGCTTGGCCGAATTTTATTTGTGCACAACACCTGTTAGAGTCGCTTCGACGAAACGCTTTCACGCCTTTCGTAGGGAATTTCCGCCATGACATTTCTAATTTTTATGGATTTTTCCGAGAGACGAAACATTTTGATCAACAAGAGGGCGACACTTGTCACCCTAATTGGGGGAGTAGGGTAGTGTAGGACGAATTGGCCTTGTTGGTCAAGGGAGTTGGTAGGATATTTCAGGTGTTAGTTGGTCAAGGACACTTGGGTGAATCTCGCCTTACACTTGTGTAGCACTTGGCTCAATTGGCCATTGGTTGGCCTTCACTTGGCCTATAAATACCCATCCCTTTGAAGACTTATTCATCCATTCCTAAATAATCCTAAGTGTTAAAATCCTCCCTCTCCCCTCTTGTCGACTCTCGCCCAAGAGCCCTCTCCCTTTGAAAGGCCCTCGCCGAGAGCCCTCTTCCCCTCCTAAGTAGTGTGGCCGTGGGGTACCCCAGCCTAGTTGCTTTCGTGATAATACCCCTCTCTTGGTAGAAATACTCTCAAAAGTATTGTTATAATGCCCAAATTACCTTAGTATACCTTGTAGTATTCTAAGGTTATACTTATACGAAAAGCCCGTAAATACTATTATACTTACCGTCACCACCAAACCAAAACCCTAGGAAAATCTCCATGGTTAGTTGGAGTAGTATGTAGAAGTTGGTTAGAACTTCTAAGGGTGGTTTAGAGCGGGTGGAGCGCTGAGTCGAGCTAAACGATTTCCCAGATCGACTTTAACTAGGATAATTATGGGCTTATCGAGGTAATTATCTTGTCCTCTATTGTAATTGGAAATTACATGTTGTTAGAATATATAGTTGAAGTATACTATATATATATAGAATCAACGTAGTTATCTGCAATGTCTCGCGACTTAAGCCTGAATTGAAGAAGATTACCGAATCAGAATTACATAGGTCAGACATAAAGAGACTTGTGTAGTAGTACCGTGAAGTAGAATTGTACCGCAGGGTTAGATGTATAACCCCGGTTGGCTTGATAGCCGCCTCGTTAGAGGAGGAGATTTACGCCGTCATGGGGAGGTCGCCAATTTTCAGAATGTTCTACGAGGATCTAATGTTAATAAGCGCCTTGTGGCCTTATAGGTTGAAGTACTACGCATGGCGCGATCTACTTGGCTTAAGGAGTAGCCGACTTGAAGTACTTGAGCGTTTTGCTATTAGTCGATACTCGTCGCGGTGTATGCGAACCTCTTCCTATCTCTTCTAGCATGATATGTGTGGACTATGTAGTACTAGACGCATACGCTAAATGTATTTGATTGGTTTAAAACATAAAGTGTTATAACGGCTTTATGGGAAGTTGGTTATAACAGCTTTATGTTGGTAAGAAAATACATGTGGTTTTTAAAAGGTACTGATTTGAACTATAACTGGCTTGTTATGTGTTAATAAAGAACTTGAAGTATTTCAAAAGATTTTTGAATCATTTTGAAAGAAGGAGTAATACTTGGTTTTTGAAAAACTTAAGAGTTATACTAGCTTTATGGAAAGTTAGTATAACGGCTTAAGAATGTTTTATCGATTTCGAAATCGAATGTGTATCGACAAACCATCAAGCGTTAATAAAAGGAAATGTTTTGACTAATTAAGTATTATTAAAACCAAGAGAAACTTCCATCCGCATAAGCTAAGATGAGACAAAATGATATTTCCTAGATCATGGTCATTAATAAGATTGTTATAAACAAGAATATCCTACTCACATATAAGACTTATGTTTCTCAGATAGTTTTAAGGAGAATTATATTCTCAAATGAATAAGACTATGAACTACGAAACCTTTCTAAAATGAGAAACTTGAACATTGGAAATTAGGCAAACTTGATCATTGGAAAAGAATGTTGCTACTTGATTTTACAAAGAGAAGTAATTGATTTACTTTAAAAGGATAGTCACTCTATTTTATACTACGGGTATTGTGTGACATTGTGAAAGTAACGATATCTTTAAAGAATTGATGTATGAAGTACTTTGGGGATAAAAACCCAATTTTGTTAATCATATAGTAGAAGGTACTTTGTGTGAACAACTTGATTGTATTGGTTTGTGATAGCCTTGTAATACTTTCTTGTTGCTTTGATAAGTAAACGTGTTAGGATGCTACGTGTGTTAGTATCTTGTGATGTTTGTGTAAAGGGGTTTCCCTTGATTGTGCTTATTAACTATCAGTCGTTATGATAGTATTGTGGCATTCATCTCTTGAGATGATTCCGGGTTAAGCCTCCGACGCGGGTAGACTCAGCGATGCAGGACCATGATTCGAGAATACCCTACGCGGTCCTGGGGCCTGCGCGAGCTACGAGAGTTCCGTGTTAGCGTCGCGCCTTTATGGGCACGCGGTCTCAGGGCCACGCGGACTTAAGTCCGTGACGACGCCGGAGTAGCTACCGATGCGGAATACCTCATGCGGGCGATGAGATTGGCCTACGCGAGTCGCGGGAGTTCCAGGTTAGACGCAGACATCGATATCCGCGGCAAGCGCCGCTTTGATCATGTGACGGTTCAGACAGATCTTATGATACAGCTTCATGACCTTGTTGGTACCGGGTTTTTAGTAGCTCGCTATGCCTTCGTATTTACCCCGTCAGCTTTATTATGACACGGTGGGACCGGTGTTCATGCTGTTCCTTCGCGCTTTTATATCATAGATCGCCGGCAGAGGAAGGTATTCCACGCATGATTGATGTGGGCCCGAGACCCATTGTTATATTTGAGTGATGACTGAGGCGTGAGTCCCTAACTTGACATGACTACTTTGTCAGAATCGTAGTTTGGTTATCATACATGTCTCCCGCTTTATATGATCGCTATGATTTCATTTACGATGTATTTTCGCTTTCACATACTGCACTGCCAGACCGACCTCTTCGGGCTGCGTTCATGCCGCAGTAAAGGTACACCGCCGTTGATCCTCGCTCTTAGGGTCACGTCACTGGGAAGCTCCGCTTCTCCGAGGCTTATTCGTATAGTCCTGTTGTCGAGGTGCTTACATTCGTGGTATGACGGCCCTGTCCCGTCGTTGTTGTCATATCTTTCAGAGGTCCAGTAGTAATCACAAGTGTGGTTTGTAAAGAAAGGATTAAACTGTTCATTTTGAAAGGGTTGTTATTATTATTTATGCCGGAAGGCAAGTTTTCTAAAAGATAACTGCAGACGCTTGTTATTTCATGTTGTTGTGTTATGTTCGATTACTGATGTTGTCTCACCAGTGGTGCCCGGTAAGGCACGACCACGCCCGGTCCGGTCGTGACAAAAGTGGTATCGAGCGCTTAATCCCTGGAAAGTGTCTATGCATCGATCCGAAGTCTTGATTATCGCAAGTTGCACCACACCAATAATCGTGAGGCTATAGGATATTTAGGATTGGTTTCTATTTCTTCTCACCGAGATCGTGCCTTAGAGCCGTGTTGTAAGTTGAACCTCTAACGTATTTCTTTCCCTACCGCTATGCCTCCGCGCAGGCAACCCGCCCAGAGGACAAGGCACCGGCGGAGCCGCGAGCAGAGTTCAGAGGGTTACGCGGGCACAGCCCAATTATCACCTTGGGTGGTGCTTCATTCGGGAGTTCTCGCGACGCCACTAGCCCCGCAGAGTTTAGCACGCGGCGCAGCCTCATCGCGCCATGATATTTGAACCTTCGCCCACGACCGAACAGAGAATATAGATTTCAAGAGGCGACCGCATTAGCTATAGATTTGGCTACCGCAGAGTATACCGATGTACCGCGAGTCTCGAGGACTATCTAAAAGAGGTTGTGCAAGAGTAATTCTTCACTGGGCTTGAGCATGGCCTGTAGACGCTTATGCGCAGCAGCGGCGTAGATCGACGGTTAACGGGCGATGCAGGAGGCCAGAGCAAAGAAGGTCCTTTGGTAACTTTCGAGGCGAGTCGCCTCACCAGCAGATTTGATATGCACCTCCGCCAGTGCAGAGTGGTCTTCCACGGATAACGTGATGTTCGGCATGCAGGAGTTGGTCGAACTCCGTGGCTTCCGCTCACACATGATGCACGCCATCCCGGAATGCCGCCTTTTTAGTTACTTGTTGTACCACGACCGCCGTGGTCTGATGTCGATAGAGTGTCCTCAGGAGGACTTAGCCTTCAGGATCGCGGGTAGTTCGTCATCTTCCCTAGCTATGCGCCCTACGAGGCAGGTTTGATTAGAACGACTAAGGGGAGTGAAGCAGTAGATATAGATATATCTTTAACCCTCTAGAGATCAGTATGTGTGATAAGGTGAGTATACCTTAAGTGCTATGTTCTAATAGCGGTGTGTTAGTTGTGTTTAGAAATCATGGTGGGTTAACCGAGTAAGATTTGGGGATAGATCAAAGTGAGCCTTAGAATGTTTTACGAAAGACCTTGAGGGTGCCATCTCGAAAGGTGTAGTGTTATGTTTGATCCTTATAGGAGTGCATAGTGCACGTGAGCTATGTTTGTGGGATAAGTCCCCGAGTAGTGTGGAATGAAAGGGGTAGTTGAGCTAAGAAGACCGCTAGGTTTTCGTAACGTGTGATTAGCCAGAGTTCCTTGGGAGCTAATATCAGGCGCGTTGCCGGCCTGTTGAGGCCACGCCATGTCAACCCGCCAGAGGTTTGGCGGGTCAGCTGGTGGTCCCGCCTTGTGTTAGGGTCACGAGGTGTTAGCCCAGTTTAGTTAGCCGCATTTAATTCACGGACGATTCGACCAAGAGGTCGGGCCGGCGAGGTCACCGCCTTGTTTTCTAGCAAAGACCGCTTACTCGGCGGGTTGTTTTATCGAAAGGTTGTAAGGTCGCAGGTGCCTACCTTCACCTTATGGCAGCATAAAGGAGCCTGTGGTAGTCGCTGTTGTTTCGGAAGTTTTGCCAAGCATGTGTTAAGAACCTGCCGAGTCTCGACCACATTCGCCTCGCCGTTGTTCGATTTCGTGATAGCGAGAATTGTTGTCTTCTCGCTGAAGGAGTGTTTGAGCTACCATTTCGTTGTTCTGATGTCGCCTTATGAAGCCTTGTTGGGCGGATGTGTGAGACGCCACGATTGGTTCGATGTTGGCAAGTTTCATTTAGTCGTTCAGCTTGTCCCAAGCAGATCGTGGATGTGGTAAAGCTTGTCTAGAAGAGGTTCCGCACTCCGAGAAATCGTATGATAATCGGCGATGACGCTTAGAGTTCAGTGCCGACCGGTCTTCTTGAAAGTACCACCTGCTAGTGGTGTGACGAGTTTTGGAAAGCAGAGGAAAACTTAGCCCGAGTTACTTGGGCCCTTTTTAAGTTCATGGAAGAATAGGCCGGGTTTATATGTTAGCATTTGTCATCCGACTTGTGAGGCAAGGCCCATCGCTCGTGTTATGTTCGAGATGGAAAACAGAGATCCATCCAGAGTATTCCCAGCTAATGATAACCCCGAAGTTTGAGACCAAGCGATCGTAAATGTGGTAAGAGTTCGAGTGTAATGCGACTCTGTGGATCGCATGTCCCGCATCACGTGGTTGGTCGCCGGAGTGACACTAGAACCTCGCGCAAAGTGACAAAAGTGGTATCGGGAAGCGAGCATGTATGGCGAGCATAGATGTGACCATCTCTTTGTTTGGAAAAAGTGAGGAAGTATATTTTAGACTCGAGAGAGGTGTTTGTGATGACGTTAGTGATTCCTCGTGGACTTGGATGTAAGCGCGCATTGCTTTCGTGGCTATCAGGCGTGATTGTTTTGTAAGTATGGTAGTGAAGACTATATCACGCACGCTTGTTTTGAGATTAGAAGGAACATTCGGACGAATGTTTCTACGAGGGAGAATGTTATACCCGTATTTCAGCAGTATGTGCGTGACGACGTAGAAAATTTGAAACTTGAGAAAGTGGCTTGGCCGAATTTTATTTGTGCACAACACCGGTTAGAGTCGTTTTCGACTAAACGCTTTCACACCTTTCGTAGGGAATTTCCTTATGACATTTCTAATTTTTGCGGATTTTTCCGAGAGCCGAACATTTTGGATCAACAAGAGGGCGACACTTGTCACCCTCTAATCGTGGAGGCGTAGTAGTGGACGAATTGGCCTTGTTGGTCGGGGAGTTGGTAGGATATTTTGTGTGTTAGTGGTCAAGGACACTGGGTGAATCTCGCCTTACACTCAGGTAGCACTTGGCTCAATCTCGCCATTGGTTGGCCTTCACTTGGCCTATAAATACCCATCCCTTCAAGACTTATTCATCCATTCCTAAATAATCCTAAGTGTTAAAATCCCTCCCTCTCCCCTCTTGTTGACTCTCGTCCAAGAGCCCTCTCCCCTTGAAAGGCCCCCTGGCCGAGAGCCCTCTCCCTCCTAGTAGCGGCCGTGGGGTACCCCAGCCTAGTTGCTTTCAGATAATACCCCTCTCGCAGAAATACTCTCAAAAGTATTGTTATAATGCCCAAATTACCTTAGCCGTATACCTTGTAGTATTCTAAGGTTATACTTATACGAAAAGCCCAGAAATACTATTATACTTACCGTCAGTCACCAAACCAAAACCCTAGGGAAAAATCTCCATGGTTAGTCGAGTAGTATGTAGGTTGGTTAGAACTTCTAAGGGTGGTTTAGAGCGGGTCGAGCGCTGAATCGAGCTAAACGATGTCCCAGGTTCGACTTTAACTAGGATAATTATGGGCTTATCGAGGTAATTATCTTGTCCCTCTATTGTAATTGGAAATTACATGTTGTTAGAATATATAGTTGAAGTATACTATATATATATATAGAACTGAACGTAGTTATCGGCAATGTCTTGCGACTTAAGCCTGAATTGAAGAAGATTATCGAATCAGAATTACATAGGTGTATTACAAGAGACTTGTGTAAGAGTACCGCGAAGTAGAATTGCACCTGCTAGGTTAGATGTATAACCCCGTTGGCTTGATAGCCTACTGCAGAGGAGGAGATTTACGCTGCTGGGGAGGTGTCGCCAATTTTCTCGTAGAATGTTCTACGAGGATCTAATGTTAATGTCGCCTTTGGCCTTATAGGTCAAGTACTACGTGTGGCGCGATCTACTTGGCTTAAGGAGTAGCCGACGGTTGGATGTACTTGAGCGCTTTGCTATTAGTCGATACTGCCGCGAGGTATGTGAACCTCTTCCTATCTCTTCTAGCATGATATGTGTGGACTATGTAGTACGGTGACGCATACGTATAAATGTATTTGATTGTTTAAAACATAAAGTGTTATAACGGCTTTACGGGAAGTTGGTTATAATGTTTTATGTTGGTAAGAAAATACACGTGGTTTTTAAAAGGTACTCGATTTGAACTATAACCGCTTGTTATGTGTTAATAAAGAATTGAAGTATTTCAAAAGATTTTTGAATCATTTTGAAAGAAGGAGTAATACTTGGTTTTTGAAAACTTAAGAGTTATACTAGCTTTATGGGAAGTTAGGTATAACGGCTTAAGAATGTTTTACCATTTCGAAATCGTAATGTGTATCGACAAACCATCGCAATGCTAATAAAAGGAAATGTTTTGACTAATTAAGTATTATTAAAACCAAGAGAAACTTCCATCCGCATAAGCTAAGATGAGACAAAATGATATTTCCTAGATCACGGTCATTGTAATAAGATTGTTATAAACAAGAATATCCTACTCACATATAAGACTTATGTTTCTCGATAGTTTTAAGGAGAATTATATTCTCAAATGAATAAGACTATGAACTACGAAACCTTTCTAAAATGAGAAACTTGAACATTGGAAATTAGGCAAACTTGATCATTGGAAAAGAATGTTGCTACTTGATTTTACAAAGAGAAGTAATTGATTTACTTTAAAAGGATAGTCACTCTATTTTATACTACGTATTGTGTGACATTGTGAAAGTAACGATCTTTAAAGAATTGATGTATGAAGTACTTTGGGGATAAAAACCCGATTTTGTTAATCATATAGTAGAAGGTACCTTGTGTGAACAACTTGATTGTATTGGTTTGTGATAGCCTTGTAATACTTTCTTGTTGGTTTGATAAGTAAACATGTTATGATGCTACGCGTGTTAGTATCTCGTGATGTTTGTGTAAAGGGGTTTCTTGATTGTGCTTATTAACTATCACGTTATGATAGTATTGTGGCATTCATCTCGAGATGATTCCGGGTTAAGTCGCCTCCGACGCGGGTAGACTCGTGAGGTCCGGGACCATGATTCGAGAATACCTACGCGGGTCCCGGGGCCTACGCGGAGCTACGAGTTCCGTGTTAGCGTCGGCCCTTACGGGCACGCGGTCCTCAGCGCTACGCGACTCGGAAGTCGTGACGACGCCGGAGTAGCTACCGACGCGGGAATACCTCACGCGGGCCGATGAGATTGGCCTACGCGAGTCGCGGAGTTCCGTGGTTAGACGCGTACATCGATATCGCGGGCAAGCGCCGCCTTTGATCACGTGACGGCCCAGACAGATCTTATGATACGCTTCATGACCTTGTTGGTACCGTGGTTTTTAGTAGCTCCGCCATGCCTTCGCATTTACCCCGCATGCTTTATTATGACACAGCGGGACTGGTGTTCATGTGTGTTCTCGTGCTTTATATCATAGATCACGCAGCGAGGAAGGTATTCCACTGCATGATTGATGTTGGCCCGAGACCCATTGTTATATTTGAGTGATGACTGAGGGCGCGAGTCCCTAACTTGACATGACTACTTTGTTGTAAATCGTAGTTTGGTTATCATACATGTCTCCGCTTTATATGATCGCTATGATTTCATTTACGATGTATTTTCATTTCACATACTGCACTGTAGATCGACTCCTTCGGCCGCGCTCATGCCGCAGTAAAGGTACACCGCCGCCGATCCTCGCCTAGGTCACAGTCAGCTTTTGGGAAGCCCGCTTCTCCGAGGCTTATTCGCATAGTCCTCGTCGTAGGTGCTTACATTCGTGGGTACGACGGCCCCGCCCCGCTGCTGTTGTCATATCTTTCGTAGAGGTCCGTAGTAATCACAAGCGTGGTTTGTAAAGAAAGGATTAAACTGCTCATTTTGAAAGGGTTGTTATTATTATTTACGCCAAGGCAAGTTTTCTAAAAGATAATCATTGTACGCTTGTTATTTCATGTTGTTGTGTTATGTTCACTGATTACTGATGTTGTCTCACTAGGTGCCCGGTAGGCACTACCACGCCCGGTCCGGTCGTGACAAAAGTGGTATCGAGCGCTTAATCCTCTGAAAGTGTCTACAGATCAGATCCAGCAGTTCGATTATCGGTGTGTTGCACCACACCAATAATCGTGAGGCTATGGATATTTAGGATTGGTTTCTATTTCTTCTCACTCGAGATCGCCTTAGAGCCGTGTTGTAAGTTCAACCTCTAACGATTTCTTTCCTCACTGCTATGCCTCCGCGCAGGCAACCCGCCCAGAGGACAAGGCACCGGCGGAGCTACGAGCAGAGTTCAGAGGGTTACGCGGGCACAGCCCAATTATCACCTCGGGTGGTGCTTCATTCGGGAGTTCGCGACGCCACTAGCCCCAAAGAGTTTAGCACGGCAGCAGCCTCATCGCGCCATGATATTTGAACCTTCGCCCACGACCGGAACAGAGAATATAGATTTCGCGAGGCGACCTTACATTAGCTATAGATTTGGCTACCGTGAGTATACCGATGTACGCGAGTCTTGAGGACTATCTAAAAGAGGGTTGTGCAAGAGTAATTCTTCGGGCTTGAGCATGGCTCGTGGTACGCTTACGCGCAGCAGTCGAGAAGCGTAGAGATCGACGGTTAACGGGCGACGCAGAGGAGGCGAGCAGCAAGGTCCTTTGGTAACTTTCGAGGCGAGTCGCCTCACCCGCAGATTTGATATGCCCCTCCGCCAGTGCAGAGTGGTCTTCCACGATAATGTGATGTTCGAGTATGCAGGAGTTGGTCGTAACTCCGTGGCTTCCTGCTCATTACAGATGCACGCCATCCCGGGAATGCCGCCTTTTTAGTTAGTACTTGCACCTACGACCGCCGTGGTCTGATGTCGATAGAGTGTCCTCAGGAGGACTTAGCCTTCAGATCGCGGTAGTTCGTCATCTTCCTAGCTACGCTCTACGAGGCAGTTTGATTAGAACGACTAAGGGAGTGAAGCAAAGAGATATAGATATATCTTTAACCCTCTGTAGATCGGTATGATGTGATAAGCGAGTATACCTTAAGTGCTATGTTCTAATAGCGGTGTGTTAGTTGTGTTTAGAAATCATGCAAGTTAACCGAGTAAGATTTTGGGGATAGATCAAAGTAGCCTTAGAATGTTTTACGAAAGACCTTAGAGGTGCGCCATCTCGAGTAAAGGTGTAAGGTTATGTTTGATCCTTATAGGAGTGCATAGTGCACGCGAGCTATGTTGTGGGATAAGTCCCCGAGTAGTGTGGAATGAAAGGGGGTAGTTGAGCCAAGAAGACCGCTAGGTTTTCGTAACGTGATTAGTGAGAGTTTTCCTTCGCGAGCTAGTATTGCGCGCATTGTCGGGTCGGGTTGAGGCCACGCCATGGTCAACCCGCGTAGGTTCGCAGCGCGGGTCAGCCGCGTGGTCCCGCCTTGTGTTAGGGTCACGAGGTGTTAGCCCGTGTTTAGTTAGCCGCATTTAATTCACGGATGCATTCGACCAAAGAGTCGGGCCGAGGAGGTCACCGCCTGCTTTCTAGCAAAGACCGCTTACTCGGCAGGTTGTTTTATCGTAAAGGTTGTAAGGCTGCACGGTGCCTACCTTCACCTTATGGCAGATAAAGGAGCCTGCAGGTCGCTGTTGTTTCGGAAGTTTTGCCAAGCACGTGTTAAGAACTCGCCGAGTCTCAGACCGCATTCGCCTCGCCGTTCGATTTCGTGATAGTCAGAATTGTTGTCTTCTGGTCAACGAGTGTTTGAGCTACCATTTCAAAGGTTCTGATGTCGCCTTACGGCCTTGTTGGGCGGATGTGTGAGACGGCCGATTGGTTCGATGTTGGCAAGGTTCGCTTAGTTTCAGCTTGTCCCACAGATCGTGGATGTGGTAAAGCTTGTCTAGAAGAGGTTCCGCAAACTCGAGAAATCGTGGCGATAATCGCGACGACGCCAGAGTTCAGTGCCGACGGCCGGTCTTCTTGAAAGTACCACCTGCTAGGTGTGACGAGTTTTGGAAAGCAGAGGAAAACTTAGCCCGAGTTACTTGGGCCCTTTTAAGTTCATGTGAAGAATAGGCCGTTGCCTATATGTTAGCATTTGCCGTCCGACTTGAGGCAAAGGCCCAATGCTCGTGTTATGTTCGAGATGGAAAAGAGATCCATCCAGAGTATTCCCGACTAATGATAACCCCGAAGTTTTGAGATCAAGCAAGACGTAAATGTGGTAAGAGTTCGAGTGTACGACACCTCGTGGATCGCATGAGTCCGGCATCACGTGTCGGGTCGCCGAGTGACACTAGAACCTCGCGCAAAGTGACAAAAGTGGTATCGGAAGAAGCGAGCATGTATGGCGAGCATAGATGTGACCATCTCTTTTGTTTGGAAAAAGTGCGATGGAAGTATATTTGCACTTGAGAGGTGTTTGTGATGACGTTAGAGGTGATTCCTCGTGGACTTGGATGTAAGCGCCAGCTTGTTTCGTGGCTATCAGGGCGTGATTGTTTTGTAAGTATGGTAGTGAAGACTATACTGGCGCACGTTTGTTTTGAGACTTAGAAGGAACATTCGGGACGAATGTTTCTAAGGAGGGGAGAATGTTATACCCCGTATTTCCAGAGTATGTACGTAAGGACGTACGTAGAAAATTTGAAACTTGAGAAAGTGGCTTGGCCGAATTTTATTTGTGCACAACACCCGGTTAGAGTCGCCGACTAAACGCTTTCACAACAGTAGGGAATTTCCGCCATGACATTTCTAATTTTTGGCGGATTTTTCCGAGAGAAACATTTTGATCAACAAGAGGCGACACTTGTCACCCTCTAATCAGCGGAGGCGTAGCAGTGGACGAATTGGCCTTGTTGGTCAGCGGAGTTGGTAGGATATTTTGTGTTAGTTGGTCAAGGACACTGGGCGAATCTCGCCTTACACTTGTGTAGCACTTGGCTCAATTCGCCATTGGTTGGCCTTCACTTGGCCTATAAATACCCATCCCTTGAAGACTTATTCATCCATTCCTAAATAATCCTAAGTGTTAAAATCCTCCCTCTCCTCTTGTCGACTCGCCCAAGAGCCCCTCTCCCCTTTGAAAGGCCCTCGCCGAGAGCCCTCTTCCCCTCCTAGTAGCGTGGCCGTGGGTACCCCTAGCCTAGTTGCTTCAGATAATACCCTCTCTTGGTAGAAATACTCTCAAAAGTATTGTTATAATGCCCAAATTACCTTAGCCGTATACCTTGTAGTATTCTAAGGTTATACTTATACGAAAAGCCCAGAAATACTATTATACTTACCGTCAGTCACCAAACCAAAACCCTAGGGAAAAATCTCCATGGTTAGTTGGAGTAGTATGTAGAAGTTGGTTAGAACTTCTAAGGGTGGTTTAGAGCGGTCGAGCGCCTGAGTCGAGCTAAACGATTTCAGATCGACTTTAACTAGGATAATTATGGGCTTATCGAGGTAATTATCTTGTCCCTCTATTGTAATTGGAAATTACATGTTGTTAGAATATATAGTTGAAGTATACTATATATATATATAGAACTGAACGTAGTTATCGGCAATGTCTTGCGACTTAAGCCCGACAATCAGATTTACGAACCGTAATTACATAGTATCAGACATAAAGAGACTTGTGTAGTAGTACCGTGAAGTAGAATTGTACCGCTAGGTTGATGTATAACCCCGTTGGCTTGATAGCCACTCGTTAGAGGAGGAGATTTACGCCGTCATGCGTGTCACAATTTTCTCGTAGAATGTTCTACGAGGATCTAATGTTAATAAGTCGCTTTCGTGGCCTTATAGGTCAAGTACTACGCAGGCGCGATCTACTTGGCTTAAGGAGTAGCCGACATTGGATGTACTGAGCTTTTGCTATTAGTCGATACTCGTCGCGGTACGTGAACCTCTTCCTATCTCTTCTAGCATGATACGCGTGGACTATGTAGCACTTTGAGACGCATACGTGCTAAATGTATTTGATTGTTTAAAACATAAAGTGTTATAACGGCTTTATGGGAAGTTGGTTATAACTTTACGTTGGTAAGAAAATACACGTGGTTTTTAAAAGGTACCGATTTGAACTATAACGGCTTGTTATGTGTTAATAAAGAATCTTGAAGTATTTCAAAAGATTTTGAATCATTTTGAAAGGAGTAATACTTGGTTTTTGAAAACTTAAGAGTTATACTAGCTTTATGGGAAGTTAGGTATAACGCTTAAGAATGTTTTATCGATTTCTAAATCGAACGTGTATCGACAAACCACCGCAAATGCTAATAAAAGGAAATGTTTTGACTAATTAAGTATTATTAAAACCAAGAGAAACTTCCATCCGCATGAAGCTAAGACGACAAAATGATATTTCCTAGATCACGGTCATTGTAATAAGATTGTTATAAACAAGAATATCCTACTCACATATAAGACTTATGTTTCTCGTGATAGTTTTAAGGAGAATTATATTCTCAAATGAATAAGACTATGAACTACGAACCTTTCTAAAATGAGAAACTTGAACATTGGAAATTAGGCAAACTTGATCATTGGAAAAGAACGCTACTTGATTTTACAAAGAGAAGTAATTGATTTACTTTAAAAGGATAGTCACTCTATTTTATACTACGTATTGTGTGACATCGTGAAAGTAACGATCTTTAAAGAATTGATGATGAAGTACTTTGGGGATAAAACCCAATTTTGTTAATCATATAGAAGGTACTTGTGTGAACAACTTGATTGTATTGGTTTGTGATAGCCTTGTAATACTTTCTTGTTGCTTTGATAAGTAAACGTGTTAGGATGCTACGGTGTTAGTATCTTGTGATGTTCAGGTAAAGCGGGTTTCCTTGATTGTGCTTATTAACTATCACGTTATGATAGTATTGTGGCATTCATCTCGAGATGATTCCGGTTAAGTCGCCTCCGACGCGGTAGACTCAGCGGTCCGGGACCATGATTCGAGAATACCTCACGCGGGTCCCGGGGCCTACGCGAGCTACGAGTTCCGTGTTAGCGTACGCCCTTACGGGCACGCGTCCTCAGGGCTATGCGACTCAAGTCCGTGACGACGCCGGAGTAGCTACCCTCGACGCGGAATACCTCACGCGCCGATGAGATTGGCCTACGCGAGTCGCGGAGTTCCAGGTTAGACGCGCACATTGATATCGCGCAAGCGCCGCCTTTGATCATGCGGACTTCAGACAGATCTTATGATACGCTCATGACCTTGTTGGTACCGTGGGTTTTTAGTAGTCGGCTATGCCTTCGCACTTCTACCCCGCATGCTTTATTATGACACGTGGGACCCGTGTTCATGTGTTCCTCGTGCTTTTATATCATAGATCGCCGGCAGCGGAGGCGTATTCCACGCATGATTGATGTCAGGCCCGAGACCCATTGTTATATTTGAGTGATGACTGAGGGCGAGTCCCTAACTCGACACGACTACTTTGTCAGAATCGTAGTTTGGTTATCATACATGTCTCCGCTTTATATGATCGCTATGATTTCATTTACGATGTATTTTCGCCACATACTCGCACTGCCAGATCGACCTCCTTCGGGCCGCGTTCATGCCGCAGTAAAGGTACACCGCCGCCGATCCTCGCCTGTGGTCACGGCCATTTGGGAAGCTCCGCTTCTCCGAGGCTTATTCGTATAGTCCCCGCTGTCGTAGGTGCTTACATTCGTGGGTATGACGGCCCCGCCCCGTTGTTGTCATATCTTTCGTAGAGGTCAGTAGTAATCGCAAGCGTGGTTTGTAAAGAAAGGATTAAACTGCTCATTTTGAAAGCGGTTGTTATTATTATTTACGCCAAGGCAAGTTTTCTAAAAGATAATCAAGCACGCTTCTTGTTATTTCATGTTGTCAGGTTATGTTCCGCTGACACTCATGTTGTCTCACTAGGGTGCCCGGTAAGGCACCACACGGCCCGTCCGGTCGTGACACCGACGACAGCAGAGCGCACTATCCGTGCACTTCGCGATAGTCATGGCCCGTGTTCTTGATTTCATAAATAGGAGGGTTAATTGCCTCTTGTTGTGTTACGTGACGATAATGTATACCCTTCCAAAGATTCGACGACCGTATGAGGCCTCAGATGTAAGAAAGTGTAGATCTCCATTGATGGTTCGACATAGGCGAGATTCGCTTATTTGGTCCGCACTTGATTCAACCGGCCGGATAAGGCTAAGCTTATCCGAAAAATTATTAGTAAGCTTAGAGTCACAGGCTTTATGCAGATAACCGACGCCGACATACGGGTTCACTGACATTTTAGTATGAGTATTGCATATGGGCCACGTGTGGCATTATTGGTATGTCGGCCGTCGAAAGGAAACTATGTCGCTAATTATAAGTTTGACTCAAAGAACATTCGGGACTAATGTTTCTAAGGGAAGAATGTTACACCCAGTATTTACGTAACACGTTTTAAGAACGCACGTGAGAATTCCTAATGTTAAGATTAGAGACTTGTAAAAATTTATCTAATTATGGAATTGTCGGAAATGAAATTTTCAGGACTACGGAGTATACACGTGTCACCCCTTACGGTGCCTCGACTAAAATAGTAAGGACTAAAGCGGTCATTTGACCAGGATGACTAAGTCTTGCAACTCAAGAGCTTCGACAATGTTGACTTGGTCAATGGGACCACTAGTCTTGATATTTAATAAGACCTCATCCAAGCCACCCATTTGTATACATCTTGACCCTCCATGTTACTATATAATACTACTAGTAGCAAGACTAAGTTCCACATTTAGAAAAAAATTCAAGAATTTCAAGAACACAATTGAGGGGCTCTCGGGTTTGGCTAGTCCCAACACAATTTTTTGTTTGTTTGTTGTCCATTTAGCTCCACACTTTAAACCAAGGTTCATGAGTGTATTGTATGTGTATCTCAATAGAAAAATCCCGGAAAAAGATAGTTTTCGTGTTAGTCGCAAGATGAAAACCTAGTTTCTTTTCTAGGTTTTGTTTGGAAGATTGAAGGAAATTTGTTGGTGTTGTTCTAAGGGTCTCAAGTGGAGGATTGAAGTGTCTTGAAGAGGCTCTAAGTTGCTATGGAGCGACTTCGGATTTGGAGTTGGATTAGGATTCGTTGAGGTAATAATCTTGTCTCTTAAAAGTGTTACAAAATTATATATATTGTTGTTAGCTTTACATGTTTGCTAGCATGAAGTATATGTGTTGAAGTTTATAAGTATTATGGATTGATTGTAGCCTTAAAATCCGAAATGTCATTTAAGCCACGTGAAGTCGATTACAAATCGTCGCTTATTAGAATCGCCGCACGTTACTTACTCAAGATTATGGTAGTTATAATCGATCGCGACTTGATATCATGTTATGCTAACAACTTGGATTGAAATGGAAATTGATAAGAATTGGTGTTATTGTACTCAACGTGGCCTAATTGACTAAGAGTTGGTATTAGTTTGATATCTTTTGTGGGGCGGAATTTTACACGCCTCAGGCGTGTAATCCCCTATTGTTAATCGCATTGATCGGGCCTTAAACGCGGGCGTGTTTGGTTATTGAATTCGCCTTGAAAAAGGTGGCAAAGTATGTAGAAACAAAAGAAGTGTTGTCCGATTTTCCGTAGAATTTAGTGACTGCACTTGGAATATTCTACGCTTGAAGTAAGAAGTTAATAGACGACATGGTCATTCTAGGTTGACATACTACGACGCTTAATCGACTTAGCAAGTGGATTAAACCGAAGAGGTATGTGGAACTTTCTTATCTCTTGAGCATGAATAAGTTTTAAATGTATAGTACGGTAGACGTACAAGATTTTGACAATCTAGGTCCATTTGATATCCTTGGCTTATTTTAAGAATGTCCAAGTTGATTGAGTTAGGGAATTAACTCACTTGTTAAGATATTAAGGATATCTTGGTTTTCAAAAAGTTAAGAGACTTTAAGTATGTTGAAAGTATTATTGATACTTGTTTTGTTGGAAAGTTAAGTCTCTTGGTTATAAAGAAGTATGTAAGTTGCTAATGTATAAAACTAGTATAACGGCTTTATGGGAAGTTGGTTATAATAGCTTTATGGAAAGTTAAAAAGAGTGGTTTACTCTAAGTAATTTAAGTATGTTAAATGACTTGAAATAACGAAAGGCAAATTGATTTAAAGGCATCAATTGCTTAAGGTTTTAAAAGAAAGAAGTCACTTGATTTAAGCCGAAATGTATTTTCTAAAAAGGTATTGTGACTTGTCTTAAAATGTAGTTATGACTTGATACTACGTTATTAGTATCTTGGAAGTTTATATGAAAACGAGTCATTTTAAAAGAATAGAAGTACGCAGATTTGGGTTAAACTCCTGATTTATAATGACACGTTAGTGCCTTAAGTAAACTAAAATGCAGTGTATATGAATAAGGCTAATAAGAAGTTGTGGGATTTCTTAACTTGCTTATTTATTATATGATGTTTCAGAGTGCTTATGTTATGTATGATGTTTCCAGGCTTATGTTATGTATGATGGCCACTGAGATAGGTAAGAGTATATCCGGCGGGTAAATCCTCAAGATCGCTATACCACCTTCTTCGTGGTAAGAGTATATCCGGCGGTAAATCTCCAAGATCGTTATACCACCCGCCTGTGGTAAGAGTATAAACGGCGGTAAATCCCCAAGATCGTTATACCACCGCTTCCGTGGATTTGCTACCCATGATGCGAGGAATACCTCACGCGAGTCCTTATGGGCTTACGCGGTGAAATAGTCTCACGCGCGGTACAAATTTATGCGAGGAATACCTCATGCGGGTCCACACGACCTACGCGGTGAAATAGTCCCGCGAGTAGGATTGCTTAACGACATCATGCGCGGGTGGTCCTTCTTTGATCGCGAGCTTCCTATTTTTATGTTGTAAGTATACTCGATTACTCATTGTTAGTAAGGCATCGCATCGTTAATCGAGTTATCATACCGCCTCCGCTTTATTATAGACTTATGATTTCATTACGCATTTCGCCACATATTTGGTACATGTTGATCGACTCTCCTGGGCCGCGTTCACGCCGCAGTAGTACGTGTGTCGATCCTCGCCTAGATCACTGCTCACCGCCGGTAAGCTCCTTTATTCCGAGGCTTATCCCCGGTATTGTCGGTTGTTGTACATTCAGGTACGGCGGCCCCGTCCCGCGAGTTGTTATTCTTAGGTCCGTAGTCACATTGTGGTTTGGGTTATAAAAAAAAAGTGTACTGCTTTATTTGTATAGTTACTGGCGTGGCCTTATCGGCTAGCCGTTGTTATTTTATGTTTAAGCATTTTATCACAGGTATGTTCCCGCTATTCTCTCGACGATACCGGCAGGGTGCCTGTGTAGGGCACCGCCATGCCCGGCTCGGGTCGTGACAAAAGTGCTCGAGAGAATCGAGACAATGCTTACAAGTTGGATCCGCCTAGTAAATATCAAGTAAGTGCGATTTTCAATGTCATTGACTTGTCCTCGTGTGATGTAGATTTAAATTTGATAAGAATTATTTTTAAGAAGAGGGGATGATATCTCCATGGGAAAGATATCTCTATAGAAGCCCTATGTAGATTGTTGTCAAGTTACAAGATAGGAGGTGCAAGCCAAGGTTGCTGGACTTCAATTAGAGATCAAGAAGATATTTATCATGGAAGAAAAGCTTAAGAACGAGTTCAAGGATTGTGGAAAGAAATGGGCTAAATGCTACACATACATTATGGTCCAAGTTCAAGCACAAGAGGAGGAAGATTGACACATGGAGCCCCAAAGTGCTGAAATTTTTGCCAATAAAAAGGAGCTTAATTTCACCCAAATTAGGTGAACAAATCTCACTTGTGAAGATCCTAAAAAGTAGGAAACTTTTTCCTATATTGTTAGGGAATAGTTTTGGTATTATTTTTACATGTTTTCCTAGTTTAAAAGTTTTCTAGTTAGGTTTTAGTTTTAATTATTTTCATACAAGTGGATTCTAATCCCGTACTATTTGGGATAAGTTTCCCCTATATATAGGGGTGGATTTTATTATTTTCATTACATAACATTATTATTAATTAAGAGTTTCTCCTTTCTACACCTTTGAGTGTGGCTACCTTGTATTTATCTTGAAACCTTATAAGAATGATTCTTCTAAGAGGTATGATTAATCCGTTCTTGATATCTTTGGTTCTTATTCATAAATTAAAGAAGGTAATTAGTTTTATACTAATTATTATCTCTAATTTCTTTGAAATAGGGGTCTAGTTCACTTTTTATATAAATTCTTGAATTCACTCTATTAGTATCATAATTAGTCGTAATCTACTAATTTTGAATATTAAGATCAATTAGGGTTCTTATCACTTCATCTTGAATTATGAAGATTTTATTCTCGAATTTCGCTTATCTTTAAATTATGTCATTAATCTTCGTAGGTTCGCTTCTGCATTATTTTCTTGTTTTATTCAAGTAACCATATTCTTATCATTTTATTTATGAAAAAATAGAGTCATAGTTTAGATATCAGTTTTGTCTTCATTTGTAAGCAAAAAAGAAAATACATAAAAATATGTTTGTTACACCATGTATTTTAGCGTTAGATTGCATCTTGAGTGAAGTAACATAAACCAAGAGAGGTAAATACCCAATAGAAAAGGTATTAGGTAAGTGTTAAGTAAGTATTAGGAGAGTTTGAGGCTAAATGAACCGAAGGAGATATGTTTCGACGAAGATTGACGAAGTTCGACAAGTGTGAAGGGGAATTTGCATCGCAGATGGTGAAATGCCTCACAAAAGGGGTCATATATTGGCCTAGGGACTGAAGGAAGTTGTTTAGAAATGTGGCATGATATGTGGTTGCATATGTTGATCTGCACCACAGATCCAACCGCAAATCAAAGGTTGTGCATCCTTATCCATTTATATAAAGCGGTGCAAAGCTCTCATTAAGTCATTTTCAACCAAATCTCATTCCACACCACCTCTAAAATCTCTCTAAGGGTTCTTCTATGACCCAAGGTTTAAATCGAAGGTAAACTACCTAAATCAAACTTTGGGAATCTTGTGGTACTAGAAAATCATGTTCTATCGTGTTATAGTTGCGTTGGATCTCTCTTCAAGTTGAAGTATGTTATACCCCGTATTTCCAGAGTATGTATGTGAGGACGTACGTACAATTTTGTAAGCCCGAATCATTGTTAAGGACGAAATTGTGCACATCTACGAAAAAGATTTGTTTTTCCGACGGAAAATTTTCCGAACCTTGTAAGGGAATTTTACGTTTTCAAGAATTTATTTATTTTGGATTTTTCCGAGAGATGAAATATTTTGGACCAACGAGAGGGCGACATGTGTCACCCTGGCTGACGATATCGAGGAATTTATTGGCACGCTTTTAGTGTTTTAAAGGCCATAAACCTTGGTCAATGTTTGGTGAGATATTTTACGGTAGATGGATAAGGTGGGACCCACACACACTTGTCCAAATCTCCTCCCTCCACTTGCTTGAATCTTGACCATTGGAGGTCCTATAAATACCCCATAAGTTCAAGACTTATTCTTCATCCCTTAAACATTTTTCCAAGACTCAAAACTCCCTCCCCCTTAGTAAGGTTCTCGTCCAAAGCACCCTCTCCCCCCCTCTCTTGAGTGTTCTAGCCAAACACCCCCTTGGTAGAAAATGTCTCCAAGTATTGTTACTATTCCCTAATACCTTAACCCAAATCCCTTGTAGTATTCCCAAGTTACCTCTATACTAAAAGCCCGGAAAATACTACTATATTTCTTTTAGTCACCAAACGAAACCCTAGGAAGATCTTCATAGTTGGTTGAAGTATTAAGTAGAAGTTGTGTAGAACTTCTAAGGGTTTCTGGAGCGAATTCGAGCGCATGCATAGGAGCTAAACGTTGTTCAGATCGACATTTTAACTTGGATAATTTTGGGCTTATCGAGGTAAATAATCTTATCCTTCTATTGTAATTGGAAATTACATATAGTAGTTTAGAATTGAGTATAAGATGTAGAAGGATGGTATAAAATAAGAGAATTGAACTGTACTTATATTGGGTTGTATTTACTTAAGGAAGTGCTGCCCAAATTTCCGTAGAAATAAGAACCTTCTGCTTAGAATATTCTACAGAGTAGTCTAGACGTTGATAGACGTATTTGACTATTATAGGTTGATACTCTGCGCGCGACATACTCGACTTGGCAGGTGGATTTCGCCGAGGAGGTATGTGATTCTTCCTATCCTCTTGAGCATGATATTTTCAAATATATATATAGTACGGTAGACGTACGTGTGTTAACTGAACATGGTTTTACTTGACGCCTTTTGACTCGAGTCTAAATAATAAGAATCTTCAAGTATTTCAAAAGCACTATGAATCATTTTGAAAGAAGAGTAATACTTGGTTTTAAAAGCTTAAGAGTTATACAAGCTTTATGGGAAGTTAGTATAACGACTTAAGAGAAATAAAAGGAAGTTTACTTAATTGTTTATGAAAGCCTTGTATTGATTTCTAAATGAGAATAAGTATCGAACAAACCATCCGCAGCTAATAAAGGAAAATGTATTGACTAATTAAGTATTATTAAAACCAGAGAAACCTCCATCTCAGATAAGCTAAGATAAGACAAAATTGTATTACATTTCCTAGATCACGGTCGCTTTAATAAGATCATTAATAAACAAGTTTTGATTTTCTTAAAATTTCAAAGTAAGGACTTGATTTATAAAAGACAAAGACTTGAAAATTTGAAGTGTTTTCATTTAAAAAGGAAGGCATGCTTTTGTCTTAAGTTGGTTCAAAAAGAAGGTAGGGAAATTGTTTTGGTTTACTTAAAAAGATAGTGACTCTATTTTGATACTACGGGTATCGTGTGACTCTTGTGAAAGAAACGGATCTTTTTAAAGAGTTAATGTATGAAGTACTTTGGGGATAAAAACCCGAACTTGTTGATATAAAATAGAAAGTACCTTGTGTGAATAACTTGACTATGTTGGTTTGTGATAGCCTGGTAATACTTTCTTGTTGGTTTGATAAGTAAACATGTTAGACGCCACGTGTTAGTGTCTTGTGATGTTTGCGTAAAGGGGTTTCCCTTGATTGTGCTTATGTTGTTTAAACGATAAGCCGTTATGTTAGTATTGTACCACTCACCTCTTGACATATTATACCGGGGGTCCAGGAGACCTATGCGGAGCTACGAGAGTTCCAGGTTAGTGTGCGGGGAATACCTCATGCGGTCTATGTGGCCATGCGGACTACGAGAGTCCATGACGATGCCGGCGAGTAGCTACCCGACGCGGGAATACCTCACGCGCCTAGCGGCCTACGCGAGTCAGCGCGAGTTCCAGATTTGACGCGCACATTGATACCGGTGGCGGCGGCCGCCTTCGATTACGTGGCGCGCCTAGAAAGACCTCGTGATACGCTTTATAGCATTGTTGGTACTGTGGGTTTTAGTAGCTCGGCTATGCCTTCGCATTTACCCCGCACGCTTTATTATGACACAGTGACTCGTGTTCATGTATTCTCGTGCTTTATATCACGGACTTCCCGGCAGTGAAAGGAATTCCACGCATGATTGATATCGCGGGCATGAGACCCATGGTTATATTTGAGTGACGACCTTATGGCGCGAGTCCCCGACTTGACATGATCGCTACATATCAGGTATCATAAATTGGTTATCATATATGTCTTCTGCTTTATATAGACTATTATGATTTCATTTACGATTTTCGCCACATACTGCACCGCTGTAATCGACTCTCCGGCCGCGCTCATGCCGCAGTAGAGGTACACCGCTTGTTGATCCTCGCCATGTGGTCACAGCCAGATTTTGGGAAGCCCGTGTCTCCGAGGCTTATCTTCGTATAGTCCCCGTCGCCAGAGTACTACATCTGTGGTACGGCGGCCCCGTCCCGCCATCGTTGTTATAACATTCTGTAGAGGTTTGTAGTAATCATGTAAGGTGGTTTGTAAAAGGGATGTAACTCTTCAAGTTTTTATATATATATGCCGAAAGAAAACTTTTCTCGTATAAACTTTTTCACTACATATTGTTTCATGCCTTGTTGTATATTCCGTTACTCGATGTATGTCCTTGGGTGACCTGAAGGCACCATCCACGCCCGGTTCGGTCGTGACAAAAGTGGTATCGCAGCGCTTAATCCTCGGAAAGTGTCTGAGCATCGTATCTAGTAGTTCGATTATCGGTGTGTCAGGCACCACACCAATAATCGTGAGGCTATAGGATATTTAGGATTGGTTTCATTCTTCTCAACTGAGATCGCCTTAGAGTCGTGTTATAAGTCGACCCTCTAACATATTTCTTTCCCTACCGCTATGCCTCCACGCAAGGCAACCCGCCCGTAAGGGCAAGACAATGGAGGAGCTACGAGCAGAGCACGTAGGTTACGAGGCATAGGCCCAATCATCACCGAGTGGTGCTTCATTCGAAGTTCTGCGACGCCACTTCACAGAGTTCTAGCACAATGCAAAGAGCTCCGATCGCGCCATGATATTCGAACCTTCGCCCACGACCAAGAGCGTAGTATGGATTGCAAAGAGACGACCGTTACTATGTTATACCCGTATTTCCAGAGTATGCACGTAAGGACGCACGTAGAAAAGTTTGTGCCTTAAAGCGGCTTCGCCGATTTTATTTGTTCACAACACCCGACAGAGTCGTTTTTCGACTAAACGCTTCCATTACGTAGGAAAATTCCGGCTATGTCATTTTTATTTTTGCGGATTTTTCCGAGAGACTAAACATTTTGGACCAACGGTAGGGCGACACTTGTCACCTCTCATCAGCACGCTGAGCAGAATGGCTTCGACGAATTGCTTGGCTTTTTGTCAAGTAGTTGGTAGGATATTTTGTGGTAGATAGATAAGGTGTACTTGGGCGAATCTTCGCCCTACACTTGCATAGCACTTGGCTAGATCTCGCCATCGTTGGCCTTGGCTTGTACTATAAATACCCTTTGGAAGACTTCTTCATCCATTCCTAAATTTCCTAAAGTGTTAAAATCCTCCTCCTCGAGTAGTGTTCTCGCCCTCCCCTTCGTGAGGCCTAGTGCCGAAAGTTCCTCCCTCGTCGAGAGTACCCCTAGTAGGCCGAGGTATACACCCTCCTGTGGGTTGTCTCGTATATATACCCCTCTTGGTAGAAATACTCTCAAAAGTATCATTGTTATACCCAAATTACCTTAGCCAGATACCTTGTAGTATTCCAAAGATACCTCTATACGTAGAGTCTTAAATACTACCTAAATGTCCCTTTTTGTCTCAAACCGAAACCCTAAGGAAAATCTCCATAGTTGGTTCGAGTTTAAGTAGAAGTTGGTTAGAACTTCTAAGGGTTGTTGGAGCCAGTCGACGCGCACGAGTATGAGCTAAACCTTACTCAGATCGACATTTAAACTCTGATAATTTTGGGCTTATCGAGGTAAACACTTGACCTTCTATTGTAATTGGAAATTACATGTTGTAGGAATGTATAGTTGAAGTATACTATATATAGAACTGAACATAATTATGGCAATGCCTTTGACTTAAGCCCAATTTAAAGAAGAGAATCGAATCGTAATTACATAGATCAGACATGAGACTTGGTAGCATTACCGTAGTAGAATCGCACACGCCCGTTAGACGGCAAACCCTCGGTTGGCTTGGTAGCCGCCTCGATAGAGAGGAGATTTACGCTGCTGCAAGCGTGGGAGCGCCGCCGAATTTTCTCTGTAATGTTCTACGATTAGACCTAGATGTTAATAAGCGCCGGGCCTTATAGGTCAAGTACCACGCGTGGCGCGATCTACTTGGCTTAAGGAGTAGCCGACGGTTTGAGGTACTTGAGCGCTTTTGCTATTAGTCGATAATCGTCGCGAGGTATGTGAACCTCTTCCTACCTTTTCTAGCATGATGTGTATAACTATGTAGTACGATAGACGCATACGTAAAATGCTTTGTGGTTTTAAAAGGTAATCGACTTGATGTGTGATAATAAAGAAGAGTTATACTAGCTTTACGGGAAGTTAGGTATAACGCTTTAAGAGAGGTAAAGAGAATGGTTTACTGATTTTAAAAGTTAAGAGGCTTAATCTTAAAGATAAGAGCCTTAACTTGTTTTACTTGGTAATTAACATTTTGTTAAAAATGTTGTAAAAACCTCATTCGCGAGTAATGAGTACTTGATTTTAAAAGCAATAATGTTTTACTGATTTCGGAAATCAGAATAAGTATCGAACAAACCACAACAACGCTAATAAAGGGAAATGTTTTGACTAATAATGTATTAGTAAAACCAATAAACTTCCATCCGCATAGAAACTAAGATAAGACAAAATGATGTTACATTTCCTAGATCATGATCGCTTAAATAAAATTGTTATAAACAAGAATAACCTACTCACGACGTATATATGTTTCTCAAATTGCTTTTAAAGGAGAATTATATCATTAAGTGATTAAAATTATGAACTACGAAACCTTTCGAAAATGAGAAACTTGAGTAATTGAAATTAGGCAAACTTGAAACATTTGGAAAAGAATGTTGTTACTTGATTTTACGAAGAGAAGTGTTTTGATTTACTTCAAAAGATAATCACCCTATTTTCATATACTACGGGTATTGTATGACTTTGTAAACGTAGCGTATCTTTTAAAAGATAATGTATGGCACTGGGAATAGATACCCGATCTTGTTAATCATATATTAGAATGTACCTTGTGTGTATAACTTGATCAGGTTGGTTTGTGATAGCCTTGTAATACTTTCTTGTTGATTTGATAAGTAAACATGCTAGGATGCTACGTGTGTTAGTATCTTGTGATGTTTTGTGTAAAGGGGGTTTTCCCTCGACTACGCTTAAAGTTGTTTGACTCTCACCAAGCATGCTGGTATTGTACCACCCACCTTGACTTATTTCCGAGGTTGTCGCCTCCGACGCGGGTAGACTCAGCGTCCGGGACCATGATTCGAGAATACCCTACGCGGGTCCGTGGATCCATGCGAACTACGGAGTTCCGTGTTAGTTTGCGCCCTCGTGGTCATGCGGTCTTTGTGGCGCTACGCGATCGCGAGTCCAGATCGATGCCGGGAGTAGCTACCGACGCGAGGAATACCTCACGCGGCCTACGAGGTTGGCCTACGCGAGCTACGGAGAGTTCGTGGCTAGACGCGCACATTTGATATCATGGCGAGTGACCACCTTTTGATCATGCGACGGCTAGACAGATATCATGATACGCTTTATGACCGTTAGTACCGCGGGTGTTAGTAGTGCTATGCCTTCGTACTTACCTCGCATCGTTTATCGTGACAAAGTGGACTCGTGTTCATGTATTTCGTGCTTTATATCATAAACCGCCAAGGCAGCGAGGAAGGTATTCCACGCATGATTGATGTTATGGCGCGAGACCCATAGTTACATTTGATCGACGACTTTGAGGCGTGAGTCCCCGACTTGATACGATCGCCATTTATCAGGAATCGTAGTTTGGTTATCATACATGTCTCCCGCTTTATATACTATTATGATTTCATTTACGCATTTTTCGCCACATACTGTACCACAGATCGACTTCCTTCGGCCGAGCGATAAAGAGGCCGAGCTCTACCACTGAACGACCAACCGTGGCTCTCCGTATGGCACGCCCCGGTATGTTCATGCCTCGTGGATCGCATGCACCGCATCATTTGTCGGGTCGGGCCGTGCGGCAATGTGACAAAAGTGGTATCGTGAGCGCTTAATTTCTGAAAGTGTCTACGCTGCATCAGATCCAGGAGTCTTGATTATCGCGTGTTGCGCACCACACCAATAATCGTGAGGCTATAGGATATTTAGGATTGGTTTCATTCTTCTCACTGAGATCGTGCCTTAGAGACGGTTGTAAGTTGGACCTCTCACGCATTTCTTTCCTTACCGTTATGCCTCCGCGTAGGCAACCCGAGCCTGTGAGGCAAGGCAAAAGGAGCCGCGAGCAGAGTACAGAGGTTACGAGGCACAGCCCAACCATCACCCGAAAGTTAGGTGCTTCGCTCGAAGTTATGCTACGCCACCAAATTTCAGAGATTTAGTACGCAGCAGCCTCATCGCGCCATGATATATGAACCTTCGCCCACGATCGGACAGAGAATATAGATTGCAAAAGGCGACTGTTACATTAGCTATGGATTTGGCTACCAGCGAGTATACCGATGTACCGCGTAGTCTTGATGAATATCTTAGAAAGGGTTGTGCGAGAGTAATTCTTCGCTAGGCTCGAGCATGGCTCGTGGTATCGCCAGGCGCTGCAGCCAAGAAACGTAGAGATCGACGGTTAACGGGACAATGTAAGAGGCCAGAGCGGAAGGTCCTTTGGTAACTTTCGAGTCGAGTCACCTCACCAAATAGATTAGATATGCACATCCACCAACAGAGAAAGGTCCTCCACAGGTTCCTGACGTCGGTATGCAGAGTTGGTCGAGCTCCGCAGCTTCCGCTCACGCTACACGCAGTTCCACCACCGATTCAGTTTTTCCCGTTGTTCACAGTGCGATGCACGTCATCCCGGGAACGCCGCTTTTGTCGGTGCCTCAGACATCGCTGGCCGTCGTGGCCACGTGTCGAAAGGATGTCCTAGTAGAGGACTCACCTTCGTGATCGGTGGTAGTTCGTCACCTCCTTAGCTGCGCTCTACGGCAGGTTTGATTAGAATGACTACGAGTGAAGCAAGAAATATAGATAGATCGTTAACCCTCTAGGATTAGTATGTGTAATAGCGAGTATACCTTAAGTTTTATATTCGATAGCATTGTTTAAATCAGACTAGAAATCTTCGTTAGTTAACCAAGTAAGATTTGGGGATAGAGAAGGCGCGAGCCTTAGAGCTTTATACGCAGAGACCTTAGAGGAAAGGCCATCTCGAGTAAAGAAGTATTTTATGTTTGACTCATCTGAGTGCATAGTGCACGTAGTTATGTTTGTGGACAAGTCCCCGAGTAGCTGTGGAATGAAAGAGGTAGTTGAGCTAAGACCGCCAGGTTTTCGTGAACGTGATTAGCGAGAGTTTTCCTTCGAGCTAGCGCTTCTGCGCGGCCTGTCGAGGCCACGCCGCGTCAACCCGCGCATGTTCAGTGGGTCGGGCTGTGGTGGTCCCGCCGTGGTAGGTCACGAGGTGTTGGGCCCAAGATTAGTTAACCAATGCACGCATTCGTGGATGCATTCGACCAAAGAGTCGCCGGCGAGGTCACCGCCTTGTTTTCTAGCAAAGACCGCTTACTCGGCAGTGTGGATTTATCGTAAAGGTTGTACGGCTGCACGGTGCCTACCTTCACCTTATGCATAATGAGCCCGTGGTACGGCTTTTTCTCGAGGTTTTACCGTGCAAGGTTAGGAACTCAGTAGTCTCGACCACATTCGCCTCGCCGTGTTTCGATTTCGTGGATAGTTGCGAGAATTGTTGTCTCCGTCGAAGGAGTGTTTAAACTACCATTTCAAAGGTTCTGATGTCGCCTTATGAAGCCTTGAGGGCGGATGTGTAAGTCGCCGCCGATTGGTTCTGATGTTGGCAAGATTCGATAGTTGGTTCAGCTTGTTCCAGCAGATCGCGGATAGGTAAAGCTTGTCTAGAAGAGGTTCCGCAAACCGTAGAAATCATGCGGATAATCGCGACGACGCTTAGAGTTCGTGCCGACGGCCGGTCTTCAAAGTACCACCCGAGTTGGGTGTGACGAGTTTTGGAAAACAGAGGAACTTAGCCCGAAGTTACTGGGCCCTTTTGAGTTCATGTGAAGAATAGGCCAGTTGCCTATATGTTAGCATTTGTCGTCCGACTTGTGAGGCAAGACGTCCGGCCTTTCAGATTGTTATGATCGGAAAGTATCGAGATCCATCCGTAGTGTTCCCGCTAATGATGACCACGTTAGAGATAGTAACCCCGAGTTTTGAAAATCAAGCAAGATTTAAATGTGGTAAGAGTTCGAGTGTACGATACTCGTGGATCGCACGCAACGGCACCATTTGTTGGGTCGCCGAGGACACTAACCTCGCGCAAAGTGACAAAAGTGGTATCACGACGAGTAAAGCTGAGAAGCGAGCATGTATGGCGAGCATAGATGTGATCATTTCTTTTGTAAGGAGAAGGTGCGAAGGAAGTATATTTTAGACCCGAGAGAGGTGTTTGTGGTAATGTTAGAGGTATTTCTGGACTTGGATGTAAGTATTTTGGCGCAGTGTTTCGTGCCGCTATGGCAGGATTGTTCGTAAGTATAGTAGTGAAGACTATACTTCGCGCACGCTTGGTTTGAGATTTGAAGGAACATTCGACGAACGTTTCTAGCGAGGGGAGAATGTTATACCCCGTATTTTGAGTATGCACGTAAGGACGCACGAGAAAAGTTTGTGCCTTAAAGTGGCTTGGCCGATTTTATTTGTTCACAACACCCGACAGAGTCGTTGACGAAACGCTTCATTACCGTAGGAAAATTCCGCTATGTCATTTTTATTTTTTGCGGATTTTTCCGAGAGACTAAACATTTTGGATCAACGAGAGGCGACACTTGTCACCCTCTCATCGGCACGCCACAGAATGGCTTGGACGAATTGCTTGGCTTTTGTCAAGTAGTTGGTAGGATATTTTGTGGTAGATAGATAAGGTGTACTTGGGTGAATCTTGGCCCTACACTTGCATAGCACTTGGCTAGATCTTCGCCATTGGTTGGCCTTGGCTTGTACTATAAATACCCCCTGGAAGACTTCTTCATCCATTCCTAAATTTCCTAAAGTGTTAAAATCCTCCCTCCTCGAGTAGGTTCTCGCCCTCCCTTTGTGAGGCCTAGTGGCCGAAAGTTCCTCCCTCGTCGAGTACCCCTAGTGGTAGGCCGAGGGTATACACTCCCTCGTGGGTTGTCTCGTATATATACCCCCTCTTGGTAGAAATACTCTCAAAAGTATTGTTGTTATACCCAAATTACCTTAGCCGATACCTTGTAGTATTCCAAAGATACTCTATACGTAGAGTCAAAATACTACCTAAATGCCCCTTTTTGTCTCAAACCGAAACCCTAAGGAAAATCTCCATAGTTGGTTGAGTTTAAGTAGTGTTGGTTAGAACTTCTAAGGGTTGTTGAGCGGTCGACGCGCACGAGTAAAGAGCTAAACCTTGCTCAGATCGACATTTAAACTCTGATAATTTTGGGCTTATCGAGGTAAACACTTCGACCTTCTATTGTAATTGGAAATTACATGATGTAGGAATGTATAGTTGAAGTATACTATATATTGAACTGAACATAATTGTGCGGCAATGTCTTTTGACTTAAGCCCAATTTAAAGAAGAGAATCGAATCAGAATTACATAGGATCAGACATAAGAGACTTGTAGCATTATCGTAGTAGAATCGTACACGCCCGTTAGACGCAAACCCCTCGTTGGCTTGGTAGCCGCCTCGATAGAGAGGAGATTTACGCCGCCGCGGGAGGTGTCGCCAAATTTTCTCAGTAATGTTCACGATTAGACCTAGATGTTAATAAGCGCCAGTGGCCTTATAGGTCAAGTACCATGCGTGGCGCGATCTACTTGGCTTAAGGAGTAGCCGACGGTTTGAGGTACTTGAGCGCTTTGCTATTAGTCGATAATCGTCGCGAGGTATGTGAACCTCTTCCTACCTTTTCTAGCATGATATGTGTATAACTATGTAGTATGATGACGCATGTGTAAAATGCTTTGTGGTTTTAAAAGGTAATCGACTTGACGTGTGATAATAAAGAAGAGTTATACTAGCTTTACGGAAGTTAGGTATAACGCTTAAGAGAGGTAAAGAGAATGGTTTATCGATTTTAAAAGTTAAGAGGCTTAATCTTAAAGATAAGAGCCTTAACTTGTTTTATTGTAATTAACATTTTGTTAAAAATGTTGTAAAACCTCATTCGCGAGTAACGAGTACTTGATTTTAAAAGCAATAATGTTTTAATGATTTCTAAATCGTAATAAGTATCGAACAAACCACAAAGTCGCTTAATAAAGTGGAAATGTTTTGGCTAATAATGTATTAGTAAAACCAATGTAAACTTCCATCCGCATAGAAACTAAGATAAGACAAAATGATGTTACATTTCCTAGATCATGACCGCTAAATAAGATTTTTATAAACAAGAATAACCTACTCACGACGTATATATGTTTCTCAAATTGCTTTTAAAGGAGAATTATATCATTAAGTGATTAAAATTACGAACTACTAAACCTTTCAAAATGAGAAACTTGAGTAATTGAAATTAGGCAAACTTGAAACATTTGGAAAAGAATGTTGTTACTTGATTTTACGAAGAGAAGTGTTTTGATTTACTTCAAAAGATAATCACCCTATTTTCATATACTACGTATTGTATGACTTTGTAAACGTAGCGCGTATCTTTTAAAAGATAATGTATGAAGTACCTTGGAATAGATACCCGATCTTGTTAATCATCTATTAGAATGTACCTTGTGTGTATAACTTGATTGTGTTGGTTTGTGATAGCCTTGTAATACTTTCTTGTCGATTTGATAAGTAAACATGCTAGATGCTACGCGTGTTAGTATCTTGTGATGTTTTGTGTAAAGCGGGTTTTCCTCGACTACGCTTAAAGTTGTTTGACTCTCACCGCATGCTGGTATTGTACCACCACCTTGACTTATTTCCGAGGTTGTCGCCTCCGACGCGGTAGACTCAGCGGTCCGGGACCATGATTCGAGAATACCTCATGCGGGTCCGTGGATCCACGCGAACTACGGAGTTCCGTGTTAGTTTGCGCCCTTGTGTTCACGCGGTCTTTGCGCTACGCGATCGCGAGTCCGTGATCGACGCCGGGAGTAGCTACCCTCGACGCGAGGAATACCTCACGCGCCTACGAGGTTGGCCTACGCGAGCTACGAGAGTTCCAGGCTAGACGCGCACATTTGATACATCGCGGCGAGTGACCGCCTTTGATCATGCGACGGCCTAGACAGATATCATGATACGCTTATGACCCGTTAGTACCGCGGTGTTAGTAGTCTGTTATGCCTTCGCATTTCTACCATGCATCGCTTTATCGTGACACAGTGGGACCGTGTTCATGTGTATTTCGTGCTTTTATATCATAAACCGCCAGCGGCGAGGAAGGTATTCCACGCATGATTGATGTTACGGGCGTGAGACCCATAGTTACATTTGAGTGATGACTTTGGCGGGCGCGAGTCCTCGACTTGACACGAATGCTTATTTATCAGGAATCGTAGTTTGGTTATCATACATGTCTCCCGCTTTATAGACTATTATGATTTCATTTACGTGATTTTTCGGGCCACATACTTGGTACCTATTGTAATCGACCTCCTTCTGGGGCCGCGCTCATGCCGCAGTAAAGGTACACCGTTGTTGATCCTCGCTTGTGGTCACAAGCCAACAGATGGAAACTCCGCTTCTCCGAGGCTTATTCGTGGTATAGTCCCCGCCGCTGTAGGTATTTACATTCGTGGTACGGCGGGCCCCGTCCCGCCATTGTTGTCGATCATTCTCGAGGTCCAGAGTACCGCTGGGCAGAGTTGTAATGGACGTAATCGCTCGGTTTTAAATTGATCTATATATACGCCGTAAGGCAAGTTTTCTCCGACATCGCTTTCTTACTTCATAATATTTTCATGTCTTGTTTTATGTTCCACGATTACTGATGTTGTATCACTAGGGTGCCCGGTAAGGCACCACCACGCCCGGTTCGGTCGTGACATACTAGCTAGGATTTAGCAACTGCAGAGTATATTATGTACCGATTTATCACGCCTTGATGACTATCTAAGAGAGGTTGTGCAAGAGTAGCTCTTCATCGGGCATGAGCATGGCTCACAGACGCTTACGCGCAGCAGTCGAGAAACGTAGGATCGACGGGTTAACCAAGATCGCGTAAGAGGCCGTAATGTTAGGTCCTTTGGTAACTTTCGAGGCGGACCTTCTCAGCAGCAGACTGGTTATGCGCCTCCGCCAGTGCAGAGTGTTCCTCCACAGACTTCAGGACGATCGAGGTATACAGGAGTTGGTCAGAGCTCCAGGGCTTCTGGTTCGCAGATACACGTAGGTTCCAAACACCGATTCGCTTTTCCTCGTTGTTCACAGGGCGGCAGCGCCATCCCGGGGAATGTCGTCTTTTTGTTGGTGCTTGTTTTACCTGCGGTCGTCAAGGCCATGTGACGAAAGAATGTTCAAGTAGGAGGGATGCAAGTAGGAGGACTCAACCTACCAGATTAGTTCCGGATTCAGTGGTTCGGAGAGGAAGGGGTGTTAGCCAGAGGAGGCCACCCCCACCTCGATGTGGCCGTTGTGGTAGGTGTCATTGTGGGGAGTGTCGTACTTCTTCGACAACTTGTTATGCTTGCGGCCAGCAGAGCCATTTTGCGAGAAATTGTCCGACCAGAGGTGGCGCGGATGTAGAGACTCACCTTCGTGATCGCTGACTAGTTCATCACCTTCCTAGCTGCGCCAACAGGTGATTGATTAGAACGACAAAGGGAGTGAGCGAAGAAGAGATACAGTATATCCTTAACCCTCTAGAGATTAGTATGTGTGATGAGACGAGTCTATCTTAAGTGTTATGATAGCATTGTGTTAATTGTGAGCTTTAGGATATTATACGCGAGACCTTAGAGGTAGGCCATCTTGAGTAAAAGATTTATTTTTTTATGTTTGACCCTTTATCTGAGTGCATAGTATACGTGAGATATATTTGTGTGATAAATCCTCGAGTAGTGTGAAATGAAAGAGGTAGTTGAGCTAAGAATACCACTAGGTTTTCGTGACTTGATGGTGAGATTGTTCCGATCGGAAACAAGAGCTTGGCGCAATAAATGGATCGCCGAGGCCAGATTACGTCAACCCGCAGTCTGGCCAAGTAAGGAAAATCGCGTGGTCCCGCTTTGTGATAGGTCACGAGGGTGTTAGGCCCAAGTTTAGTTAACCATCGACGAAGTTCGTGGATGCGTCGACAAGAGGTCGCCGATGAGGTCACCATCTTGTCTTTCACCGAATCGCTTACTCCTACAGGTTATGCGAAATGTTATATATCGTAGGTTGTAAGATCGCACGGGTTCCTACTTTTACTTATGATGCATTAGAGCCTGTGTTACGCTTATTTCTTTTCTCGAAGTTTTACCAGTGCAAGGTTAGAACTCAAAGTAGTCTCGAATGATTCACCTCGCCTGTTTTGATTTCGTGGTAGTAAGGATTATTCGCCTCTTGTTGAGCGAGTATTATAATAGCTACCATTTCAAGATTCGGATGTCACCTTTTGAAGCCTTGTATGGCGGTAGAGGTAGTCACGGCCGATTGGTTCGATGTTGGCAAGGTTCAGATTGTTGGTTCATACTTGATTCAAGGACGTGGATAGTGCGCTTATCCAGAGAGGTTATCGACACCATTACCGTAAGTCGTGGATAATCTGGCCAACACTGGAGTTCAGCCGACGGTGGGTTTTCTTAAAGGTACCACCCCGAAAGCGGCGTGAAGAGATTTGGAAAGCAGGGAAACTTAGCCCGAGGTACTTGAGCGCCAGATCATTCGAGAATAGCCGTTGCCTATAAGTTAGCTTTGTCGTCCGACGCAGAGAGAAGCACGTCCGGCCTTTCATGTTGCTATGTTCGAAAAGTATCGAGATCCATCCAAAGTGTTCCTTAATGATGACCAAGTCGAGATAGTAACCCGAGATTTTGGAACCAAGCAATAATGTAAAGGTGGTAAGTTTATTTAGAAGTGTTCGAGTGTACGAGGGTAATGACGAGTAAGAGAATAGAAGTGATCATTACTTTTGTGAAGTAAAGGCGCGAAGGGAATATCTTTTAGACTCGTGGGAGCTGTGATGCTAGAGGTGATTCCTTGTGGACTTGGATTTAAGTATTTTCATGCGCGTGTTGTATTATGGCCATGTGTGGCATTTGCAAACCGCTTGAGTTATGAGGAACTTTATCGTTATCTATTCAAGGAACATTCGACGAATGTTTCTACGAGGAGAATGTTATACCCCGTATTTCCAGAGTATGTATGTGAGGACGTACGTACAATTTTGTAAGCCCGAATCATTGTTAAGGACGAAATTGTGCACATCTACGAAAAAGATTTGTTTTTCCGACGGAAAATTTTCCGAATCTTATAAGGGAATTTTACGTTTTCAAGAATTTATTTATTTTGGATTTTTCAGAGTGGACGACATTGAGGGGAATTGATTGGCACATTTTTAGTGTTTTAAAGGCCATAAACCTTTGGTCAATGTTTGGTGAGATATTTTGTGGGTAGATGGATAAGGTGGGACCCACACACACTTGTCCAAATCTCCTCCCTCCACTTGCTTGAATCTTGACCATTGGAGGTCCTATAAATACCCCATAAGTTCAAGACTTATTCTTCATCCCTTAAACATTTTTCCAAGTCTCAAAACTCCCTCCCCCTTAGTAAGGTTCTCGTCCAAAGCACCCTCTCCCCTCTCGAGTGTTCTAGAAACACCCCCTCCTTGGTAGAAAATGTCTCCAAGTATTGTTACTATTCCCTAATACCTTAACCCAAATCCCTTGTAGTATTCCCAAGTTACCTCTAAACTAAAAGCCCGGAAAATACTACTATATTTCTTTTAGTCACCAAACGAAACCCTAGGAAGATCTTCATAGTTGGTTGAAGTATTAAGTAGAAGTTGTGTAGAACTTCTAAGGGTTTCTCGAGCGAATCGAGCGCATGCATAGTGAGCTAAACGTTGTTCAGATCGACATTTTAACTTGGATAATTTTGGGCTTATCGAGGTAAATAATCTTATCCTTCTATTGTAATTGGAAATTACATATAGTAGTTTAGAATCGAGTATAAGATGTGAAGGATGGTATAAAAGAAGAGAATTGAACTGCATTTACATCGGGTCAGTATTTACTGAGACTTGTGTAGCTTTACTGCAAGGAAGTGTCGCCAAATTTCCGTAGAAATAAGAACCTTCTCGCTTAGAATATTCTACGCAGTAGTCTAGACGTTGATAGACGTATTTGACTATTATAGGTTGATACTCGCGCATGACATACCGACTTGGCGGTGGATTTCACGAGGAGGTATGTGATTCTTCCTATCCTCTTGAGCATGATATTTTCAAATATATATATAGTACGGTAGACGTACGTGTGTTAACTGAACATGGTTTTACTTGACGTCTTTTGACTTGAGTCTAAATAATAAGAATCTTGAAGTATTTCAAAAGAATTATGAATCATTTTTGAAAGAAGAGTAATACTTGGTTTTAAAAGCTTAAGAGTTATACTAGCTTTATGGGAAGTTAGGTATAACGACTTAAGAGAAATAAAAGGAACGGTTTACTTAATTGTTTATGAAAGCCTTGTATTGATTTCGGAAATGAGAATAAGTATCGAACAAACCACTGCAGCGCTAATAAAGGAAAATGTATTGACTAATTAAGTATTATTAAAACCAGTAGAAACCTCCATCTGCATAGAAGCTAAGATAAGACAAAATTGTATTACATTTCCTAGATCATGGCTGCTTTAATAAGATCATTAATAAACAAGTTTTGATTTTCTTAAAATTTCAAAGTAAGGACTTGATTTATAAAAGACAAAGACTTGAAAATTTGAAGTGTTTTCATTTAAAAAGGAAGGCATGCTTTTGTCTTAAGTTGGTTAAAAAAGAAGGTAGGGAAATTGTTTTGGTTTACTTAAAAAGATAGTGACTCTATTTTGATACTACGGGTATCGTGTGACTCTTGTGAAAGAAACGAATCTTTTTAAAGAGTTAATGTATGAAGTACTTTGGGGATAAAAACCCGAACTTGTTGATATAAAATAGAAAGTACCTTGTGTGAATAACTTGACTATTATGGTTTGTGATAGCCTGGTAATACTTTCTTGTTGGTTTGATAAGTAAACATGTTAGGATGCTACGTGTGTTAGTGTCTTGTGATGTTTGCGTAAAGGGGTTTCCCTTGATTGTGCTTATGTTGTTTAAACGATAAGTCGTTATGTTAGTATTGTACCACTCACCTTCGACATGTTATACCGGGTTAAGCTGCCTCCGACGCGAGGATGCCTCACGCGGTCCAGGGACCTACGCGAGCAACGGAGTTCCGTGTTAGTGCGAATACCTCACGCGCCTACGTGGCCACGCGACTACGAGTCCGTGATGATGCCGAGGAGTACCCACCGACGCGGAATACCTCACGCGCCTGTGGCCTACGCGAGTCGCGCGAAGTTCCAGATTTGACGCGCACATTGATACCGAGGGCGAAGCCGCCTTCGATCACGTGGCGCGGCCTAGAAAGACCTCGTGATACGCTTTTATAGCATTGTTGGTACCGTGGTTTTAGTAGTCGGCTATGCCTTCGCACGCACTCCCGCACGCTTTATTATGACACGCGTGGACCCGTGTTCATGTATTCTCGTGCTTTTATATCACGGATCACAAGGAAGCGAATTCCATGGGAATGATTGATATTTTGGGTACGAGACCCATGGTTATATTTGAGTGATGACCTGGGCGCGAGTCCTCGACTTGACATGATCACATATCAGGTATCGTAAATTGGTTATCATATATGTCTTCGCTTTATATAGACTATTATGATTTCATTTACGTGATTTTCGCCACATACTTGGTACTGCCAGATCGACTCCTTCCGGGCCGCGCTCATGCCGCAGTAGGTACACCGCTTGTTGATCCTCGCTCATAGTGGTCACTCAACGTTTTGGGAAGCCCGTTCCTGAGGCTTATTCGTATAGTTCCGCCGTCAGAGTACTTACATTCAGGGGTATGGCGGGGCCCTGTCCCGCCATTGTTGTTATAACATTCTTAGAGGTTTGTAGTACTGTTATGGGCAGGGTTTGTAAAAGGGATGTAACTGTTCAAGTTTTTATATATATATATGCCGAAAGACAACTTTTCTCAGATAAACTGTTTCTCACTACATATTGTTTCATGTCTTGTTGTTTATTCCGCTGGTTACTTTGATGTATGTCTACTTGGGTGCCCGGGTAAGGCACCAGTCACGGGCCCGGGTTCGGGTCGTGACAAAGTATCACAAGATAAAGCTTATTCTTGCTGGGTTAAGGTAAGATTATACCTCTTCAACATGTATTTAAGTATTTCTAAGTCTTGGTTAAGTCGTTGTAGTAAGAAATTGTGAATCGACTACGAAAGTCGAATATAAGTTGTTACTTGTTGGGCTGTTTTGAAGTTGTATTCATGATGACTTATGGCTGGACATAGATGGAAAAGACCTAGTTATGTTTCTTGGGATGATGTTATTCTTATTATGAGAAGAGGGAAGTTACAGGAAAATGTTGGTTATCGATGTGAGACGAGTTTGTCGCTTGATATATCGTATTCTAGTTTTTTCATTAATTGACAATAGTCCTATTGTTCTTTTGTAATAGATTGGATCACCATATGACTTGTGTACATCGCTGATTGCGTCTATTAGATGATGAAATGTATGTAATGGCTATGCCTACTTTGTTTTTAGCATGAATTCCTACCTAAAATGGTATTCGAACGAGTTGTATGAAAGAAGCATTCTTATCGAACTTACTTCTCATAGTGTTATATCATTCACATGCTACTATTTGTGTCACGACCCGATCCTGGGCCCGTGACTGGTGCCTTACCCGGGCACCCAAGTAGTCATACATCAGAGTAATCAGCGGAATATAAAAACAAGACTAGAAACAATTATAGAATGAGAACAGTTTATCCATGAAAATATCGCCTTTCGGCATGTATATATAATAAAACTTGAACAGTTACATCCCCATTTACAAAACCTGCCCACAACAGTACTACAGACCTCTAAGAATGTAACAACAACTATGACGGGACAGGGCCCCGCCATACCCCTGAATGTACAAGAACCTACAACTTAGGGAAACATACCAAAAGATAAGCCTCCGGAGAAACGGAGCTTCCCAATACGCTGAACTGTGATCCTATGAGCGAGGATCAACAACCGATGTACTTACTCGCAGCATGAACGCAGCCCAAGGAGGTCAAGACAACAGTACCAAGTATGTGAAATCGAGAAATATCAGAAATGAAATCATAACGATCAAAATAAAACAGAGACATGTATGATAACAAAACTACAGCTCACAACATAAAAAAATATGTCAAGTCGTGGACTCACGCCTCAAAGTCATCCTCATGCCCGTGGAACTCCTTTCTCACCGCCAGCCTAGGTATAAATCGTGTGATACGTATAACATGTCTCGCCCATCCCACGGGACTCGAGGTGGAATCGTGGAATACATATCTCGGCACATCTCGTGGAACTCGATAGGAATCGCACATGTCTCGGCCATCTCACGGACTCGATAGGAATCGTGACATGTCTCGCCCATCTCACGGGACTCGATAGGAATCGTGACATGTCTTGGCCCATCTCATAGGACTCGATAGGAATCGTGACATGTCTTGGCCCATCTCATGGGACTCGACAGAATCGACATGTCTCGGCCCATCTCATGGGACTCGAGGTGGAATCGTGTGGAATACATTCCTGCTCATCCCATGAACGCGGTGTCGTGTGAAATACATTCCCGGTTCATCCCATGAACGCGGTATCGAAATGACCATAACATTTAAACGCTCTTTTAAGACATATTAAGTTAATACCATGTTTTCCTTTTTAACAAGTCAGGGGGGTAAGTGATATAATAACAGCACAACAGGCTTATTGTTAAACAACATAAGCACAACAAGAAAAACCCCCTTACACAAACGTCACAAGATACTAACACACGTAGCATCATAACATGTTTACTTATCAAACCAACTTACCACACTTTTAGAAATCATTACAAGGCTTTTATAAACAAATAAGTAAACCGTTCTTCTTATCTTCCTTAAGTCGTTATAACTAACTTCCCATAAAGCTAGTATAACACTTAAGCCTTTTTAAAATCAAGTATTACTTTTCTTCCAAATAATGATTCATAACTTTTTTTGAAATATTCAAGATTCTTATTATTTAGAACTCAAGTCCAAAGACATCAAAGTGAAACCCAATTTTGTTAACACACGTACGTCTACCGTACTATATATATTTCACAAATATCATGCTCAAGGGGATAGGAAGAATCACATACCTCCTCGGCTAAATCCACTTGCCAAGTCGGATATGTCGCGCGCAGAGTGTCAACCTATAATAGTCAAAACACGCCTATCAACTTCTAGTTCTACGTAGAATTCTTCTAAGTAAGATTTCTTATTCTACGAAAAATTGGGCAGCACCTCCCCCGTTTCTACTCAATTTTCCACCTTCTTCAAGGCCCGATAATAGTAACCAACATGACATATATAAGGCGCAAAAATTCCGAAATTTAAAGAAGGAGATCACACGCCCAAACGGACGCGATAAACAATCTTCCCCTTAACAACAACAACAATTAAAGAAGGGGATCACACGCCCAAACGGACGCGATAAACAATCTTCCCCTTAACAACAACAATTAAAGAAGGGGATCACACGCCCAAACGGACGCGATAAACAATCTTCCCTGTTATACCCCGTATTTCCAGAGTATGTACGTGAGGGCGTACGTATATAAATTTAAGCCTTAAGGTTGGCAAGGTTCGAAATTTGGGCACAAGTACCAAAAAGAATCGTTTTTCGACGAAACGTTTTACTAAACTTGCGAAGGGAAAATTCCGGCTATGTCATTTTTAATTTTTGCGGATTTTTCTGAGAGACGTAACATTTTGGACCAACGGGAGGGTGACATGTGTCACCCTCACATTGGACGTGAGATTGTGGACGGCAAGGGCACGTTTTTTGTGCCTTGTTTGTAGTCAAGGTTAGGTAGGATATTTGTGAGATATTTTGTGTAGTTGATGAGCAAGTGGGACCCACTTACACATGTCCAAATCCCCACCCTACACTTGCCTAACACTTGTCTTGATCTTGGCCATTGGTTGGCCATTGCTTGACCTATAAATACCCCCCTTAGTTGATGAACTTCTTCATCCAAAATCATTCTCCAAGTCTAAAACCCTCTCCCCTTTAGTGTTGTGTTCGTCCAAGGTCCCCTTGGGAAGCCTTGGTCGAGAATCTACCCCATTGCCTAGTAGTTTCAGATAATACCCCCTCCCCTTTGTGGTATAGAAATACTCCAAGTATTGTTGTTATACCAAAATACTTTAGCCCTAATACCTTGTAGTACTTTCCAAAGTTACCTCTATACGTAGAGCCCAGGAAATACTATTATACTTTCCCTCAGCCACTAAACGAAACCCTAAGGAAAACCTTCATAGTCGGTTGAAGTGTTAAGTAGGTGCGTAGAACTTCTAAGGGTTGTTTGGAGCGGGTTGGAGCGCCCAGAGTAAGAGCTAAACGTCGCTCAGGATCGACATATATACTTGGATAATTTTGGGCTTATCGAGGTAAATAATCCTATCCTTCTAGTGTAATTGGAAATTACATCGTAGTTGTGTAGAAATGAATATAAGATTCATAGAAGAGAATTGAATCGTAATAGAAGGATATTACGAAAAAGACTTGAATCAAATCACATCGCATGAATATTAAGTAGAAGTTTAATCTGACTTACATAGATCGTATTTACTGATGGTGATAACCTTTATTGGTTGAATGTTCTGCGAGTAGCATGTGCTACTTGGAAGGTGGACAAGGCTAGCCGGGTTATAGTCGTGGAGCGTTTTGCTTATAGTTGATAATCGTCAATAGGTATGTGATTCTTCCTATACTCTTGAGCATGAGGTATTTTAAAAGAATATATATATATAGTACTGAGACGACGTGTGGCAATGTCTTTTGACTTAAGCCCGAATAATATATATATATAGTACCAGACGTACGTGTGGCAATGTCTTTTGACTTAAGCCTGAATAATAAGAATCTTGAAGTATTTTAAAGGAATATATATATAGTACGGTAGACGTACGTGTGTTAACTGAATGTAGTGTTACGGCAATGTCTTTTGACTTAAGCCTGAATAATAAAGAATCTTGAAGTATTTCAAAATATTAAGAAACCGCTTGAAAGAAGAGTAATACTTGGTTTTGAAAACATAAGAGTTATACTAGCTTTATGGGAAGTTAGGTATAACGTCTTAAGAGAGATAAAGAGAATGGTTTACTGATTTTTAGAAATTAAGAGACTTTATCTTAAAAGATAAGAGACTTGATCTTAAAAGATAAGAGACTTGACTTGAATGAATTAATATGAATTTTGTGTGAAACCTCATTCGTGAGTAATGAGTACTTGGTTTTTAAAAGGAGAAATGTTTTACTGATTTCGGAAATCGTAACGAGTATCGACAAACCACCGCAGGCTAATAAAGGAAAATGTATTGAATAATTAAGTATTATTAAAACCAAGAGAAACCTCCATCCGCATAAGCTAAGATGAGACAAAATGATATTACATTTCCTAGATCATGGCTGCTTTAATAAGATTGATTATAAACAAGAATAACCTACTCACATATAAGGCATATGTTTCTCAAATTGTTTAAAAGAGAATTAAGTTTTAAAGGATTAAAACTATGAACTACGAAACCTTTTCGAAAATGAGAAACTTGAGCATTTGAAATTAGGCAAACTTGAACGTTTGGAAAATAATGTTGTTACTTGATTTTTACAAAGGAAAGCATTTTGGTTTACTTAACAATGTTAGTCACTCTATTTTTATACTACGGGTATCGGGTGACCTTTGTAAAAGAAATGGATCTTTAAAAGGAATTTAACGTACGTAGTACTTTAGGGTTAAAACCCGGACTTTGACATAAAATGAAAGTACCTTGAGTCATGTATAACTTACCTATGCTTGTTGTTGTGAAACTTGCCTATGTTCGCGTGTGATAGACTTGTCGTGCTAGCATTGTATTTCTATACCACCGCCTCTTAATGGAGGTCTGATTTGTTATGATATTACTTGACGCACGGCAGCGACGGAGAATTCCACGCACGCCTCGCTGATAGTGTTATTCCATGGACTAGCTCTCCACGAGGTTTCTTCGTTCGCCTTGGTACCGTGGTCGCCAGATTTCTTGCCCCGCCTCGTGGCTGATTCGCCTGTACCGTAGTTAGCCCTCGTGACTTGCCCTGCTCAGTAGTGACGGTCTCGTGATACGCCTTGGTACCGTAGTTAGCCCTCGTATTTGCCCGGCCACCACGTGGCCGCCTTGGTATCCGTAGTCGGCTTCAGATTGCCTGCGGTCGCCGTGGTTTGGTTGTATTGTATTGTTAGTACGGCTTTGGCATCAGTTAGGACTTGGTGTTCAAGTGTACTTCTTGGTGTTATCATATCATAGACTGCCGACAGTGAGGAAGGTATTCCACGGGCATGATTGATGTTGTGGGCGTGAGACCCAATATTTATATTTGAGTAATGACTTGGAGGGCGTGAGTCCCTGACTTGATATAACTGCTATATGGGTGTACTGTAGTTTGGTTATCATACATGTCTCCTGCTTTATATAGACTATTATGATTTCATTTACTGATTTCTGATTCACATACTTAGTACTGTTATCGACCTCCGGGGCCGCTCATGCCGCAGTAGAGGTACATCACGCCGATCCCCGTTTAGGATCACATTTCAGCGTATTGGGAATCTCCGCCTTCCTGAGTCTTATCTTTTGGTATGTTACCCGAGCACAGAGGTTCTTGTACATTCAGGTATGGCGGGGCCTGCCTCGCCATAGTTGTTGTATAAATCTTAGAGGTCTGTTGTACCGCGTGGTTGTAAGGATTAAACTGCTCAACTTTGTAATTATTTATATATGCCGTATGGGTATTTTCTCTCAGGTAAATTGTGTCTCATTTCACATTTTGTTTCATGTATTGTTTTTATGTTCCGCTGATTACTCTGATGTATGACTACTTGGGTGCCCGGGTAAGGCACCAGTCACGGGCCCCGGAACGGGTCGTGACAAAAGTGGTATCAGAGCAGTTAATCCTCGGAAAGTGTCTACAGACCGTGTCTAGTAGAGTCTTGATTATCGGTGTGTTGTGCACCACATCTATAATCAGGAGGTTGCAGGACATTTAGGATTGGTTTCTATTCTTCTCATTCTGAGATCGTGCCTTAGAGCGGTGTGATAAGTTGGACCCCTCTGACGTTCGTTTTCACCGCTATGCCTCCGCGCAGGCAACCTGTGCCCGTAGCGGCAAGGCAAAGCGAGAGTCGCGAGTAAAATGCAGCCTCTCTGAGACCACAAGACTGAGCCTCCATCCCACACCGGAGCAGAGGAGATGGGTTACAAGGAATGGGCCCAGTTAATGGCCGTGGTGTGGCGACTTGAGGATAGATCGACGCAGCCCAGTGAGCACCGATGGTTCACCCTAGATCGATAGTTTGAGGCTACGGATTTTCTGAGTCAGGCCGCGAGTTTTATGGGTCGAGGCACGAGGATGATCCGCAGGAGTTCATCCGACATTTACCGGATCAGAGTGATCAAGGCATCGGAGACCGAGTCAGTGGTCCTAGGTTCGCATCGGCTGCGTGATACCGCAGTCTACTGGTTTGATTCATGGGAGCTGTCCCGAGGAGAGAATGCACTTCCAGCCGTTTGGGACGATTTCTCAAGGGCTTTTCTTGCACGTTTCTTGCCTCCACAGATGAGGAGGGCTCGGGCCGATGATTTTTGGTGTCATGCGTAATCCGCGCATTCGGGAGTATAATGTGGAGTTCGACTCATTGGCGCCCAGACGCCTCGCGTTAGTAGCTAGTATGGAGGATCGAGTGCACCGATATGTTACGTGGCTCGATGATTACCAGCGAAAGTTGTTCGTGTAGCTCTTGACGGCATGGACATTTCCCGCACGCAGCTTATGCACTTGGATGTGAGCGGAGAAATCGACGGAATGACCAAGATCGCAAAGGGCGAACAAACAGGTCCTTGGTGACTTTCGAGGCGGACCGCCAAGCCAGACTAGTTATGTACCTCCGCCAGTACAGAGGGGTCCTCCACAGCCTTCGGGACCTTGGGGTATTCAGGAGCAGGTCAGGGCTCCCAGGTTTCAGATTTTCAGGGGAGTAGGAGTGCTCGCCGGATGAGGTCGCCTTGTCTCGGTGGCCTTTGTGGAAAGCTTCATGGGAGAGTGTCGTACTAACTTGGGAGATTGTTATTCTCGCGCCAGGGCTATCTGGCGAGATCCGACCAGTGGTAGCGCTGGTAGGATAGCACAGACTACTAGAGCGATTGGGTTCTTCACCTTCCATAGTTAGGCAGGATGTTCATACACCGGCAGGCCACGGTAGAGGTCGCGGTGGAAGTTCCCAGTTTTAGCGGTCCTTTGAACCGCCTATTTTCAGGTATATCCTTAACCCTCTAGAGACTTTTTTTTTTTTAGGTAAATGCAAATATTATTACTAATAACGAAAAGGAAGTGGCTACAATCAGTCGTTGAGGTATCTCAAGCCTCAACGTAATGCAAACAAGAAGAGATAGAGGGGAGGGGTGGTCACTCAAAAGGTGCCACTACAAGAGGGGATAAAATCATAGAGAACTCTATAAGATGTTGTTTTGATTCTTGCAATGACCTCTTCTGCCGGCAAGCTTGTGCCTTCAAAGAGCATTGTGTTTCTTGCCCTCCAAATCTCATAAACCATTATGCAAAAAGTAAGCAAAATAGCTTTGGCTCGGATGTCCCGTCATGTTCTTTCTTAATCCATTTAAGGAGCTTTCAACAGTTGTCATCTCTTCTAATACCCAACCAATCTTTTATGCTCTTCCAAATCATGTGTGTATAGGGGCCAAAGAAGAGGTGTTCCTTGTTTCATTAGCTTGCTTGCAGAATCATCCGCAAGATTTATCCTCCAAGTTGAGAAATGATAGAGTATCCTTTGTAGCTAACCGCCTCGCAATTTAGCCACATAGTAAAAGAGAATTTGGGAGGAATGAATCCTTTCCAAATTTGTGACATCCAAGGCTTTTTAGCTTCATGAGTCGCAAGATATCATATACGAGCTTGAATCAAATATACCGCTGGCACAACATTTTGTAAAGCCGTCAATAGCATCACCATGGCTACCAAAGATAGAAACAAATTTGTCGCGAATCCCACAAATCTTTTTGAATAAAGGAGTCCCTAGGACGTACCTCATAGTCCCAAATTGTAATATCTCTCAAATAGTGGCTATTGATCCATTGGACCCATAGAGAATCACTTCCGTGAGTTTGCCAAATCGTCTGGATAGCGTGGCATGATTCCATTCCTTGATGTTCATAAGACCAAGCCACCTTCACTGAGGCAAATGATATCCCAAGCAACTCTTGGTGGTTTCCATAAGAATTGAATACAAGCAGAACTTACCTTGTTGATAATAGTGGTCGATAGGAAGTGCCCTAACCAAAAGCTCTCAACCCTCGACGATCGACTGATTAGTTCCACTACCAAAGATAAGAAGTGTGGTGCCCCCATTTCTGAATGTAATTCGAAATAGCACTAGTGAATGGGGCAAATTGATCCACCGAGACTGAAATTGGGGACAAAGGGATCCCCAAGTATCGTACCGGAAAGCTACCAATGGCGAAACCCACTCTGGTCAATATCAAGTCCCGAACTGTAGAATGCATTCCCGCTAAGTAGACAGAGGATTTAGCTGGGTTAAGAGTTAATCCTGAGGCAGCCTCCAACTCTTCCAGACAATCCATAAGAATCCCAACTGAAGATATATCTCCTTTGGCAAAAAGCATGAGGTCATCCGCGAATGCAAGATGAGTAATGCCCAATTTCTTACACTTTGGAAAATATGAGAAAGCTCTTGCCTCAGCCTTCATTTTAAGCAGCCTTGAGAGGTATTCCATGCACAAGATAAAGAGAGTAGGGGACATAGGATCACCTTGTCTTAGGCCGCGCTTTCCTTTGAAGTATCCATGTAGCTCACCATTGATAGAAAGGGAGAAGGAGGTTGAGCTAACACATTCCATGATCCATCTTGTAAATCTGTCTGGAAATTTTAGACTTCTTAGTACCAATTCGAGGAAGCTCCAAGAGACTGTATCGAATGCTTTACGAAGGTCCACCATAAGCATACATCTTGGTGAGACTCTAGCTCTATTAAATCCTCTCACAAGCTCTTGTGCCACATATACGTTGTCCATCATGTTTCTTCCTTTCACAAAAGCCCCTTGGGATTTGTCAATGAGAGAAGGAAGGATCAATGCCATTCTGTTAGCTAGAATCTTTGTGATGATCTTGTAGATCACATTAGTCAATCCATGGGCCTCAAATCATTTACCTTGGGATCATGGTCAGTTTTTGCAGCGTGGTAATGATGGTATGATTAACTCGCTTCAAAAGAACTCCGAGAGAAGAACTCTTGGACACATCTTACAACATCATGGCCCACATCTTTCCATCTATTCTTGAAGAAGGCAGTATAACCATCCTGGCCCAGTGCCTTGTCATTGCCTTATATCGAGAGTGCTTCCCAAATCTCCTTTGGGGTGATGAAATGCAAAAGCTGTAATCTCTTCTTCACTCACTTTGGGCCATAGTTGAACACATCAGATCAAAGTTGGTAGTGGGTCGGGAAGTACCTAATAGATCCTTGTAAAATTCAACAAGCAACTTCCTGACTTCTTCTAGTGATGTAGTGATAGTACCATTAGCTTTAACAAGAAAGTTAATGGAGTTCCTGACATTACTCCTTTTGATCAAACTATGAAAGTATTTGGAACATCTATCACTTCCAATCAAGTGCTTCTTGACTTCGCCTTATGAAGTGTCTTTCACTTCCAAGAAGGTGTTTGCTCTAGCTCTTGAGGACTTAACCTTGGCTTTAAGCTCCTCATCAAAGGGATTTTCCATGTGTGCATTGATAGCCTCCTTGAACTCTATGTTTGCCCCTTTGCTCTTTGTTCGATACTCCAAAGTCACTTATGTTCAAAGCCCTTAAGGTTGCTTCAGCTTTCAATTTGGAGGCAAGGACGATTGAGCGACTTACATATGTCTTGTCTCCAACATGAAGTCATAATGTTCTCAAAGGTCGTGTGAAAGCCACATATTCATGAACTTGAAAGGCTTTCCCAACATTATAGGATGCAATAATCGTGGCTATCACAGATGCTGGTCCGAGACAGGCTCCATAGGCATGAAATTGGCCTTGCATTCTAAGGTCAAATCACTCCAATTTTGATTCATCAACACTCTATCAAGCTTAGACCAAATCGAACCATTCGTCCAAGTGTAGAACCTGGATGGAGCGTCTTTCTAGTCCATGAGAATTCCTGAAATCTCCAAGATCCCTAAGTGCATAAGGCGTGAGAGGAGGACCCCACCTTATCATTAGGGTTGCGTAAGTGTTGAAATCTCCCATAATCATCCAAGGCTTATTGATGCCAACGCCAGTGAGAAAGGTGATGCCAAAGCATCCTTCTATCCGAGATGCTATAAACCGGTACACAAATGTGGCAAGGAAGGACACTTGTGTTATATTGCAACTTGCACGGATATGGATATGCCGAGAGTCCATACCAAGCACTTCGCAACAAACCACGGATGGATCCCAAAGTAATAGCATTCTACCGCCCAATGAATTCCAAATTTGAGCAAAACTTCCATGCTTTGAATCTTTGAGTAGAGAAAGACTCATCCTTGGTTGAGATAACTTAGTTTCCAATAGACAAATCATAGCCGCATCATGCTGTTTTGTGATACTACACTAGAGCTGCGTGGCAGCCTATCCCTTTGTCCGCAAAGACCACGGACATTCCAACAAAGTATTTTCATAAGGAAACAAAAGAGGTTTTATTAGCACCTCCGCGCTTAGTCGCCCGCTTCCCACCGCTGGCCCATTCTTTTTGGACAAAACCTCTTGCCATCCATCATCTTTGTTGCTGGAAGCCATAACGTGTACCACCAAGCTATGTTCCCCGCGTTCAAAGTTAACGCGTTTGACACAAGCCGAGCCTTTTCCGTAGCACCGTTGAATGTAACTTCATCCAATGAAGGTGGCGGGTTCATAGGCATCTCGTAATCAGAATGTTTTGACTCACCTCATCCTAACATGTTGTGTACTGCCATTGTGAGAATTAGGCGGAGGACTTTGCTAGAGAATCCCGCAAACATGGTGGGCGGGAATGACCCAAAACCGAGGACCCGCGCATGTGATACTTCTCCCAAGCTACCGGTACCGGAGGTGTTGTGTGCACGCTTCTTCAATGTCCATCAAGTTATCGGCATCTACGGGATGTTGAGAAGTTGGTGGATGAGGAGGGTTGGTTCCACCCGTACCTTTGTTGACCTTCAAATGAATAGAATAATCCTTGTTGTTAGGGGACCTCGATTGCATGTTTTGGAGCTTCTTCTATGTTGACATCATCCCTCAGCTTCCTACACTTCAAGTGGTTGTGTCCAAAAGCCGCACAATGATAGCAAAAGTCCGGGTAATTCTCATAGTTTACCCTTTGAGTATACTTTCTGTTATCGGGGAGATTGACGACAAAGTCCATTATCGGCTCCTTGCTAACATCCACTTCCACTAGAACTCTTGCATAGTTCATTTTAGACCTTTCCTTAGTATATTGGTCAGTGTAAAGAGGTTTTCCTACACGTGAAGCAATCTTACTAAGGCAGATTACACTCCAAATAGAAAGGGGAATGTCCAGGAAAGTGACCCAAATAGGAATGTCCATAAACAAATCATCCGTTATAAGAACTCCTTTATTGATAGCCTTGAGCATCATGGTTTTCCCGTAGACCATATAAGGGCCTCCGTGAAGTACATTAGTGCGCTCTTCCTCCGTCATGAATTTGAACACTGTCCAGCCTTTGCCATATGGTATAATACGGCATTTAACTCCCCATCATTTCACAATCGTATTCAATGCTTCTCTTCCCGGGAAAGGACCCGTGAAGCAACCTATTAGGCAATAGCCCCAAGTTTCTATGAAAGGAACTTCATCCTCAGCATCTATATTTACTTCCTCCCCTTGTTGTTCAATAAATTGTAACTTCATACCTTTTGCCTCAATCCTAGTTCCCGCAAAGACTCCAGCATAAGTCTTTTTAGGAGGGAAGGGACCTTTGCCATGGTTTGGGGGAAGATTGTTGTGAGTTGTGGCCGTGGTAGGGAAATGATGTGGTTTAGAAGGTGCATTAGTGTGTAAATCATTGGGAGGTATATCCGAGGTATAGGCGAGGGGAAGGGTAGAAGGAGTGAGCTTGGGCATGATAGAAGAGATGATTTGCGTGCCATTTGGGAGGGTAGGGAATTTGTGTTGGTTTTCAGAAGGAATAGAAGGAAGAGGAGATAGAAGGGGTGTGGTGTTGTGAAATTCAGGAAGTAGTGAAGTGGTATTAGATGAGAGAGGGGGGAAGTTTAGGACTCTACTCGAATCAGGAAGTGTTAAAGGCGAAAAGAGTGTTGTGATTCTTGAGATTGACTCCACTTAGCAAACTAGCTAAAGTAGGGAAGGCTTCATTGGTGACACTTAAAGAAATCTGGGGTTGTTGTCTTGAATCACGAGAAGGCCCTTTGAATGCCGTCTCATTCAATGTTGACCTCGGCTCTTGCATCATTGATGGTTATGGAGTTCCTAGGCTCGCGACATAGAAATAGCTTTGTTTCTCACAATTGACTTGGCTCTTCGTAACGTGAGTAGTCAATGCCCTAGATTGTCCCCACGATCCGTCTTGGAACCAAGACCATCATAAAGTCCCGAGTTATTAGAGAGTCATTGATACCCGCCACATTCAATGCCGACCCCTGCCTCGTAATATTGATGGTTGTGGAGTTCCTAGGCTCCTGGACAAAGAAATAGCTTTGTTCCTCACAATTGACAGCTCTTCGTAACGTGAGTAGTCAATGCCCCTAGATTATCCCCGATCCGTCTTGGAACTAATACCATCATAAAGAACCGAGTAATGAGAGAGTCGTTGGTACCCGCCATAAATGTGCGACGCCTCGGCCCTCAATCAAAACGTTGGAACCCACCATTGACTTAGCTCCTTGTAAAACGGGGTAGTTAATGTCCCTAGGTTATCCCCGCCTTGCCTTGGAAATCGGACCATCATTAAGGCCCGAAGTTGGGAGTGTAAACTTGATACCCGCGGCGTTAAAGTTTGGCGCCTCTTCCTTCAATTATGACGTTGAAACTCAGGGCTAGAAACCCCTTCGTATTCCACATCTGATCTTGATCCTTGCATAGAGTGCATATTCCTAGTATCATTGTTATCCTCGTGACCCGCCTTAGCCTACTGACCCAAGACACGACACGTAATAGGAGTAGTCCCATCGTTTCCGGGCGTTGAAGTTTGCTCTCTTGACATCCGCGTTGAACTTCGGGGATAGAAGTACCATCAATGCTTTCAACTGACTTTGAATCAAACAAGACATGATTACTCTTGGACCCATGAACCCCTGCACGACCCGCCAAGAACCTTTGACCTACGCCCTGACCCGGTTTAGACCCGAGAATGCCATCGTGTCTTGCTTCACCAATTGCAATGTCCGCCCAGATTTCAACCTTTTCCGCAAACCCGAGAGAATTTCCGGGTAGTGTCGGGTACTAATCTTTGAGTGACCGTCTAGTTATTCCGAAATGAAACCTTTACCAACAAATTGGCCCGTGGAATGATCGACCACAATAGTAGCATTAGGGCGTCAATGGTCCCGGAAGTTCTGCCTTCAAACTCACTAATATCCAAGCTTTCAATTTCGATATTTTTGCCCCATTCATGTATCCTTTGTAGCATAGAATCATCTACTACATTTTCTAAAGGAAAGCGCGAGTGCAGGTAACATGAACCAACACAGAAGGGTCCGAGATTGCCGAATAAGATTTTCTCGCAATTGTTGGACTATCGCCATTCTTTTTTTTCTTCTTTGTTCTATCTTTAGCCTAACTGCCTGAACCTCCTGAATCATTTCTAGAACGTGTGTAACGTTTAGACTTTTTCATATTGTGGACAATATCAATCAAACCATAATGAGTCAAACTAAAAACTAAGGGGAAGAAGAGGAAGAAACCTAAGGAGCAACTAAGGGAAAACGTTGAGAGCGTTTTCTTAGTGAGAGAAACTTCTCTCTAACTCCTCCACTAGATCTTAACCCTCTAGAGACTTGTATGTATTGATGTGATGATAATGTGTTAAGTGTTATGTTCGGATAACTTTGTGCTAAAATGTGATTTAGAAGCCTGGTTAGTAAAAAGGGTAAGCCTAGGGGTGAGAAAATGATGAACCTTAGAATATTACAGTTGAGACCTTAGATGTAAGGCCGTCTTGAGTACAAGACTTTGCGGGTGATCTTTGTCAGAATGTATAAGTATACGTGGAGTAATTGTGGGAAAATTCCTTGGGTAGTGTAAAATGGAAGTGGTAGCTTTCATGACCTGTATAGGTAAGATTGTTCCGGATCGGGAAACAAGAGCTTGATGCGTTAAGTGGGTCGGGTTGGGGCCATGTTGCGGGCCAACCCGCGGCCTGTTTCGAGGTGGGGTCAGCTCTGGGTGGTCCCGCCAGGTGGTAGGGTCAAGAGGGTGCTAGGCCCAAGTTTAGATGACTATCGTATGAGTTCGTGGATGCGTTCGACCAAAATCGGTTCGTGAAGGCCGGGAATGGCCTTAGAGGAAAGTGAAGTTAGTAAGATGACCAAGTTTGGAGGTAGTGACTCCAAAGTTTCGGCAACAGAATTGTTGACTGAAGTATGGTACGTGTACTAAGAAGAGTTCGAGTGTTCGAGAAGAGTACGACGGGTAAGGATAGATATGAACATGTGCTGAGAGAATAGAAATGATCGTTACCCTTGTGAAGTAAAGGTGCAAAGGAATATCTGTTAGACCGGGGGGTGGAAGCTTTTGTAATGCTAGAGGTGATTCCTCGTTGACTTGGGTTAAGTACTAGAGCGTGTGTTATTTTTTTTTGTGGCCATATGTGGCATTGGCAACTTGTTTAAGTTAAGAAGAACTTTATCATTATCTGTCTTGAGAAGGAACATTCGGGACGAATGTTTCTAAGGAGGGGATAATGTTATACCCCGTATTTCCAGAGTATGTACGTGAGGGCATACGTATATAAATTTAAGCCTTAAGGTTGGCAAGGTTCAAAATTTGGGCACAAGTACCAAAAAGAATCGTTTTTCGACGAAACGTTTTACTAAACTTGCGAAGGGAAAATTCCGGCTATGTCATTTTTAATTTTTGTGGATTTTTCCGAGAGACGTAACATTTTGGACCAACGGGAGGGTGACATGTGTAACCCTCACATTGGACGTGAGATTGTGGACGACAAGGGCTAGCAATTGCACGTTTTTTGTGCCTTGTTTGTAGTCAAGGTTAGGTAGGATATTTGTGAGATATTTTGTGTAGTTGATGAGCAAGTGGGACCCACTTACACATGTCCAAATCCCCACCCTACACTTGCCTAACACTTGTCTTGATCTTGGCCATTGGTTGGCCATTGCTTGACCTATAAATACCCCCCTTAGTTGATGAACTTCTTCATCCAAAAATCATTCTCTAAGTCTAAAAACCCTCTCCCCCTTTAGTGTTGTGTTCGTCCAAGGTCCCCCCCCCCCTTGGGAAGCCTTGGCCGAGAATCTACCCCCTTGCCTAGTAGTTTCGTATAATACCCCCTTTGTGGTATAGAAATACTCTCCAAGTATTGTTGTTATACCAAAATACTTTAGCCCTAATACCTTGTAGTACTTTCCAAAGTTACCTCTATCGTAGAGCCCAGAAATACTATTATACTTTCCTCACCACTAAACGAAACCCTAAGGAAAACTTTCATAGTCGGTTGAAGTGTTAAGTAGAAGTTGCGTAGAACTTCTAAGGGTTGTTTGGAGTGGGTTGGAGCGCCCAGAGTAGGAGCTAAACGTCGCTCAGGATCGACATATATACTTGGATAATTTTGGGCTTATCGAGGTAAATAATCCTATCCTTCTAGTGTAATTGGAAATTACATACTGTAGTTGTGTAGAAATGAATATAAGATTCATAGAAGAGAATTGAACTGTAATAGAAGGATATTACAGAAAAAGACTTGAACTGAAATCACATCAGATGAATATTAAGTAGAAGTTTAATCTGTACTTACATAGGACTGTATTTACAGTAGATTGATAACCTTTATTGGTTGAATGTTCTGCGAGTAGCATGTGCTACTTGGAAGGTAGACAAGGCTAGCCGGGTTATAGCCGTGGAGAGTTTTGCTTATAGTCGATAATCGTCACGAGGTATGTGATTCTTCCTATACTCTTGAGCATGAGGTATTTTAAAAGAATATATATATAGTACGGTAGACGTACGTGTGGCAATGTCTTTTGACTTAAGCCTGAATAATATATATATATATAGTACGGTAGACGTACGTGTGGAAATGTCTTTTGACTTAAGCCTGAATAATAAGAATCTTGAAGTATTTTAAAGGAATATATATATAGTACGGTAGACGTACGTGTGTTAACTGAATGTAGTGTTACGACAATGTCTTTTGACTTAAGCCTGAATAATAAAGAATCTTGAAGTATTTCAAAAGATTAAGAAACCGTTTTGAAAGAAGAGTAATACTTGGTTTTGAAAACATAAGAGTTATACTAGCTTTATGGGAAGTTAGGTATAACGTCTTAAGAGAGATAAAGAGAATGGTTTACTGATTTTTAGAAATTAAGAGACTTGATCTTAAAAGATAAGAGACTTGATCTTAAAAGATAAGAGACTTGACTTGAATGAATTAATATGAATTTTGTGTGAAACCTCATTCGTGAGTAATGAGTACTTGGTTTTTAAAAGGAGAAATGTTTTACTGATTTGGAAATCGAATGAGTATCGACAAACCATCGCAGTTAATAAAGGAAAATGTATTGAATAATTAAGTATTATTAAAACCAGTAGAAACCTCCATCTGCATAGAAGCTAAGATGAGACAAAATGATATTACATTTCCTAGATCATGGCTGCTTTAATAAGATTGATTATAAACAAGAATAACCTACTCACATATAAGGCATATGTTTCTCAAATTGTTTAAAAGAGAATTAAGTTTTAAAGGATTAAAACTATGAACTACGAAACCTTTTCGAAAATGAGAAACTTGAGCATTTGAAATTAGGCAAACTTGAACGTTTGGAAAATAATGTTGTTACTTGATTTTTACAAAGGAAAGCATTTTGGTTTACTTAACAATGTTAGTCACTCTATTTTTATACTACGGGTATCGGGTGACCTTTGTAAAAGAAATGGATCTTTAAAAGGAATTTAACGTACGTAGTACTTTAGGGTTAAAACCCGGACTTTGACATAAAATGAAAGTACCTTGAGTCATGTATAACTTACCTATGCTTGTTGTTGTGAAACTTGCCTATGTTCGCGTGTGATAGCCTTGTCGTGCTAGCATTGTATTTCTATACCACCGCGTCTCTCAATGGAGGGCCGGCTGATTTGTTATGATATTACTTGGACGTACCGGCAGTGACGGAGAATTCCACGGGTACGCTCCTGTTGATAGTGTTATTCCATGGACTAGCTCTCCATGAGGTTTCTTACTGTTCGGCCTTGGTACCTGGTGGTCGGCTTTCGTACTTGCCCCGTCTCGTGGCTGATTCGGCCTTGTGCACAGTAGTTAGCCCTCGCACTTGCCCGTTCGGTAGTAGTGACGAAGTCTCGTGATACGGCCTTGGTACCTGGTAGTTAGCCCTCGTACTTGCCCCGGTCAGCTACGTGGCCGGCCTTGGTATCTGGTAGTCGGCTTTCGTACTTGCCCCGTGTCAGCTTCGTGGTTTGGTTGTATTGTATTGTTAATACGGCTTTGGCATCAGGTAGGACTTGGTGTTCAGGTGTACTTCTTGGTGTTATCATATCATAGACTGCCGGCAGTGAGGAAGGTATTCCACGGGCATGATTGATGTTGTGGGCGTGAGACCCAATATTTATATTTGAGTAATGACTTGGAGGGCGTGAGTCACGACTTGATATAAGCGTATATGTGTATCGTAGTTTGGTTATCATACATGTTTCTGCTTTATATAGACTATTATGATTTCATTCTGATATTCTGATTTACGCTTCACATACTTAGTACTGTTATCGACCTCCTTCGGGGCTGCGTTCATGCCGCAGTAGAGGTACATCACTATCGATCCCCGTTTAGGATCACATTTAGCGTATTGGAAGCTCCGTTCCTTCTGAGGCTTATCTTTTGGTATGTTACCACAGTGTAGGTTCTTGTACATTCGGGGTATGGCGGCCCCTGTCCGTCATAGTTGTTGTATAAATCTTAGAGGTCTCAGAGTAATTGTGGCGGGGTTGTAAGGATTAAACTGTTCAACTTTGTAATTATATATATATGCCGTAAAGCGATTTTCTCTCAGGTAAAATGTGTCTCATTTCACATTTTGTTTCATGTATTGTTTTTATGTTCAGATTACTCGATGTATGACTACTTGGGTGCGGGTAAGGCACCCACGAGCCGAGCGGGTCGTGACATTCCCTTAACAACAACAACAACAATGTAAATACGAATGTAAATACGATCCAAAGTAAATCTGATCCAAAGTAAATCTGATCCTTTAGTTGGGGTCCTTGGCCAACTATTACAATTTCACTTATCCAAGTTGGTTAGTATGCCAGAATTACTTCATTAATCTTCCAACTTATATTCCAATCTTAATATAAGTTATAGTTACTTTGTTATTAACTTCTTAGCAAGTAATGAATACGTTTTTACCATTTTAATGGCTAACATGCCAATTCTCCATTTAACAAGTTAACAAGATCTACATCTTTCCAAACCTTACTCCACATATCTCATACTCTAATAATATACTTCCAATATACATAATATTCAACTTCACAAAGAGGACAAGGTTCATTACCTCAAATAGCCCAAAAATATCCAAGATCTTAAAGTCGTTCCTAAGCAAGTTTAGCTCCAAATCCTTATGTTCCAAACCGCCACAAGTCACTCTTAGAAGTTCTTAACCAACTTCTATTCAAGAATGAACTCCAAAAAGTGAAGAACACTTAGGTTCCAATCTTCCTAATACATCAAGGAAGAACACTTAGAAGTTTAAGAATTTTTGGACAACACTAGGCTAAGGGATCAAGGTTGGACGAGAACAATATGAAGGGGGAGGGAGGATATTTTCAAGTCTTGAAATAATACTAAGTGTGGAAGATTTCATCAACTAGAGGTATTTATATAAGACCACCAAGGGCTAGGATTGAAGCATGTGTATGGTATAGATTGGGGACATGTGTGTGTGTGGGTCCCTCTTGTCCACTTGCCCAACAAATATCTTGCAAGACTTGGCCACTTGCCTTGGCCACTTTTCCCCCTAAAAACGTCCACCATGGCACATCAAGGGGTGACACATGTCGCCCTCCTATTGGTCCAAAAATATTTCATCTCTCGGAAAAATCCATAATTGGTTAAAATATTGAAAACGTAAAATTTCCTTCACAAGGTTCGGAATATTTTCCGTCGGAAAAACAAATCTTTCATAGTTTCAAACTTATGGTCGTATTCTCTTACGTACGTCCTCACGTACATGCCCTGGAAATACGGGGTATAACAGATGTGATAAGTGAAATAAGCTAGACAAATGTATGAGATACAAAAAGAGGTTTCAAACACAAGGAAATGTCCAAAAGAGCAAGAACATGTCTAAAACATGTTATATTGCAAGGATGACTACATGAATGACAACATATGAACCAGATCTATGAAAGTGTTCCATCATGGAAATAGATACATATTATACATATAAAGGAGATTTGAATCAACCAAGAGAGAACAACTATAATATAGAATAGAACATGCAGGCATAATCAGGTCTATGAAGTTTATCTATCATACAAACAACTACAATGGAGGAAGAGATGACTCATCTAAAGAGTAGATCAATGTTGAATAGAACAAAAAGGAAAAATTGTTCTATCAACCTATCCCAAAGAGTCAACAGGTGCAGTAGTTGAATGTGCTACATAGCAGAATGGAATGATCAGGAGAATAGGTGAAAATAGAAGTCGAAGAGAAACAGACACAGAGTACCACATGATAAATGAAACCGGTCTGTCAACATGTTCAATCCAACATCTCAGAAGCAGGCCAGAGTTAGATGTTGTGTACAAGAGAAGATTGATGGAGAAGTTATTTGAACATATTCCATCTCAGAATAGTCAGAAGACTCAAAGGTTGGAGTACCAGACAGTTGAACCAGGTCCAACAATATATTTAAAACAAATCCTGCAATAACTAGGATTTATGTGACTTTATAGAATAGGCTTGGTGTGCAAGGGCACATGATTTAGTACTATACTTTTAAGGATTCCGCATCATACTTTTAAAGATATTTCAGGGTACTACAAGAAAATTAAATACGCAAAAAGGTGTAAGAATCGCAATCAACTTCAAACCCAATTCTACCTTGATGGGTCGTATCAAGCAGAAATTAGGTCAGCCACAATTATGATTTCTAGTTGCTATAAATACCAAGTCTTAACATGAAGAATGTTGAGCACTTAAGAGATATATCATAATATTGAGAGAGAAGATTTATATGCTATACAAAAAGTTCTAATTCATAGAAGTGCCTTTCTAATACATCGAAGAAGATTGAAGAAGTTGTGTTACAGAGTTTATGTTTATAGTTATTAAGTCTAAATTTATGTATTGGTTTTTTTATCGAGTTGTACCTTATCAGCTTTCATAGAAACAATTTGTAATATGAAATGGATAGATAGTGTTGTCATGCAAATTAACAATTAGTATCAGAGCATGTTCTCTTCACAAAGGTTAACACCTTAAAAGAAAGATCATGATTAATTCCACACCACCGATGGGACACTTTGAAGGTTATCAATGGCGGAAGGCTCACGTGTAGGATAACTTGTAAGCTTAGGAATATGAGTTATGGGTGTCACGACCCAACTCCGGGCCCGCGACTGGTGCCCCACCTGGGCACCCCCTCTATGACCCTCATATCACATATAAAACATAGGCCAATAATCAAACCGAAGAAACTGTATGAATAGCAACAAGGCAAGCCGGTGAGGCTGCTGCTATATAAACAACGGGTACACCCCGACAATATAGCTATACATCAGGCCAATAATAAATACAACTCTCGTAAGACCAACCCACATATGAATACAGACCTCTAAGATTTAAACACCCAACTGTGACGGGACAGGACCCCACCATATCCCTGAATGTATAAAAACCTACCATATCAGGGATCCATACCAAAAGATAAGCCTCCGGAGTAATGGAGCTTTTTCCCAAAAACTGAACAGAGATCCTAGGAGCGAGGATCACCAACTTGTGTATCTACACACGGCAAACACATCCAGGAAAGGGGGTCAGTACGAAAGATGTACCAAGTATGTGAAACTGAAAGTACTGTAATGAAATCATAACAGTCCAAAATAAAGCAGGAGACATGTATGATAACCAAAATAACAGTACAACTGTGCCTTATCAATATGAAAGTAATGAGAGTCAATTCTTACATTTTCAAAATATGCAAGTCATGTCAAAATCAGGGCTCCTGCCCTCAGAATATAATGTCACGGGACTCGAACCCGCACGAGTATAAATGGTGTCATGGGACTCGAACCCACGCACTGTACAAATGGTAACCTGGGATTTGAACACACATCATGGAGAGCTAATCCATGGAATGATACGATGTCATGGGACTCGAACCCACCATACATCGAGAGATGATCCATGGAATGATATGATGTCATGGGACTCAAACCCACCATATATCGAGAGATAGTCCATGGAATGATATGATGTCATGGGACTCGAACCCACCATACATCGATAATGTTACCACCCCTTTTGTGAGAGACACGGTGATATAGGAATACAACACTTGCACGAAAGGCTATCATAAGCAAACATATGCAAGTGAAAATACTCTTTGACTCTCATTAAAACACGTAGAATGAACTTTCATTTTATAAACTCAAGGCATTTTCATTTCATGTAAAATTAAGGACTTGAACCCCACAAGTACTATGTACATCTATTCTTTATAAAAAGAATCATTTCATGCAATATTAGGGACTTGAACCCCAAAGTACTACGTACATCTATTCTTTATAAAAAGAATCATTTCATGCAATATTATGGACTTGAACCCCAAAGTACTACGTATATCTATTCTTTATAAAAAGAGTCATTTCATGCAATATTAGGGACTTGAACCCCAAAGTACTACTGTTACACCCCGTAATTCAAGGACATGTTTAAGAGAATGTAAGTAAGGAACACAAGACTTGAAAAGGGTACGAAAGGAAGAATTATTTTTCCGACAGAAAATCTTCCGAACGTCGGAAAGGAAAAATGTTCGTTGAGGAGAATTGGATTCTCAAAATGCATTAATTGAGGATTATGGAATGTATTATCATTATGAAAATTTATTTTTAGTATTTGGTCAGGTGGGGCCCACCCGAGGAATTTTACGTTTTGTGGGGCCCACGAGGGTTGCGGAATTTTATGGACGAATGGGAGGGCGACACGTGGCACCTCCCCCACATGGCTTGGACGAAATATTTAAGGGTAAAATGGTCATTGACCATTGAAGATGAACAAAGTCTTGCTAGCTTGAGATTGTTGACTTGTCAACTTGTCCACTTGGCTTACTAATTAATGTTCTCCATCCAAACCACACATGTGTTATAATCTTAACCCTCCAATGTTTTATATAGTCATCCTAGTAGCAAGACCAAGTCTTGAAGACTTAGAACAAAAGATATTCATCCATACAAACCCTCATCTCTCCAAAAACCTAGAGCAATTCGAAATCCCCATATCCAAAGACAAGATCAAGATCAAAGTATTTTATTTCCAAGATTAAGCACCCTTAACCTCTAAATCTAGGTTCGACTTTTTGGAAGAGAAACGTGAAGAGAAGTTAATCCTAAGGTTGTAGGGGATACATATATGTGATTGGAACTTGAAGAAGTGGAGCGAAACAAAAACTGTGGACCAATAAAGACCTGATCATTTTGGGGCGTTTGGGCAAAAATGAGGTAAGTCACGACCGCCCGGCCCGTGGTAGTGCCTTACCCGGGAACCCAAGTAGTCATACATCAGAGTAATCAGCGGAAATATAAAACAAGACATGAAACAATATGAAAAGAGAGACAGTTTATCTGAGAAAAAGTTGCCCTTCGGCATAAATATATATATCAAGTCTGGCAGTTACATCCCAACTTTACAACAGAACTACAGACCTCTAGGAATATAAACAACTATGGCGGGACAGGGCCCCGCCATACCCTGAATGTACATATATCTACAACACCAGGGAGAACCATACCAAAAGTCGAGCCTCCGGAGAAGATGGAGCTCCTGACACCAAAGTAAAGATCCTAAGGATGCGGATCTAGCACCTGCTTTCCCTTACCTGCGGCATGAACGCAGCCCCCCGAAGGAGGTCAGTACAACAGGTACCAAGTATGTGAAACTGTAAAGTACTGAAGTGAAATCAAAGTGTTTAAAACCATTTACAAATACAATCAGTTCAACTGCACATAGTGCCACAACATAAACAAGAGCAAGATAGATATAATGTAACTGGTCTTTTCTAGGCCGCTAATGATCGAAGCAAGGCCAATCGCCCATAGTATCATTATGCGTACCTAATCCTGGACTTCCCGCAGTCCGCATAGGTCCCACAGACCCGCATGAGGTATTCCTCGCATCGGGGGTAGCTACTCCTCGGCATCGTCCTGGACTCTCGTAGTCCGCATGGCCACATAGACCGCATGAGGTATTCCTCGCACACTAACCTGGAACTCTCGTAGCTCCGCATAGGTCCCCTGGACCCGCATGAGGCATCCCTCGCATCGGGGGGCAGCTTAACCCCCGGTATAACATGTCAAGAGGTGAGTGGTATAATACTAACATAACGGCTTATCGTTAAACAACATAAGCACAATAAAAATAACCTCTTTATACAAGCGTTGCAAGACACTAACACATAGCATCATAATATGTCTACTCATCAAACCATCTTACTATACTTTCCGATCAATACAAGTCTTTCATAAACACATAAGTAAACCGTTCCTTTTATCTTTCTTAAGTCGTTATACCTAACTTCCCATAAAGCTAGTATAACTCTTAAGCGTTTGTTTAAAACCAAGTATTACTCTTCTTTCAAAATGATTCATAATTCTTTTGAAATACTTCAAGATTCTTATTATTTAGACTCAAGTCAAAAGACGTCAAGTAAAACCATGTTCGTTAACACACGTCGTCTACCGTACTATATATATGTTTTAAAATATCATGCTCAAGAGGATAGGAAGAATCACATACCTCCTCGTGAAATCCACCGCCAAGTTGAATATGTGCGCAGTATCAACCTATAATAGTCAAATACGTCTATCAACGTCTAGACTATTCTGTAGAATCTTCTAAGCATACGGTTCTTAATTCTCCGGAAAATTGGGCCGCACTTCCCTACCCGTCATACTACACCAGTCTACTGTCATTACAGTCTATGTAAATCTGATTCAATCTTCTTTAATATTCTTCGATGTGAATTCGATTCAATTCTCTTCTTTAATATCCTTCATATCTTATACTCAAATCTAAACTACTCTTATATGTAATCTCAATTATAATAGAAGGACAAGAGTATTTACCTTGATAAGCCCAAAATTATCCAAGTTTAAATGTCGCTCTGAGCAAGGTTTAGCTCTAATTTGCACGCTCAGATAGCTCGAGAAACCCTTATAAGTTCTACACAACTTCTACTTAAATACTTGACCAACAATGAAGATTTTCCTCGGGTTTCGATTAGTGACTAATGGATATACGGTACTATTTCTGGGCTTTTAGTAGAGAGGACACTTAGGAATCCTACAAGGTATTTTGGCATAGTAACAATACTTTGGAGAATATTTTCTACCAAAGGGGGTATTTGTGAGACAATTAGGAAGGGGAAGGGGTGATTCGGACGAAACTAGGGAAAAAGGGGGGGGGGGGGGGGATAGGGCTTGGACGACAACACAACAAGGGAGAGGGAGTTTTTTAGACTTGGAGAAATGTTTAGTGGATGAAGAAGTCTTGCACAAGAGGGGGGGGGGGGTATTTATAGAACCTTCAATGGGCAAGATTAAAACAAATGGAGGGTGGAGATTTGGATCCATGTGAAGAGTGAGGTCTTCCAACCAAGTGTCCACCACAATGTTGGGACATATGTCCACCACAACATTGGGACATATGTCCCCCACAACAATGAGCCATGTGGCCTCCACTAACACAAGCAAACCGTCCACACCACCTACCCCCACTAACCCAAAAATATCTTGCAAGACTTGACCATTTGACTTGTCCACTAGCCCAACCCTTTTCGTCCAACCCATGCCAACTAAGGGTGACACATGTCGCCCTCCTATTGGTCCAAAATATTTCGTCTCTCGGAAAAATCCGTAATCGGTTAAATTATTAAAAACGTAGAATTTCCTTCACAAGGTTCGGAATCTTTTCCGTCGAAAGTTCACAATTTCATTCTTAACCTAATTAGGGTTTGTACAAATGTACGTACGTCCTCACACACATACTTTGGAAATACGGGGTATAACATAAAAGTCCTTCTTCTTTTAAAGTAATTGGATATTACTTATTGTTATAATGTATGGATGAACTTGTGTTAAAAATAATGAAGAATAAAAAGTGTTTGAGCCATTTTTTGGGGCTAAAACCGAATTGGGACAGATTTGGTGTAAATGGAATTCGTTGGTTATTGTCGTTGTTATCTTCACCTATTGCATGTTATAATGGATTAATATTGTTGTTAATAAGTTGTTATAACTTATGTAGATGTTGTGGAACTCGAATTGGAATAAAAAGGATTAAGGAAAGAGTTATCGGATTTTAGTTGTTGCCGTAGAATCTATAAAGCTGTTGGATATTGTCGTGTAGTTTTTAGGGACTGCTTTAGACGTGTTGTATGCTGGAAAATCAGCCCCTATATTTCATGTTTAATGTATTAGATTGCTAATGAAAACCCCGAAGGAATAAGGGTGTGGAAAGGCGTTGAAAGGCCTCACATTCCACCCTCGTTATAGTAATTATGGACTGTTTTAGGGGCTGTTTTGGTATGGTTTTGGGGCAGAATTTTACACGTCCTGTTAAGGCGTGTAATCCCCTTTGGTTAGCTGAATTGTTGGGCCTTAAATGTGGCGTGTTTGGTTATTGAATTAGGCCTTGAAAAAGGTGGCAAAGTATGTAGAAACAAAAGAAGTGTTGTCCGATTTTCCGTAGAATTTTGTGACTTTGCACTTAGAATATTCTACGTTCGAAGCTAAAGGTTAATGGACGTATTATGGCCATTATAGGTTGAAGTACTAAGTATAATGTATTCTACTTGAAAGATGGAATAGCTATCAAGGTTGAAGTACTTTGGAGCATTTTGCTATTTGTCGATAATCGTCGCGAGGTATGTGAACCTCTTCCTTCTTTTGACATGATTCTATGTATGGAATATACATGTAGTACTATTTCATGATTCCTTCTACTCTTAGAAGTTAAGAGGTATGTATGTTGATTTACTCTACGTAAAGGTTATGTCTAAGTTATCCTAAGTTCTTACCAAGTCTTATGGGGGATGTTGATAAGAGTCGTTAGGAGGTATTTGGAGCTAAGTTGACTTGGCTAAGTTACGACACAAATGAGAATAAGTATCGAACAAGCCACTGCAGCGTTAATAAAGGAAAATGTAATGACAATCAATTAAGTTAAAATGAGTAGAATTCTCCATCTGCATAGAAGCTAAGATAAGACAAAATTGTATTACATTTCCTAGATCATGGCTACTTGATTAAGATCGTTATAAATAAGTATAACTTATTCACAACGCACCAAAGTATATGTTACTTAATTTAAAAGAGTTTATGAAGTTTTAAGACTATGAACCTCAAATTCTTAAAAGGTTAAGAGACTTTATTTTTCAAGTTATGGGACTTGATTCTTAAAGGAAGAAATGAATTGATTTACAAGTATAGAATACTTGATATGGAAAGACTTGATTTCTAAAGTTAAGAATCTTGATATTCTAAGTTAAGAAACTGGTTTTCTTAAAAGTTAAGAGACTTGAAGTATTTTGAAAGCTATGTAATTCGATTTGAAAGTATAAGTCTCTTGGTTATAAAAGGAATGAATTTGTCTAAGACATAAAGAGTTATAACGGCTTTATAGGAAGTTGGTTATAACAACTTTATGGAAGATTAAAATAATGGTTTTCTTCAGTAATGTAAGCAAAGAAATGATTTGAAATAAAGAAGGGCAAATTGTTTTAAAGGTATTGTGACTTGTCTTGAAAAGTAGATATGACTTGATACTACGGTTATTAGTATCTTGGAAGTTTTATTTGAAAGAGAATCATTTTAAAGGAGTAGAGGCACGTAGTACGTTGGGTTAAATTCCCGGATTTTATAATGACATGTTAGTGCCTTAAGTAAACAAAATGAGAGTGTATATGAACAAGCTAATAAAGTTAGGGGATTTCTTAACTTGCTTATGTAATGTATGATAAGCGGTGGTGCTTATGTTATGTATGGTAGCGGTGGTGCTTATGTTATGTATAAGTTTCCGGTAGGCTTATGTTATGTATGATGGCCGGTTGAGTTTGGGTAAGAGTATAAATGAGGTAAACCCCGAGGCGTTATACTACCTTCTCCGGTAAGAGTATAAATGAGGTAAACCCCAAGACGTTATACCACCGCCTGTGGTAAGAGTATAAATGAGGTAAACCCCAAGACGTTATACCACCTGCGTGGTTGCTACCCATGATGCGAGGAATACCTCATGCGAGTCCTTATGGGCTTATGCGGGTGAAATAGTCCCACGCGCGGTGCACTATGCGAGGAATACCTACGCGGGTCCACGGGACCTATGCGCGGTGAAATAGTCCCGAGAGTAGAATTGCTTATCGATCTGCGCGGCGAGAGACCCTGCTTTGATCATGAGCCTCTATTTTTATGCGATACCTTTATGGGCGGACTTATGTGACTCATCGCCCCAGTTGGCCGACAGATAAAGCGTTCCTCCGTAAAGGGACGAATTAGGTTATGCAAGATACGTAAGTTATATGTTTATGAACTTGATGAGTTTTCTAAGTATATGCGTAAGAATTTGACTATACTCTTATGGAAAATGGGAAAAGATAATAAGGTACGATTAAGTTCACGAGATGGAAATGACACGGTAGGATCAGTACTTACCCTTTCTTTATATTTGCCCTCGCTATTCTTTTTGTACAGATTATGATTTGTTATTGTACCTTATTTTCCGTTCCATATTCTGCACTGTTGTGATCGACTTCTGGGGCTGCGTTCATGTCCGCAGTTTAGGTACGATTGTGGATCCGCGAGCTTAGGATCCTGGTTCAGCATTTTGAGATGGCTCCAATGTTCCGGAGTTGTCATGGCTATGTATATTCAGGGGTACGGCGGGGCCTTGTCCCGCCATATTATTTGTTCAAATCTTAGAGGTCTGTATTTATCTTCCGCAGTTTATTATGTTGTATGATTAGAAGGGTGCCCAGGTAGGGCGCCAGTCGCGTCCCGGGGTCGGGTCGTGACAAGAGTGGTATCAGAGCAGTTAGTCCTCGGAAAGTGTCTACAGACCGTGTCTAGTAGAGTCTTGATTATCGGTGTGTTGTGCACCACATCTATAATCAGGAGGCTGCAGGACATTTAGGATTGGTTTCCATTCTTCTCACTCTGAGATCGTGCGATAGAGCCGGTTGTTAGTGGTCGCTCTCCCTAACGAGTTATGTTGATTGCAGCTACGAAAGCGCGATGACCCAGGAAGGACTATGTGGATTGCGTATCCAGGTTGGTAATGATTATAGTATAGTTGGTATTGTGACATACATCTATACGGAGTTATGTATGAGGGTCAGACGCATGTTGCCTTGAATGATTTTAGATTTCCAGGAGTTGGTAAAGACTAACTAGATACCGGGAAGGTATGGAACGGTTAATGAATTCTCGCCAAGGTCTTATGTTTTATTTTGGGTTAATTGGGAAAGGATGAACTGTCTGATAGGGCAGTGATGTCACACCCCGAACCCCGGGCCCGTGACTGGTGCCCTACCTGGGCACCCTTCTACCTTAACAATACAAGTAAACTGCGAAAATTAAATAACACCTCATTTTTTTTCCTTTAAAACCAACGTACGTGCAAGGGCAAAGCCGACAAGGCTGCCATATAGTATACATAAATAAAAGACACTACACCGTACATGAGTCCAATCCCACAAATGAATACAGACCTCTATGAGTTAAATCAAATATGGCGGACAAGGCCCCGTACCCAAAACTGTACAAAGCTTGCATCAAGGATATATACCAAAAGATAAACTCGACGGAGGAGCTATCCAAAACCACGGCGAGGATCCTACACTGCGATCACCAAACAGCGTACCTATACTGCGGCATGAACGCAGCCTCCGGGCGAGGTCGAAGAATGTACCAAGTATGTGAGCGATGTATCGTAATAAAATCATAACGATCTAAACAAAGCAGGAGACATGTATGATAGCCAACCTACTGATTACAACACATAAGCGATATATCAAGTCGTGACGCAGCCCTCAAAGTCACTACTCAAATATAACTATGGGTCTCACGCCCATAATATCAATAATGCCGTGGAATCCTTCCTCACCGCGATCACGATGTAATAACACCAATAAGGATACATGAACACCAAGTCCCACCGTGTCCTAAATGCCTCGTGGTCTCATGCCCTAATCCCACATCGTAAAGCATGACCATAGGGTAACACAATCAAATCCGGACATATATGATAATCAAATTACAACACATTGTGCCTTTCTAACAATGAGTAAACGGTAGTATCCTTACAATATAAAATAGAAGCTCATGATCAAGCGAGCCCATCCGCCTGGCGTCATTTAACCATCCTACTTGGGACTATTTCACCCGTGATAAAGGCGTGGACCCGCGTGGTATTCCTCGTGACGGATATTTCACCCGCATAAGCCACTACGGACTCGCACGAGGTATTCCTCGTGTCACGACCCATTCCGGTTCGTGGATCGTGCCTTCAGGGCACCCAAGTAGTCATACATCGAGTAACGGCGGAATATAAACAAGACAGAAACGCTTTATAAAATAAGACACGCTTATCGATGAAAAGCTTGCCTTCGGCATAATATAAATAACTCAAGTTTTGCGATACATCCCAACCGTACAATAGTACTCTGCACCTCTAAGGAAGTAAACAACTATGGCGGGACGGGCCCGCCATACCACGATCGCACAAAACTATCTACAATACAGGAGATCATACCAAAGTAGAGCCTCCGAGAAGATGGAGCTCGACACCAACGCAAAGATCCTAAGGATGTGGATCTAGCACCGCTTGCCCTTACCGCAGATTTAAGCAGCCCGGCGAGGTCGATAACAGTACCAAGTATGTGAAACTATAAGGAATCAAATGAAATCAAAGTATTTAAAACCTTTTCACAAATACAATCGGTTCAATTGCACATAGTGCCACATCACAAACAACAACGGAAATGGAAAGATCAGAATAGTCTATTCTAGGCCGCGAATGATCGAAGCAAGGCCAATCGCCCGTAGTATCATTCGCGTGCCTAGTCCTCGACTTTCGCACTCGCATAGGTCACACGTGGCCCGCGTGAGGTAGCCCTCGCATCGGGGCAGCTAACCCCAGATCCGCCTAGGCTCCCGCAGCCGCATAGTCTCAAAAGACCGCGTAGTCTCAACAGACCGCATAGGAATCCCCGCGTCGGGCTAGACGCCGAATGATCAATCTCGAGCATACCGCTGCTCGCATAGTCTCACATACCGCGTAGTCGTATAGACCGCGTCAAAGGGCAAGCCTCAGATAATAGTCGGCGGTAGGTGATACAAGAATGAGACAACGGACTTACTGGTTAGCAACGTAAGCCGCAAGAATGACTTTACACAAAGATTACAAGACACTAACACAGTAGCATCATGATATGTCTACTTATCAAACAATCTTACTACACTTAACAGATCAATACAAGGCTTTTATAAACAAACAAGTAAACAGCCTTTTTATCATTCTTAAGTCATATACCTAACTTCCCATAAAGCTAGCATAACTCTTAAGCCTTTGTTTTAAAAAACCAATTATTTATCTTCGTTAAAAATGATTCGAGATTCTTTTGAAATGTTTTCATTCTTTGTTATTCAAAGCTTAAGCGTGAGGCATTGCCGTAAGTATTATTCAGCTTAAGCCGAGGCATTGCCATAAGTATTATTCGATTAACACATGTACGTCACCGCACTATATATTGTAAATATCATGCTTTAGGAAGAATCACATACCTTCTCAATAAAACCACCGCCAAGTTGAATATGTCGCGCAGAGAGTCACCTATAATAGTCACGGATATCTATCAAAGACTACTCGAGGTCATTCTAAACAGAGGGTTCACAATTCTACGGAAAGTCGAAAGACAACCCTACCCTGAGCTATTTAAGTTCATCAGAAAATTGATCCTATGTGAGTACAGCAGTGATTATTCTTCTTTAAAACCTTCTATGTGGTAATAGTTCAATTCTTTTCTCGTGATATTCTTCTAAGTATTTATACTTATCCTTATACTACAAAGAAGTATTCTCTAATTCAAAAGAGGTTAGGATGATTACCTCGGTCAGCCCACTAATATACTAGGTCAAGTCGCGCCTGCGCAAGGTTTAGCTCCTCTGTTGTACGCCCAGAGCTCGAAACCTGAAGTTCTTCACAACTTCTACCAAAGTCGAAGGGATTTGGGCGCGGGTCTTTTGGGCATTATAACGATCCTAGAAGACAACTTTTCTACCATGGGAGGGGGGGTAGATTTCGGCTAGGCGAGGGGGGGTTAGTCCCTCGGCCAGACTCACAAGGAGGGAAGGGTGTTGGACGAAAAGCTCACAAAGGAGAGTGAGGATTTGTCAAGACTTGGAAGATTTGTGGATGAAGAACTCTTCATCTTAAGGGGGGTATTTATAGGTCAAGAAGTGGCCAACCAATGGCCAAGATTAAGACAAGTGCAAGGCAAGTGTAGGGTGAAGATTTACTCCACACAAATATCCTACCAACTCGACTTGTGCACAAGGCACAAAAACGTGCTCCACCTTCTCCAATCTCGCCCAATGGATTGATCTGTTCATCACCAGAGGGTGCCATGTCGCCTCCCGCTGGTCCAAAATGTTTCGCCTCTCGGAAAAATCCGCAAAATTAGTAATGGCATAGCGGAATTTTCCTACGAAAGTTGTGGAAACGTTTCGTCGAAAACGATTCTTTTAGTGAGTTGTGTACAAAAAAACGCCCAAGGCTAACTTTAAAGCCAAACTTTTTAGACGTATCTCCCACGTACATACTGGAAATACGGTATAACATTCTCCTCCTTAGAAACATTCGTCCCAATGTTCCTTCTCAAGACAGATAACGAAGAAGCTTAAACAGCTTGCAAATGCCACACACGCCACAAACAACACTTAGGCATAAATGATAATGGAAATTTACAAGTAGGAAAGTGAATTACCCGGAGGTGTAGAATAGGTGAGGATACTTCGCCTCATGTCCTCCTGGCCTCCCACGCCATCTCCTCCCCGAGCTCGTTCGCCACAAGACCTTGACGGAAGCCACGCCCTTCGTCCGCAGACGCCTAACCCGACGATCGATTATCGCCATGGAACCTCCTCATACGATAACCCCTGGCCACTGGACATCGTCAACCGGTGCACCTTAGATGGATCCCCGATACATCTCTCAAAGATAGATACGTGAAACACCGGATGCACCGCCTCCAGATCGGACGGCAGATCCAACTCGTAGTAACCTTGCCTACCTCGCGACAACCAAACGCCCGATGTACTCAATGAAGTTTCTTCTTCCCGAATCTCATCACACCCTTCATGGGTGACACCTTTAGAAAACCCAATCATTCATCATAACTCCGATGCCGACGACGATGATCTCGCATACGACTTCGCCGACTCGAGTCACAATAGTCGCCTCGGATAAGCTTCACCTTATCCACTGCCTGCTGCACCAAATCTGGTCCCACTAGCTGCACTCGCCCACATCGAACCAACCTATAGGCGATCTGCACTTCCTCCCATATAAGGCCTCATAAGGCGCCATCTGAATACTGGAGTGGTAGCTATTATTATACGCGAACTCCACTGGGGCAAATGATCCTCCCAACTACCATCGGTCAATAACACAAAGCTCGCAAAGATATCCTCAAGAGTCCGATAGTGCGCCTGTCCGTCTGTCTCGCGGATGAAATGCGATTGTGCTCACCAAGGCCCCTAAACCTCTCTCGAAAGACCTCTGGTTAGCCGTAAACCGGGCTCTGCCGATATAATCAAGTAGGGACTCCATGCACCGACGATCTCTGATGTAAAGTCCGCATAATCCTCACCAAAAAGTCGCCCCGACGGAAGAAAGTGGGCTGATTTCGCCACCGCCGACGATAACCCATATAGAATCATGTCTCTCCGAGTGCGAGGCAATCCCGTGATGAAGTCCATGTTGATCACCTCCCACTTCCGTGCCGGGATCTCTATCGTCAGAATAAAACCACGTGCCTCCGTGCTCTACCTTCACCGCCGCAACACGCACCGAGCTACGAACTCGCAACGCCCCTCTTCAAGCCATCCCACCAATACACGATCTAAGGTCGTGGTACATCTTGGTCGACCGGGTGGATAGAGTAACGCGCTGTGTGCTTCCCCAAGAACTCGCCAAGTCTCAAACATCCGGAACACATACCGCCTCAAACCTTAGCACCCCATCAGTGCTACTCAAAGGACCCTTGCCTCACGAAGAGTCAGATTATCACGATATCGCATCAAAGCGGGATCCTCGAATCGCTGCCTCTTCACCTCCTCAACGATGGAAGACTCGGCAACCTCACGAACTCTAACCCCACCGCTATCGTAATCAATCAAACGGACACCAAGGCTTGCTAATCGATGCAAATCACGAACCATGTCCTCTTCTCTAGTCGCACATCCGATAGGCTCCCATCGACCTACGACTAAGAGCATCCGCCACAACATCGCCTTCCCGTGGTACAGATATCAACATCGTAATCCTTAAGCAACTCTAACCACCGCCTCTCGCCGTAGTTCGCCTCCTCCGTCAAGATATACCGAGGCTCTTGTGGTTTGTAAAAATATCCACGTGAACCCCATACAAATAGTGCCTCGGATCTTCAAAGCGTGAATCACGCCGCCAACTCCAAATCACGCGGGTAGTTCCTCTCGTGTTTCTTCACCGCCGGACGATATGCTATAACCCCGCCATGCCGCATCAACACACATCCCAACCCGATGCCCGACGATCACAATACACGACATAACCATCCGACCTCCGAAGAGTAAGAACGGGCGGTCGCCTTCTCTTTCAAGAATCGAAACCCCGCCACAAGCATCACCATCAAACTTGGCCGCTCGAGTCACCTAGTCAACGGTGCGTAGATAAGCAAACTTCTCCACGAACCGCCGATAATATCTCGCAAGGCCTAAAATCGCGAACCTCGCTTGAGTAGAGTCCAGGCCAAGTTCGATCGCTGATCTTGCCGTATCCACTGAATGCCATCACCCGGCTAATATGCCCAAGAAACGCCATCAAGTCAACCAAAACTCACATTTGGAAAACTTGGCGACAATCTGGGTCTGGAGAATCGCAGCACAGCCTCAAATGCCCGCATGCTCCCGCCTCGAGCGAGAATAAACCAAGATATCATCAATGAACACTATCACAAACGCGTGTCCAAAAATGGTTTGAACACTCGGTTCATCAAATCCATGAATACCACGAGCATCGTCAACCCAAAAGACATGACCACGAACTCATAATGCCCGTGCACGTCCGAATGCAATCTGGACATCCACCTCTCGACACGAACTCGATGATAGCCCGAACGCAGATCAATCTTGAGAAACATCTCGCGCCTCGCAATCGGGTCGAACAAATCATCAATCACGGGAAGGGTATCTGTTTTAATGGTAACCTTGTTCACCGTCAGAATCAACACATGCGCAGCGCCCCGCCCTTCTTTTTCACGAACAATACCGGGCTTCCTGTGGAGAAACACTAGGCCTGATGAAGCCCTTCTCCAAAGAAATCCCTAAGCTGATCCTTCAACTCTCTCAACTCGCAGTGCCATTCTGTATGGCGGAATGGAAATAGCCGAGTATCCGCAAGACATCTATACAAAACTCGATCTCCTCTCGTGAGGATACCCGGAGGTCATCCGAAACACGCCCGGGAACTCGACCATCGAACTGACCGGAAACTGCACCGCAGCCTTCAAAGATTCGAACACCCGAACGAGATGGTAGATATACCCCTTCGCACCATCTTCCTAGCCTCGAGGTAGGAAATAAACCTACCCTCGGCGATACCGCGTGCTCCCACTCAACAACCGCCTCAGAAACCGGAACCGCATTACTTCTCTCTCGCATCCACATTGGCGTAGCAAGAGGCTAGCCAATCCATCCCCATGATCACGCCGAAGTCAATCATCTCCAACTCTATCAAGTCGGCTAGGGTCCGACGATCAGAATGGTCACAGACAAGCTCTATATACCCGCCGAGCTACCACCGAATCACCCATCGCGTAGCTACCTCGAAGGGTCTATGGACTCGTGCTCTATCCCTATCCTACTAGCAACAAGGGAGATATATAGACAGAGTAGAACCCGATCTATCAAAGCATACACATCAAACCCGAACCGATAAGGTACCGTGACGACATCAGCGAGGCCTCCCGATCCCGCTTCTACCGACAGCATATATGCGGTTCGAGGACCGCTAGAATCGACTCGCGCCACGACCGCCGCGACCGCCGTCCATGTACCTCCTCCGGGCGAGTAATCGCTGTCGGGGGGATGAAGAAGCGGCAATGCACTCGTAGGCCGAGCCCTACCACCGCCGCCCGGCCGACAAACTCGCAAAGTGACCGCCGCCACAAGTATAGCAAGCTCCCGAGTAGCTCCCGAATGGTATTCGCCACAACGCACACCGAGCACCTCGAACGGTTAGCACCTCGCTACTCGAAATCAAGTCCCGGGCCCCGACTCGCCTCGATCGCTCTGGGCCGAAAATGAGGTAGGAGCGCTCATACTGGCCGTGGTGCACCGACTTCACGATGCCGCCACCCCGAGGACCACCAAAAGAACCGCCGCCTCGCCTTCTTCTCGCTGATATCGCTTCTACCCGGCGGTCTCGCGCCTCGCATCCTAGTGCATGAGCTCGCATGCGGTAATGTCCATACCCGGTGAAGAGAAACACCCGCATACGACTCGCCATATAATCATCTAGCCCTGGCGTAGCGGTGTACCCTATCCTCCATATCTCGCTACCAATCTTTGGGACATATCTAGCCAAAGAATCAAATTGACATTGTATTCCTCGACGGCAAGGCCCCCGCCTCAAAGAAGAAGCATCTATCACTCGTGCCCTCCTCATCCGCGGAGGCAAGAAGTGTGTGAGAAAAGCCTCAAAACTCATCCCATACTGCTGGAGGTGCATGCTCTCCCCGGGAAAGCTCCCATGAATCAAACTAATCGATCGCGTGTCACGCACCGACGCGAACCGAATGTCACACCTCGCCTCGAAGCCCCGATCACCCGCATAATCCTCTGCGGTGACGGATGAACTCTCGCGGATCATCCTCCGCCGACCCAAAAACTCAAGCGAGCTCTGACTCAAGAAATCTCGCACCTCAAACTATCTCGCCTCGGGTGCATTACGGTGCGACCGAGCTGAGCTGAACCGCCGCATCCAGCCTCTCTCGTATCGGGCCACAACTTTAGCCAAAAGTCAAGCATCTCCTTGTACTCCTAACCTCCGCCCCAGCCGCGGGACGAGGTGTGGGTACTGTGGTCTCGCTGGGGCCAAGCGCCATAGAACTCGCCGCCTCGTATAGACTGGCCTCGAGCCTCGTGACTCGGTGTCTCGCTAGCGCCTCCCGCTTTGCCTTCCGGGCCCTGTTGCCTTACGCGAGGCATAATCAGCATAGAAAGGAATACGTTAGAGGGTCCAACCTATAACATTCTAAAGCACGATCTCGTAATGAGAAGAATGGAAACCAATCCTAAATATCCTATAGCCTCTCGATTATTGGTGCACAACACACCGATAATCAAGACTTACTAGATACGGTCGTAGACACTTTCCGAGGATTAATCGCTCGATACTACTTTTGTCACGACTGCCCGGGCCCGTGATCGTGCCTCACCGGCACCCAAGTAGTCATACATCGAGTAACCAATAATATAAAACAAGACAGAAACAGTTTATAAAATAAGACATACGCTTTATCTCGATGAAAAGCTTGCCTTTCGGATAATATAAATAACTCAAGTTTTGCGCTACATCCCAACCGCATAATAGTACTACAGCACTTCTAAGGAAGTAACAACTATGGCGGACAGGCCCCGCCATACCCTCGATCGCACAAAACTATCTACAATACAGGAGATCATACCCAAAAGTAGAGCCTCCTAGAAGATGGAGCTCCCGACACCAACGCAAAGATCCTAAGGATGTGGATCTAGCACTGCCGCTCTTACCGCGGATTTAACGCAGCCCCGGCGAGGTCAAGCATAACAGTACCAAGTATGTGAAACTATAAGGAATCAAATGAAATCAAAGTATTTAAAACCTTTTCACAAATACAATCAGTTCAATTGCACATAGTGCCACATCACAAACAACAACGAAATGGAAAGATCTGAAATGTCTATTCTAGGCCGCGAATGATCGGGCAAGGCCAATCGCCCATAGTATCATTCTCGCTGCCTAGTCCTCGACTTCGCAGCCCGCATAGGTCACACGAGACCCGCATGAGGTAGCCCTCGTGATCGGGGCAGCTAACCCCAGATCCGCCAGGCTCCCGCAGCTCGCATGGAGAATCCGCGTCGTGGGACGCCCTGAATGATCAATCTCGAGCATACCGCTGCTCGCATAGTCTCACAGACCGCATAGCCGTATAGACCAAGACTGCGTGGGCAAGCCCTCAGATAATAGTCAAGGGGTAGGTGATACAAGAATAAGACAACTGACTTACGGCTAGCAACGTAAGCACAACAAGAATGACCTTACACAAAGATTACAAGACACTAACACAGTAGCATCATGATATGTCTACTTATCAAACAATCTTACTACACTTAATGTAGATCAATACAAGGCTTTTATAAACAAACAAGTAAATTCCTTTTTATCATTCTTAAGTTGTTATACCTAACTTCCCATAAAGCTAGCATAACTCTTAAGCCTTTGTTTTAAAAACCAATTATTTATCTTCCGTTAAAAATGATTCAAGATTCTTTTGAAATGTTTTCATTCTTTGTTATTCAAAGCTTGAGGCATCGCTGTAAGTATTATTCGTGCTTAAGCCAGGCATTGCCATAAGTATTATTCGATTAACACATGTACGCCTCACCGTACTATATATTGTAAAATATCATGCTTTAGGAAGAATCACATACCTTCTCAAATAAAACCACCGCCAAGTCAATATGTCGCAAGCAGAGAGTCACCTATAATAGTCACAGATATCTATCAAAGACTACTCGAGGGTCATTCTAAACAGAGGGTTCACAATTCTACGGAAAGTCGGGCAGACAACCCTACCCATGAGCTATTTAAGTCTCATCGTGAAAACAAATTCTATGAGTACATGGTGTGATTATTCTTCTTTAAAACCTTCTACTGTGGTAATAGTTCAATTCTTTTCTCGTGATATTCTTCTAAGTATTTATACTTATCCTTATACTACAACAAGAAGTATTCTCTAATTCAAAAGAGGTTAGGATTATTACCTGTAAGCCCAATAATATCCTAGATAAAGTCGCACTGAGCAAGGTTTAGCTCCTAAGTTGTACGCCCTAGCTCTAAGAAACCTTAAGTTCTTCACAACTTCTACCAAAGACTAGGGATTTGGGCTAGGGTATTTTGGGCATTATAACGATACTAAGACAACTTTTCTACCAAGGAGGGGTAGATTTCGGCTAGGCTAGGGGTTAGGCCTCGCCAAACTCACAAGTGGAGGAAGGGGTGTTGGACTAAAAGCTCACAAAGGGAGAGGAGGATTTTTCAAGACTTGGAAGATTTGTGGATGAAGAACTCTTCATCTTAAGGGTATTTATAGGTCGAGAAGTGGCCAACCAATGGCCAAGATTAAGACAAGTGCAAGGCAAGTGTAGGGTGAGATTTACTCCACACAAATATCCTACCAACTCCTTGACTTGTGCACAAGGCACAAAAACGTGCTCCACCTTCTCCAATCTCGCCCAATGGACGATTCAAGTCCATCAACGGAGGTGCCAAGTCGCCTCCCGCTGGTCCAAAATGTTTCGCCTCTAAAAATCCGCAAAATTAGTAATGGCATAGCCGGAATTTTCCTACGAAAGTGGAAACGCTTGGTCGGAAACGATTCTTTTAGTGAGTTGTGTACAAAAAAACGCCCAAGGCTAACTTTAAAGCCAACTTTTAGACGTATCTCCCACGCATACTCCGAAATACGGGTATAACACCGCATAGGTGGACCTCCCGCACGGGACTATTTCACCCGCATAAGTCCATACGACCGCACGCAGGTATTCCTCAGATCGTGGGTAGCAATTCCACGGAATCCAAATGCCACAAACCCGGAATGACCAAACGATCGATATACCAATAGCACAACCGCTATTTCAAGACACATAGGCAATTCTCAACTAATCAGGCCAAGTACTTATCAAGGCACACATGGAAATAATTCTCAATTAACCAAGCCAAAGTACTTAACAAGGCACACATAGAAAAATTCTCATTTGACAAGCCAAAGTACTTATCAGGGCACAAATAGAATAATTCTCATTTAACAAGCCAAAGTACTTATCAGGCACAAATAGAATAATTCTCATTTAACAAGCCAAAGTACTTATCAGCCTGAAATAGAATAATTCTCAATTTATCCACCAAAGTACTAATCAAGGCACACTTAGACAAATTCTCAATTTATCAAGCCAAAATACTAATCAAGGCACACTTAGACAAATTCTCAATTTATCAAGCCAAAGTACTAATCAAGGCATCACATAGACTTCTTCTCAATTAAGTAGGCCAAAGTACTACGTGACGCATTCTTTTCAAAAGACTCCTTTATGTAAAATCCCAAGATACTATCACCCGTAGTATCAAGGCATGTCTATTTTTCAAAGTAAGTTACTACATGTTTAGAAAACTCATTTCAAGGCTTGAAATCAAGTAACTTCAAATTTTCACAATCTAGGCAACTTATGCCCTTTAATCAAAATAGACAACTTTCTAAACCTTCCATAAAGCCGTTATAACCAACTTCCCATAAAGCCGTTATAACCCTTTATGGTTTTAGACATATCCATTCCTTTAATAACCAAGAGACTTATGCTATTAAAAACCAAGTATCACATAGTTACAAATCAAGTTCTTAACTTTCAAAACACTTCAAGTCTCTTAATATATAGAAAACAAGTTTCTTCTACTTTTAAACTTCAAGTAACTCACACCTTTAAGACAAGTTACTTCTCTTAAACCATATACTTTCTCCTCTTTTAAATCAAATAAGTAAATCACTCCTTTGACTCCCCTAAAGTCATTATAATGACCTTTAGGTTTTGGAACTAAGGCACTAGCCAAAAGATTTGGAAACCACTTCCTTTTCAAGACTCTATGTACTTTAAGTAAAATACTTTCACTTTTAAGAATCCAAACTTCGCTAAGAAAATGGATTTCACAACTTACAATTTAAACATCAAAGTACAATCAAGGAAGTACATAGAACAAATTCTATTCTAGGCAATCCAAATACAACCAAGGAATGGATCATTTAGGAGTAGAACATACTTTCTTAATCTTAAGGAATCATGCTAGAAGAGAGATAGTTCACATACCTTTTCGCTAAAATCCTCAAGCTGCCGAATACGCTGCATAGAAGTGTCAACCTATAATGGTCACAACAAGACTATCAACTTCTAGTCTCTAACGTGATAATACTAAGTATTTGGTCTCTAATTCTACGGAAAATCGGGCAAAGACTTCCTTTGTTTCTACTCACTTTGCCACCTTTTTCAAGGCCGAATACAATAACCAACAAGCCACATTTAAGGCTCCAAACAATCAACCAAACAAAGGGGATTACACGCCTAACAATACGTGTAAAATTCCGCCCCACAATTCATACCAAATAGTATAATACTACACTAGCCATTCTCGGCCAACATATAACCAATAACACTACGTCTTTTCCAATCCTTTTCCAATTTCAAGTTCTTAGGTCTAACATGTTATATAGTCTAAACAACTTCAACAACTACACTTTCCTTCTTTATACAACATGCGACGCTTAAACTAATAATCGACTTGAATTGAAATCTTAAGGCTAAACATGCTAGTTTCCGGATTAGGGTTCCAATAGCCAATATAATAATCAAACTTCGTAATATATAACTCATGCTTAAAAACCATAGCTACAATCAATAAGTAAACTTAATTGCTAAAACGACAAAATTATACCTTTTCAAGCCCTTAAAAATTCCAAGATTCCAAAGTCGCGCCTTAGCAATTCTTGGCTCCTTTCCTTAGGTTCCAATCCGCTCCAAGCACTCCTTAGAGGCTTATGAAGAACCCATCTTCAAGTTCCAACTTCAAAGTTGAAGAACTCCTTTAGTTTCCGCCTTGCGACTAACGTAAAAATGCATTTTTTCTGAAATCTTTCTATTGAGATAACCTTACAATACCCTAAGGGACATTGGGTTAAAGTCTTGTGGCTATTGGATCAAAATTGCAAAATTTTCTTGTGGGATTTGAGACAAAGCCGAGAGCTATGTTGGCTAAGCTCAAAGTTTCTTGAAATTTTTTCTAAGTATAGAATGCTCAAGTCTTGCTACTAGTAGTATACTTATAACACAATGGAGGGCTTGGATAATAACACTTGTTAAAAATGGAGGGAAGAGATCAAGCCAAACGGCTCGACTGGTCAACTTTGTCAAGCTCTAGCAAGACTAATCTTTCACCTTGGTCAATGACCATTATGCCCTTGCATAAATTCGACCAAGCCATGTGGGAGGTGCCACGTGTCGCCTTCTCATTCGCCTATAAAATTCAGAAACTCGTGGCCCCACAAACGTAAAATTTCTGTGGGCCCACGTGACCAAATCCTTGAAAAATAGATTTCCATAATATTAATAAGTTCCATATTCTTCAAATAATACATTTTGAGAATCCAATTCTCAACAACGAACATTTTTCCTTTCCGACGTTCGAAGATTTTTCCGCTTAAAACAATTCCTCCTTTCAACCAATTTCCAAGTCTTGTTTCCTTTCGTACATTCTCTATTACATGCCCCGACTTACTGGTGTAACATTCTTCCCTTAGAAACATTCTTCCCCGAATGTTCTTAGTCGGTTGCCAAGCTATACAAACTCCGGCATAAACTCTATACTATGCCTATCAATCAATACTCCGCGAGACTAACGACGCCACACATGGCCACCACATAACATACGTAAACATAATAATGGACCTTCCGTCCGTGGTCCCTTCTCACAAAACCCGAAGGTTACAGCCTTCCCAAACACGGGATCCTTAGAGGTTCCTTTCTTTCCTTACTTGTCATTCTTTCTCGTACTTCTAAACTCATTTAGTAAACGTACAAAATCTCAAATTTGGTTTCTCGCTTCCAACTCGAGTTACTAACCAAACTTGGCCATATTGTTACTTACATTCCCGTTAAGGCTCTTCTCGGTCCTTACGACCTAGTTCCGGTGGAACGCGTCCACGAACTCGTACAACGATTAACCCAACTTGGGCCTGGCCTCCTCGGGACCCTACCACATAACGGGACCATTTCTAACTGACATCACCCCATTCCATACTATCGGCTGACCCGAAATGAGTCCATAACCCGACTCATCGTCACACTTAACTCCTCATTCTTAGTCTGAAATAAATCTCTCTCTTATCTCAAGGTACTTCTCGCCCTATCCTCCCATTCACTAGAGGTTTGTCACATAAGCCAAAGTATTTCTACTGCACAATCTTCCCTATCGGTCTTACACTTATTACGGGGTAATTACTACTTGTGAACTCTACACAACTATAGTCTCAGTTCACTTATCATTCTTGTCAACATTCTTAACTTTTCACTTTACTAATCAAAGTATCCCTACCTCTGGGGTACTATCACCTTACAACTCTAGCAACAAAGGGAAAACATATACGCTAGGTAAAATCAATCTATCAACACACGATGATTCAAAAGAATCGAATATACCAGAACCCCGCGCGATGTCGCCTCCGATCCTCGCCCAGAGTCACGCCATTCCCGCGGCTCAAGGACCGCCAGAACTATAAACTCCACCCTGACCTCTACCACGGTGGCCGACATCCAACACCCCGCCGGAGACACACCGTGGAGAAAAGGGAACAACTACCGCCTCATAGTCGAGCCACCTCACCGGTGCTCTTCTAAAAGGACATACCCTCGAGCATATGGCGGACGGCCACAATAATAACAAACACCTGCGCCATAACGACATTTCCCTGAATGACGCTTACCACAATGGACACACTGAGGAATAAGTGGCCTCGACTGAGAAAATCCTCGGCTCTTCTGAGAACCTCGACCTCTGGAGCTCGGACCGACTCATAAATACCTTGTGGGGTCCAAACTCCCACCTGTGAGCTGCGGGGGTATGTACTGGGTAGGCTGGGATGAATATCTCACTCGAGCGGCTCATCCAAAACTCACCTAATAACCAACCGGTCTAGCCCTCTTACGCAGATCTCGCCGCCTCTACCCTCGTACACACATGCATCGCCGAATAACCTCCTGGCGATGAAATCAGAGTAATCGCTATCCGGTCAATATCATAATGGATTACTTCATGACCCTAAAGTATTCCCCTAACTGAGAAACTGGAGGCTCTGGTGCTGGGGTCTCAAAACCTGGCGCAGAAGAACTCGCCAACTGCGGAACAACATCCGGTATACCCTGGGCATAAGCCCTATCAACTCTCTGTGTCTGACTAGTAGCTCCTACAACTCCTTTGCCCTTCTGGGCGGCTGTTGCCCTCCTTGGAGGCATAACTGTAACACAACAATACGTCAGATAGGAATTATCTTACTAACACAGCTCTATGGCACGATCTTAGAGTGAGAAGAATAGAAACCAACTCCTAAATGTCCTGTAGCCTCCTGTTTATGGGTGTGGCGCGCAACACACCGACAATCAAGACTACTAGACACGGCCTCAGACATTCCGAGGATCGCTCGCGATACCACTCTGTCACACCGAACCCGGGCGTGGCGGTGCCCTACCTGGGCACCCTTCTACCTTAACAATATAAGTAAACTGCGGAAATTAAATAACACCTCATTTTTTTTTTCCTTTAAAACCAACGTACGTGCAAGGGCAAAGCCGACAAGGCTGCCATATAGTATACATAAATAAAAAACACTACACCGTACATGAGTCCAATCCCACATATGAATCTGCACCTCAAGAGTTAAATCAAATATGACGACAAGGCCGCCGTACCTAAAACTGCATAAAGCCTGCATCAAGGATATATACCAAAGATAAACTCACCGACAGAGGAGCTATCCAAAACCCCGAAAGGATCCTACACTGCCGATCACCAAACAACGTACCTATACTGCGGCGTTAACGCAGCCGAAAGAGGTCGATGCGAAGAATGTACCAAGTATGTGAACGATGAAATCAGTAATAAAATCATAACAGTCTAAACAAAGCAGGAGACATGTATGATAGCCAACCTACAGTACACAACACATAAGCAGTCATATCAAGTCAGGGACGCAGGCCCTCAAAGTCACTACTCAAATATAACTATGGGTCTCACGCCCATAATATCAATCATGCCCGTGGAATCCTTCCTCATTGCCGGCAGTCCATGATGTAATAACACCAATAAGGATACATGAACACCAAGTCCCACCTGTGTCCTAAATGCCTCGTGGTCTCATGCCCCGGAATCCCACATCGTAAAAGCATGACCATAGGGTAACACAATCAAATCCGGGGACATATATGATAATCAAATTACAACACATTGTGCCTTTCTAACAATGAGAGTAAACAGTAGTATCCTTACAATATAAAATAGGAAGCTCATGATCAAAACAGGCCCATCCGCCCGCAGCATCATTTAACCATCCTACTCCTGGGACTATTTCACCCGCATAGGCCGCGTGGACCCGCGTGAGGTATTCCTCGCATGGGACTATTTCACCCGCATAAGCCCTTACGGACTCGCATGAGGTATTCCTCGCATAGGCTGGACCCGCCCGCATGGGACTATTTCACCCGCATAAGTCCTTACGGACCCGCATGAGGTATTCCTCGCATCGTGGGTAGCAATTCCACGGAATCTGCAAATGCCACAAACCCGGGGAATGACCCCGAAACGACTGATATACCAATAGCACACAACCGGCTATTTCCAGCACACATAGGCAATTCTCAACTAATCAGGCCAAGTACTTATCAAAGCACACATGGAAATAATTCTCAATTAACCAAGCCAAAGTACTTAACAAGGCACACATAGAAAAATTCTCATTTGACAAGCCAAAGTACTTATCAGGGCACAAATAGAATAATTCTCATTTAACAAGCCAAAGTACTTATCAGGGCACAAATAGAATAATTCTCATTTAACAAGCCAAAGTACTTATCAGGGCACAAATAGAATAATTCTCAATTTATCCAGCCAAAGTACTAATCAAGGCACACTTAGACAAATTCTCAATTTATCAAGCCAAAATACTAATCAAGGCACACTTAGACAAATTCTCAATTTATCAAGCCAAAGTACTAATCAAGGCATCACATAGAATTATTCTCAATTAAGTAGGCCAAAGTACTACGTACGTACATTCTTTTCAAAAGACTCATTTTTATGTAAAATCCCAAGATACTATCACCCGTAGTATCAAGGCATGTCTATTTTTCAAAGTAAGTTACTACATGTTTAGAAAACTCATTTCAAGGCTTGAAATCAAGTAACTTCAAATTTTCACAATCTAGGCAACTTATGCCCTTTAATCAAAATAGACAACTTTCTAAACCTTCCATAAAGCCGTTATAACCAACTTCCCATAAAGCCGTTATAACCCTTTATGGTTTTAGACATATCCATTCCTTTAATAACCAAGAGACTTATGCTATTAAAAACCAAGTATCACATAGTTACAAATCAAGTTCTTAACTTTCAAAACACTTCAAGTCTCTTAATATATAGAAAACAAGTTTCTTCTACTTTTAAACTTCAAGTAACTCACACCTTTAAGACAAGTTACTTCTCTTAAACCATATACTTTCTCCTCTTTTAATCAAATAAGTAAATCACTCATTTGACTCCCCTAAAGTCATTATAATGACCTTTAGGTTTTGGAACTAAGGCACTAGCCAAAAGATTTGGAAACCACTTCCTTTTCAAGACTCTATGTACTTTAAGTAAAATACTTTCACTTTTAAGAATCCAAACTTCGCTAAGAAAATGGATTTCACAACTTACAATTTAAACATCAAAGTACAATCAAGGAAGTACATAGAACAAATTCTATTCTAGGCAATCCAAATACAACAAGGAACGGATCATTTAAGGAGTAGAACATACTTTCTTAATCTTAAGGAATCATGCTAGAAGAGGAGATAGTTCACATACCTTTTCTAAAATCCTCAAGCTGCCGAATCGCTGCATATAGAAGTGTCAACCTATAATGGTCACAACAAGACTATCAACTTCTAGTCTCTAACGAGAATAATACTAAGTATTTGGTCTCTAATTCTACGGAAAATCGGGCAAGACTTCCTTTGTTTCTACTCACTTTGCCACCTTTTTCAAGGCCGAATACAATAACCAACAAGCCACATTTAAGGCTCCAAACAATCAACCAAACAAAGGGGATTACACGCCTAACAATACGTGTAAAATTCCGCCCCACAATTCATACCAAATAGTATAATACTACACTAGCCATTCTCGGCCAACATATAACCAATAACACTACGTCTTTTCCAATCCTTTTCCAATTTCAAGTTCTTAGGTCTAACATGTTATATAGTCTAAACAACTTCAACAACTACACTTTCCTTCTTTATACAACATGCGACGCTTAAACTAATAATCGACTTGAATTGAAATCTTAAGGCTAAACATGCTAGTTTCCGGATTAGGGTTCCAATAGCCAATATAATAATCAAACTTCGTAATATATAACTCATGCTTAAAAACCATAGCTACAATCAATAAGTAAACTTAATTGCTAAAACGACAAAATTATACCTTTTCAAGCCCTTAAAAATTCCAAGATTCCAAAGTCGCGCCTTAGCAATTCTTGGCTCCTTTCCTTAGGTTCCAATCCGCTCCAAGCACTCCTTAGAGGCTTATGAAGAACCCATCTTCAAGTTCCAACTTCAAAGTTGAAGAACTCCTTTAGTTTCCGCCTTGCGACTAACGTAAAAATGCATTTTTTCCGAAATCTTTCTATTGAGATAACCTTACAATACCCTAAGGGACATTGGGTTAAAGTCTTGTGGCTATTGGATCAAAATTGCAAAATTTTCTTGTGGGATTTGAGACAAAGCCGAGAGCTATGTCTAAGCTCAAAGTTTCTTGAAATTTTTCTAAGTATAGAATGCTCAAGTCTTGCTACTAGTAGTATACTTATAACACAACGGAGGGCTTGGATAATAACACTTGTTAAAAATGGAGGAAGAGATCAAGCCAATGGCTCGACTTGGTCAACTTTGTCAAGCTCTAGCAAGACTAATCTTTCACCTTGGTCAATGACCATTATGCCCTGCATAAATTCTACCAAGCCATGTGGGGAGGTGCCACGTGTCGCCTTCTCATTCGCCCATAAAAATTCCGTAACTCGTGGGCCACAAAACGTAAAATTTCTGTGGGCCCACGTGACCAAATCCTTGAAAAATAGATTTCCATAATATTAATAAGTTCCATATTCTTCAAATAATACATTTTGAGAATCCAATTCTCAACAACGAACATTTTTCCTTTCCGACGTTCGGAAGATTTTTCCGTCGGAAAAACAATTCCTCCTTTCGAACCAATTTCCAAGTCTTGTTTCCTTTCATACATTCTCTATTACATGCCCTGGACTTACGGGGTGTAACAAGTGAACCCTTAAGAAGTCATGTTAAGAACTTAATCGAATACCATGTTAATATATTAAGCTACGTGGTAGGCTTAAGAGAATTGTACGGATGAGGTCCGTATAAAGTAAGTAATGGTTGTTCTGATCAAGACGACACGATTATGGTATTATGAGAAGTTTTTGTACCCGTTTACGGGGGGACTGATAAGGTAGGCTTGGAGCATGGAAATTGCGAGCCTAAGAATATTGATGACCGCTGAGACCTTAGATGTACAAGGTCTTCTCGGGTAGAAAGATTTATTATAGACCAAGAATAAGAGTTAAGTGCGACGGCGGGTCGGGGTGAGTACCTGTTACGGGTCGCCCCATAGCCTGAAATGGAGTGGGATCAGTTGGTAGTAGTTCCGCTACGTGACAGGGTCACGAGGGTGCAAGGCCCAAGTCTAGTTAATTGTTTTACGGGTTCGTGGATGCGTTCCACCTAACCAGTCGTGAGCCTAAATGGCCTTATGTTGTTTAATATAGTGACTCCAAAAGATTGGGGGCCAGAATCGGTATGGGGGTTATGTATGTATGCTAGTATGAGTTGGAAATACGGAAAGAGTGCGACCAGTAAGAAAGATAACAACCAAGTATAAAGGAATAGAGCCTGAATCCATAAGAACCTTTCGAGGTAAATACACCGTGAGTGCTTGGGTGGTAGCCGAAATGTATATGAGATTTGCCTGATGATCGATCGTCGGACCCTAGTAGACCTAGTAGAGATGATTATGACGGACTTTGAGGTCATTATGAGTATGGACTAGTTGGCCGTGAGTGCCAAGGTTGACATCTTAGCATAAGTATTGTTATGTGGCCATGGGTGGCATATGTTGTATGAAGTGTAGTAAAGGAGACTATGTCGCTATCTAATTAGATTGGACTCAGAAAGAACATTCGTGGGCTAATGTTTCTAAGGGGAAGAATGTTACACCCGTAATTCAAGGACATGTTTAAGAGAATGTAAGTAAGGAACACAAGACTTGAAAAGTGCGAAAGGAAGAATTATTTTTCCGACGAAAATCTTCCGAACGTCGGAAAGGAAAAATGTTCGCTGAGGAGAATTGGATTCTCAAAATGCATTAATTGAGGATTATGGAATGTATTATCATTATGGAAATTTATTTTTAGTATTTGGTCATGGGGCCCACCCGAGGAATTTTACGTTTGTGGGGCCCGAGGTTGCGAATTTAATGGACGAATGGGAGGGCGACACGTGACACCTCCCCCACATGGCTTGGACGAAATATTTAAGGGTAAAATGGTCATTGACCATTGAAGATGAACAAAGTCTTGCTAGCTTGAGATTGTTGACTTGTCAACTTGTCCACTTGGCTTACTAATTAATGTTCTCCATCCAAACCACACATGTGTTATAATCTTAACCCTCCAATGTTTTATATAGTCATCCTAGTAGCAAGACCAAGTCTTGAAGACTTAGAACAAAAGATATTCATCCATACAAACCCTCATCTCTCCAAAAACCTAGAGCAATTCGAAATCCCCATATCCAAAGACAAGATCAAGATCAAAGTATTTTCTTTCCAAGATTAAGCACCCTTAACCCCTAAATCTAGGTTGGGCCGAAAATAGAATGAAACCCTAGGGGTTTTCCGTCGACTTTTTGGAAGCGAAACGTGAAGATAAGTTAATCCTAAGGTTGTAGGGGATACATATATGTGATTGGAACTTGAAGAAGTGGAGCGAAACAAAAACTGCGGACCAATAAAGACCGGACTATTTTGGGGCGTTTTTGGGCAACAAATGAGGTAAAAGTCCTTCTTCTTTTAAAGTAATTGGATATTACTTATTGTTATAATGTATGGATGAACTTGTGTTAAAAATAATGAAGAATAAAAAGTGTTTGAGCCATTTTTTTGGGCTAAAACCGATTTGGGACAGATTTGGTGTAAATGGAATTCGTTGGTTATTGTCGTTGTTATATTCACCTATTGCATGTTATAATGGATTAATATTGTTGTTAATAAGTTGTTATAACTTATGTAGATGTTTTGGAACTCGAATTGGAATAAAAAGGATTAAGGAAAGAGTTATCGGATTTTAGTTGTTGCCGTAGAATCTATAAAGCTGTTGGATATTGTCGTGCAGTTTTTAGGGACTGATTTAGACGTGTTGTATGCTGGAAAATCAGCCCCTATATTTCATGTTTAATGTATTAGATTGCTAATGAAAACCCCGAAGGAATAAGGGTGTGGAAAGGCGTTGAAAGGCCTCACATTCCACCCTCGTTATAGTAATTATGGACTGTTTTAGGGGTTGTTTTGGTATGGTTTTGGGGCAGAATTTTACACGTCCTGTTAAGGCGTGTAATCCCCTTTGGTTAGCTGAATTGTTGGGCCTTAAATGTGGCGTGTTTGGTTATTGAATTAGGCCTTGAAAAGGTGGCAAAGTATGTAGAAACAAAGGAAGTCTTTGTCCGATTTTAGTAGAATTTTGTGACTTTGCACTTAGAATATTCTACGTTCGAAGCTAAAGGTTAATGGACGTATTATGGACATTATAGGTTGAAGTACTAAGTATAGTGTATTCTACTTGAAGGATGGAATAGCTATCAAGGTTGAAGTACTTTGGAGCATTTTGCTATTTGTCGATAATCGTCGCGAGGTATGTGAACCTCTTCCTTCTTTTGACATGATTCTATGTATGGAATATACATGTAGTACTATTTCATGATTCCTTCTACTCTTAGAAGTTAAGAGGTATGTATGTTGATTTACTCTACGTAAAGGTTATGTCTAAGTTATCCTAAGTTCTTACCAAGTCTTATGGGGGATGTTGTTAAGAGTCGTTAGGAGGTATTTGGAGCCAAGTTGACTTGGCTAAGTGTTACACCCAGTAAGTCCAGTACATGTAAAAGAGAATGTACGAAAGGAAGAATTGTTTTTCCGACGGAAAATCTTCCGAACGTCGGTAAGGAAAAATGTTCGTTGTTGAGAATTGGATTCTCAAAATGCATTATTTAAGGAATATGGAACTTGTTAACATTATGGAAATTTATTTTTACGGATTTGGTCACGTGGGGCCCAGGAATTTTACATTTTGTGGGGCCCACGAGGTTACTAATTTTATGAACGAATGTGAGGGCGACACGTGGCACCCCCACAAGGTCTTGGTCGAAATTAGAGTGAGGGTAAAATGGTCATTGACCACCTTGGAAGATTAGTCTTGCTAGCATGACATTGTTGACTTGTCAACTTGTCCACATAGGCTTAATCCAAGTGAAATTCATCCTAGCCTCACATTTGTTTAAGTTTAGACCCTCCAATGTGTTTTATATACCCAACTAGTAGCAAGACTTGTCATTTTACACTTAGAAAATTTTAGAGAAAGCTTTGTGCTAGCATGTTGCTCTCGGCTTTGGCCATTTAGGAAGACAAAATTTTGTGATTTTGATCCATTAGCCACAAGACTTTAACCCAAGGTTCCTAAGAGTGTTGTAAGGATATCTCAATAGAAAGATTTCGGAAAAATGGCTTTTTCGTATTAGTCGCAAGGCGGAAACTTAAGGAGTTCTTCAACTTTGAAGTTGGAACTTGAAGATGGGTTCTTCATAGGCCTCTAAGGAGTGTTTGGAGCGGTTTGAAACCTAAGGAAAGGAGCTAAGAATTGCTAAGGCGCGACTTTGAATCTTGGAATTTTTAAGGGCTTGGAAAGGTATAATTTTGTCGTTTTAGCAATTAAGTTTACTTATTGATTGTAGCTATGGTTATTAGCAAGCATGAGATGTATAGTATGAAGTTTGATAATTATATTGGCTATTGGAACCCTAATCCGAAAACTAGCATGTTAGCCCTAAGATTTCAATTCAAGTCGATTATTAGTAAAGTCGTCGCATGTTGTAAAAAAGAAGGAAATTGTAGTTGTTGAGGTGGTTTATAAGTATATAACATGTTAGACCTTAGAACTTGGAATTGGAAAAGGATTGGAAAGGACTTAGTTTTATTATTTATGTTGGCCGAGAATGGCTAGATTATGGGGCTATTTCGTATGAATTGTGGGGCGGAATTTTACACGTATTGTAAGGCGTGTAATCCCCTTTTTTTGGTTGTTGTTTGGAGCCTTAAATGTGGCGTGTTGGTTATTGTATTCGACCTTGAAAAAGGTGGCAAAGTGAGTAGAAACAAAGGAAGTGTTGCCCGATTTTCCGTAGAATTAGAGACCGTATACTTAGTATTATTCTACGTTAGAGACTAGAATTTGATAGTCTTGTTGTGACCATTATAGGTTGACACTTCTTCGTACGGCGTATTCGGCTTAGCTTGTGGATTTAGCCGAAAAGGTATGTGAACTATCTCCTCTTCTAGCATGATTCCTTAAGATAAAGAAAGTAAGTTCTACTCCTCAAATGATTCATTCCTTGGTTGTACTTGGATTGCCTAACATAGAATTTGTTCTATGAACTTCCTTGATTGTACTTTGATGTGTAAATTGTAAGTTGTATAATCCATTGCCTTAGTGAAGTTGGATTCTTAAAAGTGAAAGTATTTTACTTAAAGTACATAGAGTCTTGAAAAGGAAGTGGTTTCCAAACCTTTTGGCTAGTGCCTTAGTTCCAAAACCTAAAGGTCATTATAATGACTTTAGGGGAGTCAAATGAGTGATTTACTTAATTGTTTTAAAAGAGGAGAAATGACATGATTTAAGAGAAGAAACTTGGTTTCTAAATATTAAGAGACTTGAAGCATTTTGAAAGTGAAGAACTTGTTTTGTAAGTATGTGATACTTGGTTTTAAAGGTATAAGTCTCTTGGTTAAAAAAAGAATGAAATTGTCTAAAAACCATAAAGGGTTATAACGGCTTTATGGGAAGTTGGTTATAACGGCTTTATGGAAGGTTTAGAAAGTTGTCTATTTTGATTAATGGGCATGAGTTGCCTTGATTGTGAAAATTTGAAGTTACTTGATTTCAAGCTTTGAAATGAGTTTTCTAAAAGTGTAGTAACTTACGTTGAAAAATAGACACACCTTGATACTACGGGTGTTAGTATCTTGGGATTTTACATAAAAAGGAGTATTTTAAAAAGAATATACGTACGAAGTACTTTGGCTTGTTAAATGAGAATTATTCTATTTGTGCCCTGATAAGTACTTTGGCTTGTTAAATGAGAATTATTCTATTTGTGCCCTGATAAGTACTTTGGCTCGTTAAATGAGAATTATTTTATTTCAGGTGCCGATAAGTATTTTGGCTTGTTAAATGAGAATTTTTCTATTGGTGCCTTGATAAGTACTTTGGCCTGGTTAATTGAGAATTAGTCTAAGTGTGCCTTGATAAGTACTTTGGCTTGATTAATTGAAAATTAGTCTAAGTGTGCCTTGATAAGTACTTTGGCTTGATTAATTGAAAATTAGTCTAAGTGTGCCTTGATAAGTACTTTGGCTTGATTAATTGAGAATTACTTTATGTGTGCCTTGATAAGTACTTTGGCTTGATTAATGGAAAATTGCCTATATGTGTTGGTGATAGCCTTTGAGTGCAAGTATTATGTTTTATTATGTTGCGACTCTCGGTTGGAGTGGTCTACCTTGTTGTAAGTTACTGGACGTCGACATGATGTGGGATTCCACCGTATGCTTAGCTATTTGTAGTACTTGGGTTAAATTCCCGGATTTTTATAGAAGACATGGTAGTGCTTATGTTATGTTTGACGGCCGGTTGAGATAGGGTAAGAGTATGAGTGAGGGGTAAACCCCCAAGATGCTATACCACCTTCTCCAGGGTAAGAGTATAAGTGAGGGGTAAACCCCCAAGACATTATACCCCCTGTTTGTTTTGTTTGATGGTCGGTTGAGATATGGTAAGAGTATAAGTGAGGGGTAAACCCCCAAGAAGCTTTACCACCTTCTCCAGGGTAAGAGTATAAGTGAGGGGTAAACCCCCAAGACATTATACCCCCTGCTTTACCACCTGCTTGTTTTTCCCGCCGTCTGCATGCTTTTAGGACACAGGTGGGACTTGGTGTTCATGTATGCCTATTGGTGTTATACTATATCATGGATCAGCGGTGAGGAAGGATTCCACGCATGATTGATATTATGGGCGTGAGACCCATGGTTATATTTTAGAAATGAGTTGAGGCACGCGTCCCGACTTGTTATGATCACTTATGTGTTGTGTCGTAGGTTGGCTATCATACATGTCTCTGCTTTGCTTAGATCGCTATGATTTCATTACAGCATTTCATTTCACATACTTGGTACATTCTTCGCATCGACCTCCTTCGGTGCGTTAATGCCGCAGTTTAGGTGCAGCTTGATGATCGGCAGTGTAGGACCGCCGTAGTTTTTGGATAGCTCCATCTATTCGGGAGTTTATCTTTTTGGTATAAGTCTTTCAGTACAGGCTTTTGTACAGTTATGGGTACGGCGGGGCCTTGTCCCGTCATAGTTCAGTTTAACTCTTAGAGGTTTGTATTCATATGTGGGATTGGACTCATGTACAGTGTAGTGTCTTTTGTTTATATATTATGGCAGCCTTGTCGGCTTTGTCGTTGCACGTATGTTGGTTTAAAAAAAAAGGGTGTTATTTAAATTCCGCAGTTTTACTTAGTTGTTAAGGCAGAAGGGTGCCCAGGTAGGGCACCAGTCACGGGCCCGGGGTTCGGGGCGTGACACTAAGTTACGACACAAATGAGAATAAGTATCGAACAAGCCACTGCAGCGTTAATAAAGGAAAATGTAATGACAATCAATTAAGTTAAAATGAGTAGAATTCTCCATCTGCATAGAAGCTAAGATAAGACAAAATTGTATTACATTTCCTAGATCATGGCTACTTGATTAAGATCGTTATAAATAAGTATAACTTATTCACAACGCACCAAAGTATATGTTACTTAATTTAAAAGAGTTTACGTATGAAGTTTTAAGACTATGAACCTCAAATTCTTAAAAGGTTAAGAGACTTTATTTTTCAAGTTATGGGACTTGATTCTTAAAGGAAGAAATGAATTGATTTACAAGTATAGAATACTTGATATGGAAAGACTTGATTTCTAAAGTTAAGAAGCTTGATATTCTAAGTTAAGAAACTGTTTTTCTTAAAAGTTAAGAGACTTGAAGTATTTTGAAAGCTATGTAATTCGATTTGAAAGTATAAGTCTTTTGGTTATAAAAGGAATGAATTTGTCTAAGACATAAAAGAGTTATAACGGCTTTATGGGAAGTTGGTTATAACAACTTTATGGAAGATTAAAAGAATGGTTTTCTTGAATGTAAGCAAAGAAATGATTTGAAATAAAGAAGGCAAATTGTTTTAAAGGTATTGTGACTGGTCTTGAAAAGTAGATATGACTTGATACTACGGTTATTAGTATCTTGGAAGTTTTATTTGAAAGAGAATCATTTTAAAGGAGTAGAGGCACGTAGTACGTTGGATTAAATTCTCGGATTTTATAATGACATGTTAGTGCCTTAAGTAAACAAAAATGAGAGTGTATATGAACAAGCTAATAAGAAGTTAGGGGGATTTCTTAACTTGCTTATGTAATGTATGATAAGCCGGTGGTGCTTATGTTATGTATGGTAAGCCGGTGGTGCTTATGTTATGTATGATAAGTCGGTAGGGCTTAGGTTATGTATGATGGCCGGTTGAGTTAGGGTAAGAGTATAAATGAGGGTAAACCCCAAGACGTTATACCACCTTCTCCGTGGTAAGAGTATAAATGAGGGTAAACCCCAAGACGTTATACCACCATTGGTGGATTTGCTACCCATGATGCGAGGAATACCTCACGCGAGTCCTTATGGGCTTATGCGGGTGAAATAGTCCCACGCGTGCGGTAGTCTGACTATGCGAGGAATACCTCATGCGGGTCCACAGGACCTATGCGGGTGAATTAGTCTCAGGAGTAGGATTGCTTATCGATACTGCGGGCGAGAGGCCCTGCTTTGATCATGAGCCTCCTATTTTTATGCAGTATACCTTTATGGACAGACTTATGTGACTCTATCGCGTCCCAGATTGGGCCGACAATATAGGCGTTCCTCCATAAAGGGACGGATTAGGTTATGCAAGATACGTAAGTTATATGTTTATGAACTTGATGAGTTTTCTTAAGTATGTACGTAAGCATTTGACTATACTCTTATGGAAAAATGGGAAAAGATAATAAGGTACGATTAAGTTCACGAGATGGAAATGACACGGTAGGATCTGGTACTTACCCTTTCTTTATATTTGCCCCTGTCATTCTTTTATGCGATTATGATTTATTCGTACCTTATTTTCCGCTCCATATTCGGTAATTTTTGTTATCGACCCCCGAGTGCCGTGTTCATGTCCGCAGTTTAGGTATTACGATTGTGGATCCGCGAGCTTAGGATCTGGTTCAAGATTTTGAGATGGCTCCAATGTTAGGAGTTGTCATGGCTATGTATATTGAGTGCATGGGGCCTTGTCCCGCCATAGTATTTGTTCAAATATTGAAGTGCTGTATTCATCGTAATTGGGTGGCTAGAGTTGTTTTTATATTGTTAAATAGTGTAGACCCTTTCGGGTAATTTTTTATGATTATGGCAGCCTTATCGGCTTGGCCTTGGTTTAAAAAAAAAAGTGTTATTTATCTTCCGCAGTTTATTATGTTGTATGATTAGAAGGGTGCCTGTAGGCGCGATCGCGTCGGTCGTCGTGACAACTACGTACACTCATTCTTGTAAAAAGAATCCTTTTGGGTAATAAACCCCCCAAGATACTAACACTCGTAGTATCAAGGCACTTCATTTTTTAAAATCAAGTTACTACACTTTTTAAATTCAACTCAAGGCTTTAAAATAAAGTAACTTCTACTTTCAACATTAAGACACTTATTCTTTCAAATCAAGTAACTCCTCCTTTTCCAATAAAGTCACTCCTATCTTTTAAAATCAAATAAACTTGTACATTTCAAATCAAGTACTATAATGAATCCGATTTCATTTAAAACATGTACGTCCACCGTACTACATATTTTATAAGGTTCATGCTAAAAAAAGATAGGAAGAGTTTCACATACCTCTTCGGCTTAATCCACACGCTAAGTAGAATGTGACACCCGTAATACTTCAACCTAAAATGACAATAGCAATTATATCAACTTCAAGCTTTCTAAGGCAGGTTAATACCAAGTAAGAGTCTCTTATTCTATGGAAAATTGGGCAGCACTTCCCCTGTTTATAAGTACTTTTCCACCTTTTCCAAGGCCCGAATTCAACAGCAAAACAAGCCCCATTTATGGCACAACCTAAACAGCAACCAAAGGGGATTACACACCAACTTGACGTGTAAAATTCTTCCCCACAATTATATAAAAGCAGTCCATAAAACAGTCCATAATAAATCAACATTAAGGGTATAATGTGAAGCCTTTAACACCCTTATTCCTTAGGACTTTCATTAGCCATTTTACCACATTAAACATGCAAGTTGGTGGCTGATTTTCCAGCATATATACATTTCTAAAACAGTCCCAAAACAACCCATAATATCCGTCAATTTAAAGGGCCATTCTCGGCCACAACAACAACTACATATCCAAAGCCTTTTTTCACAATTTCTTAATATCCAATTCACATTTCAACATTTTATATAAATCATATAAACTATCAACAACAATATTTACTTTATTATATAACATGCAACAAGTGAAATTAACAACAAAAATGACCAACGTAACCCAAGACCCGAAATCTGTCCACTTTCGGCCTTAACTTTCAAAAATGCCCAAACCCTTTTTAATCTTCATTCTTTTTAGTACAAGCTCATCCGTATATATCAACAATAAGTAATATTCAATTACTTTAAAAGAAGAAGAATTATTACCTTATATTTAGCCCCAAAATCGGTAAAAATAGTCCGTAGGTGTTTGGCCCACAGTTTTCGTTTTGCTCCACTTATCCAAGTTCCAATACCCAACACCTATAAGCTTATGATCAACTTCACTTCACGTTTCAACACCAAAAAGTCGACGGAAAACCCTAGGGTTTCAAACCCTATTCTCGGCCCAAATGGAATTTTAGGGGTTAATGGAGTGTTATCTTGTCTTAACACTTGGTTAGGGACCTTAATCTTGTACTAAAATACACAAGCTTGGAAGGTTAGAGATTTTGTTCTTCAATTTTGTGCTTGGACCGTGAGTTGAGATAGAAGAGAGATATAATATTTTCTTGAAATTATCTAAGTGTAGAATGATAAGTCTTGCAAGCCTCTCTAGATATATATAATATCTCCCTAGTCAAAGTCTTCAAGACAAGTGTTCAAGTGAATGGGGGACAAGTGTCCCCCTCCCATTGGCCGAAATCCAATCATAAAATATCTAGATATTTTCCAATTCCATTACAAACGAAGGGCCCCGCGAAATTGTGAAATTTTGACGGACCCTATATTATTAGATCCAATTCTTTATAATCATATACTAATCTCACACACCAAATATGAGAATCAAGTTCCAAATTATAAACTTTTTCCTTCACAGAATTTTCCCAAGATTTCCAAAAATAATAATTTTTCTTTCGTTCCAAAATTCATTCTTATTTTCTCACGTACGTTCTCATCTCATTCTCTTGAAAATACGGGGTGTAACATCCTTCCCCCCTTATAAACATTCATCCCGAATGTTCATACTAGGTTCAAGATAACTAGATATCGTCATAGTCTCCTTTTAACTATACCCAACACAATCAAATATTCCATACATGACCACAATATATCACTCATGCATAAACATCAATCAATATCGACAAGTAGGGAATCGAATTACCTGTAGGTGTAGGGAACAATTGAGGATACTTCTTCTTCATTTCCTCTTCTGCTTCCCAAGTCATCTCCTCTCTATTATTATTCCGCCACAAGACCTCGATGGAAGCCACGTCCTTAGTTTGTAATCGTCTGACCTGGCGATCAAGTATGGCAATAGGACTCTCCTCATACGATAACTCCTCTGTCACTTGGACATCATCAACTGGGAAAACTCTGGAAGGATAACCAATACACTTCTGTAGCATCGATACGTGGAAGACCGGATGAACCGCTTCCAAATCAGGTGGTAGATTCAACTCATAGGCAACCTTGCCTACCCTACGAACAATCTGGTAAGGCCCAATGTATCTCGGGCTAAGCTTCCCCTTCTTACCAAACCTCATCACACCCTTTATGGGTGATACCTTCAAGAAAACCCAATGGTCAAGCTGAAACTCCAAGGGTCAACGTCGATTATCTGCATAAGACTTCTGTCGACTCTGGGCTGCTAATAACCTCTCTTGGATAAGCTTCACCTTACCCACAAACTGCTGAACCAAGTCTGGACCTACTAACGTAGCCTCGCCAACATCAAACCAATCAATCGGCGACCTGAACTTCCTTTCATATAAGGCCCACACGGGGCCATCGGATTACTAGAATGGTAGCTGTTGTTATGTGCAAACTCAACAAGTGGAAAATGATCCTCCCAGCTACCCCTGAAATCAATAATACAGGTGTCACGACCCGAACCGGGGCCCGTGACTGGTGCCTTACCCGGGCACCCAAGTAGACATACATCAGAGTAACCAGCGGAATATAAAACAAGACATGAAATAATATGAAGTGAGAGACAGTTTATCTGAGGAAAGTGCTGTCGGCGTATATATATAAAAGCTTGAAGCGATTCATCCCTTTTGCAAACTCCCACACTTGATTACTACAGACCTCACAGAATGTTATAACAACAATGGCGGGATGGGGCCACATACCCACGAATGTAAGTACTACAACTACAGGACTATACGAAAGATAAGCCTCGAGAAACGGAGCTTCCCAAAACTTGAATGACCACATGGCGAGGATCAACAAGCGGTGTACCTCTACCTGCGGCATGACGCAAGGCCCGGAGGTCGATCAACAGTACAAAGTATGTGAAACTAAAAATCGTAAATGAAATCATAATAGTCTATATAAAGCAAGACATATATGATAACCAATTTACGATACACAATATGTAAGCGGATTATGTCAAGTCGTGACTCGCGCCTTAAGGTCATCACTCAAATATAACCATGGGTCTCATGCCCACAATATCAATCATGCGTGGAATTCCTTCCTCACTGCCGTGATCCATGATATAAAAGCACGAGGAATACACATGAACACGAGTCCCACTGTGTCATAATAAAGCGTGCGGGGTAAATGCGAAGGCATAGCCGACTACTAAAACCCAGTACCAACAATGCTATAAAAGCGTATCACGAGGTCTTTCTGCATCGCGCCACGATCGAAGCCGCTCGCCCTCGGTATCAATGTGCGCGTCAAATCCTCGAACTTACCGCGACTCCGCGTAGGCCACCTAGGCGCGTGAGGTATTCCCGCGTCGAGGGTAGCTCTTTCCTCGACATCGCCCCTGGACTCTCGTAGTCCGCGTAGCCCACATAGACGCGTGGTATTCCCGCACACTAACACGGAACTCTCGTAGCTCGCATAGGTCCCTGGACCCGCGTAGGGTATTCTCGAATCATAGTAACACAGACCGCATGAGGTATACCTCGCATCGAGGGGAAGCTTAACCCCCGGTATAACATGTCAAGAGGTGAGTGGTACAATACTAACATAACGTCTTATCGTTAAACAACATAAGCACAACAAGGGAAACCCCTTTACACAAACGTTACAAGATACTAACACACGTGGCATCATAACATATTTACTGTCACGACCCGTTCCGGGGCCCATGACTGGTGCCTTACCCGGGCACCCAAGTAGTCATACATCAGAGTAATCAGCGGAATATAAAAACAAGACATGAAACAATTGTAAATGAGACACAGTTTATCTGAGAAAAGGTCGCCTTTCGGCATATATATATATAACCAAAATCGCGATTCATCCCAAGTACAATAGGACTACGCACCTCTGAAGATAAGAAACTATGGCGGGACAGGGCCCCGCCATAACATGAATGTACAAAACTATCTACAACAACAGGGAGATCATACCTAAAAGTCGAGCCTCCGGAGAAGATGGAGCTCCTGACACCAAAGCAAAAGATCCTAAGGATGCGGATCTAGCACTGCTTTCACCTGCGGCATGAACGCGGCCAGAAGGAGGTCGATCAACAGTACCAAGTATGTGAAAGCGTAAAGTACTTTAAATGAAATCATTATCATTTTAAAACCAATTTTACAAATATATGCGAAACAACCAAGGTAACCGCATAGTGCCACATCATAAACAAGAGCAACAATAGGTAAATCATAGCGAGGTCTTTTCTAGTGCGAATGATCGGCAAGGCCAATCGCCCATAGTATCATTATCGTACTAATCACGGACTCCGTAGTCGCATAGCCACCTAGGCCCGCGTGAGATATTCCCGCGCCGAGGGTAGCTACTCTCGGCATCGTCCCTGGACTCGTAGTTCGCGTGGCCATATAGACCGCGTGGCCATGGACCGCACACTAACACGGAACTCTCGTAGCTCGCGTAGTCCCTGGACCCGCGTAGGTATTCTCGAATCATAGTCACCTGATCGCTGAGGTATACCCGCGTCGTGGCGACTTAACCCGTATATCATGTCAAGAGGTGAGTGATGTAATACTAACATAACGGCTTATCGTTAAACAACATAAGCACAATAAGAATAACCTCTTTACACAAACGTTACAGGATACTAACACACATAGCATCACAATATGTCTACTCAACAAACCATCTTACTATACCTTCCAGAAATCAATACAAGTCTTTTATAAACACATAAGTAAACCGTTCCTTTTATCTTTCTTAAGTCGTTATACCTAACTTCCCATAAACCTAGTATAACTCTTAAGCTTTTGTTTAAAAACCAAGTATTACTCTTCTTTCAAAAATGATTCATAATTCCTTTTAAATACTTCAAGATTCTTATTATTTAGACTCAAGTCAAAAGACGTCAAGTAAAACCATGTTCAGTTAACACACGTACGTCTACCGTACTATATATATATTTTAAAATATCATGCTCAAGAGGATAGGAAGAATCACATACCTTCTCGTGAAATCCACCCAAGTCGAATATATCGCGCGAGTATCAACCTATAATAGTCAAATACGCCTATCAACGTCTAGACTACTGCGTAGGATATTCTGCGAAGGTTCTTAATTCTACGGAAAATCGGGCAAGACTTCCCAGTTAAACTATACAAGTCTACTGTAAATACAGTCCTATGTAAGTACAGTTCAATTCTCTTCTTTAATACCATCCTTCTATAAGTCTTATACTTAGTTCTATACTTCTACAATATGTAATCTCTATTTACAATAGAAGGATAAGATATTTACCTCGGTAAGCCCAAAATTATCCAAGTTATAAGTCGATCTGAGCAAGGTTTAGCTCTGTCTGAACGCTACAATCTGCTCCAAGAAACCCTTAGAAGTTTCTACACAACTTCTACTTACTACTTCAACCAACTATGAAGATTTCCCCAGGGTTTCGTTTAGTGACTAATGGATATAAGATAGTATTTTTGGGCTTTTGTATAGGGGTGACTTTGGAATACTATAAGATATACGGCTAGGGTATTTTGGGGATAGTAACAATACTTGGAGAGTATTTTCTACCAAAGGGGGCTTTGCGAGACTACTAGGAAAGGGGGGGGGGGGGAAGGGGTGTTTCGGCTTAGCTCTCAAGAGGGAGGGGGGAAAGTGAGGCTTGGACGAAAGCTCTCTAGAGGGGGAAGGGAGTTTTTAAGACTTGAAAGATGATTTGTGGATGAAGAAGTCTTCAACTCAAGGGGGGTATTTATAGGGCTTTCAAGGGCCAAGATGAAGTCAAGTGGAGGGCAAGTGGAGGGTGTGGATTTGCACAAGTGCACCCTATCCCTACTCCACAAATCACTCAAAAAAATTGACCCATGGTTTAGGCCACAAATTCATGCCAAGATCGGCCATGGTTCCGCCCACTTGAGGGTGACAAGTGTCGCCCTCTCGTTGGTCCAAAATATTTCATCTCTCGGAAAAATCCGCAAAAAATATAAATGTCGCAGCCGTAATTTTCCCTTCGCAAGCTTTGGAAGACGTTTCGTCGGAAAACGATTCTTTTCGTGGGTTGTGCATAAATTTTCGTCCTATGCCTAACTTTAAGGCTTAAACTTTTGTACGTACGCCCACGTACATACTGCGGAAATCTGGGTATAACATTCTCCTTAGAAACATTCGTCCGAATGTTTCTTCCCAAGACACACAACGATAAAGTTCCTCATAACCTAAGCGGTTGTAAATGCCACACGTAGCCACAATACAACACTTAAGCAAATATGACAATGAAAATTTACAAGTAGGAAAGTGAGTTACACGGAGGTGTGGGGAATAGGTGAGGATACTTCGCCTCATGTCCTCTCGAACTTCCCACGTCATCTCCTCCTCGAGCTCGTTCGCCACAAGACTTTGACGGAAGCCACGTCCGTCCGCAGACGCCTAACGACGATCGATTATCGCTATGGGAATCTCTCATACGATAAACCCTGGCCACTGGACATCGTAAATCGGGTGCACCACAGATGGATCCCCGATACATCTCGCCATAGAAACATGAAAAAGCGGATCGCGCCTCCGGATCGGACGGCAGATCAACTCATGGTAACAACCTTGCTTACCTGCGGACAATCGTCTGACCCAATGTACCTTGGGTGAGTTTACATTACACCGTAAGTCCAGGACATGTATAAGAGAATGTATGTAAGGAATCAAGACTTGGAAATTAGTACGAAAGGAAGAATTGTTTTTCCGACGGAAATATTCCGAACGTCGGAAAGGAAAAATGTTCGTTGTTGAGAATTGGATTCTCAAAATGCATTATTTGAAGAGTATGGAACTTATTATATTTATGGAAATTTATTTTTACGGATTTGGTCACGTGGGGCCCACCCGAGAAATTTTACGTTTTGTGGGGCCCACGAGGGTTACGGAATTTTATGGGCGAATGAGAGGGAGACACGTGGCACCCCTCCCACATGGCTTGGTCGAATTTATGCAAGGGCATAATGGTCATTGACCAAGGTAAAAGATTAGTCTTGCTAGAGCTTGACATTGTTGACCAAGTCAAGAGCCATTTGGCTTGATCTCTTCCCTCTAATTTTAACAAGTGTTATGATCCAAGCCCTCCATTGTGTTATAAGTATACTACTAGTAGCAAGACTTGAGCATTCTACACTTAGTGAAATTTTTCAAGAACTAGTCTTGTGCAAGAACTTGTGCTCTCGGCTTTGAGGAGCTTTTCACACAATTTTTTTGCAAGTGTTGTCCATTAGCCACAAGACTTAAACCCAAGGTTCCTAAGAGTGTTGTAAGGTTATCTCAATAGAAATATTTCGGAAAAAACGCATTTTTACGTTAGTCGCAAGGCGGAAACTAAGGGAGTTCTTCAACTTTGAAGTTGGAACTTGAAGATGAGTTCTTCATAGGCCTATAAGGAGTGCTTGGAGCGGATTGGAACCTAAGGAAAGGAGCTAAGAATTGCTAAGGTGCGACTTTGGAATCTTGGAAATTTTAAGGGCTTGGAAAGGTATAAATTTTGTCGTTTTAGCAATTAAGTTTACTTATTGTTGTAGCTATGGTTATTAGCAAGCATGAGATGTATATTATATAGTTGGATTAGTGTATTGGCTATTGGAACCCTAAATCCGAAAACTAGCATGTTAGCCTTAAGACTACAATTCAAGTTGATTATTCGTTAAGTCGTCGCATGTTGTGTAAGAAGGAAATTGTAGTTGTTGAAGTGGTTTATAACTATATAACATGTTAGACCTTAGAACTTGGAATTTAAAAAGGTTTGGAAAAGACTTTGAATTGTTAGTATGTAGTTAGTAGAATGGCTTGGAGTTTTAAACTACTTCATTATGATTTGTGGGGCGGAATTTTACACGTATTGTAAGGCGTGTAATCCCCTTTGGTTGGTTGTTGTTTGGAGCCTTAAATGTGGCATGTTTTTTTATTGTATTCGGCCTTGAAAAAGGTGGCAAAGTGAGTAGAAACAAAGGAAGTGCTGCCCGATTTTCCGTAGAATTAGAGACCGTATACTTAGTATTATTCTACGTTGAGACTAGAAGTTGATAGTATTGTTGTGACCATTATAGGTTGACACTTCTCGTCACGCGTATTCGGCTTAGCTTGTGGATTTTAGCCGAAAAGGTATGTGAACTATCTCCTCTTCTAGCATGATTCCTTAAGATAAAGAAAGTATGTCCTACTCCTTAAATGATCCATTCCTTGGTTGTACTTGGATTGCCTAGTATAGAATTTGTTCTATGTACTTCCTTGATTGTACTTTGATGTTTAAATTGTAAGTTGTAAAATCCATTGCCTTAGTGGAGTTTGGATTCGTAAGAGTGAAAGTATTTTGCTTAAAGTACATAGTCTTGAAAAGGAAGTGGTTTCCAAATCTTTTGGCGATTGCCTTAGTTCCAAAACCTAAGGGTCATTATAATGACCTTAGAGTCAAAGGGTGATTTACTTAATGGTTTTAAAAGAGGAGAAATGACATGATTTAAGAGAAGTAACTTGTTTTAAAGGTGTGAGTTACTTGAGGTTTAAAAGTAGAAGAAACTTGTTTTCTAAATATAAGAGACTTGTAGTATTTTGAAAGTTGAGAACTTGATATATATAAAGCATGTGATACTTGGTTTTAATAGTATAAGTCTCTTGGTTATAAAAAGAATGAAATTGTCTAAAAACCATAAAGGGTTATAACGGCTTTATGGGAAGTTGGTTATAACGGCTTTATGGAAGGTTTAGAAAGTTGTCTATTTTGATTAATCGGCATAAGTTGCCTAGTTTGTGAAAATTTGAAGTTACTTGGTTTCAAGCTTCGAAATGAGTTTCAAAAAGTATAGTAACTTACTTTGAAAAATAGACATGCCTTGATACTATGGGTGTTAGTATCTTGGGATTTTACATAAAAAGGAGTCTTTTGAAAAGAATGTACGTATGTAGTACTTTGGCTTGATAAATTGAGAATTTGTCTAAGTGTGCCTTGATAAGTACTTTGGCTTGCTAATTGAGAATTATTCTATTTGTTCCTTGATAAGTACTTTGGCTTGATAAATTGAAAATTTGTCTAAGTGTGCCTTGATAAGTACTTTGGCTTGCTAATTGAGAATTATTCTATTTGTGCCTTGATAAGTACTTTGGCTTGATAAATTGAAAATTTGTCTAAGTGTGCCTTGATAAGTACTTTGGCTTGCTAATTGAGAATTATTCTATTTGTGCCTTGATAAGTACTTTGGCTTGATAAATTGAAAATTTGTCTAAGTGTGCCTTGATAAGTACTTTGGCTTGCTAATTGAGAATTATTCTATTTGTGCCTTGATAAGTACTTTGGCTTGATAAATTGAAAATTTGTCTAAGTGTGCCTTGATAAGTACTTTGGCTTGCTAATTGAGAATTATTCTATTTGTGCCTTGATAAGTACTTTGGCTTGATAAATTGAAAATTTGACTAAGTGTGCCTTGATAAGTACTTTGGCTTGCTAATTGAGAATTATTCTATTTGTGCCTTGATAAGTACTTTGGCTTGATAAATTGAGAATTTGTCTAAGTGTGCCTTGATGAGTACTTTGGCCTGATTAATTGAGAATTAGCCTATGTGTGCTGGAAATAGCCAGTTGTGTGCTATTGGTATATCAGTCGTTTCGGGGTCATTCCCCGGGTTTGTGGCATTTGCAGATTCCGTGGAATTGCTACCCACGATGCGAGGAATACCTACGCGGTCCGTAAGGACTTATGCGGTGAAATAGTCCCGTGCGGCGGGTCCAGCCTATGCGAGGAATACCTCATGCGAGTCCGTAAGGGCTTATGCGGGTGAAATAGTCCCATGCGAGGAATACCTCACGCGGGTCCACGCGGCCTATGCGGGTGAAATAGTCCCAGGAGTAGGATAGTTAAATAATACTACGGGCGGATGGTCCTGTTTTGATCATGAGCTTCCTATTTTATATTGTAAGGATACTACTGTTTACTCTCATTGTTAGTAAGGCACAATGTGTTGTAATTTGATTATCATATATGTCCCCTGATTTGGTTGTGTTACCTATGGTCATGCTTTACGATGTGGGATTAGGGGCATGAGACCACGAGCATTTAGGACACGGTGGGACTTGGTGTTCATGTATCCTTATTGGTGTTATTACATCATGGACTCACGGCGGTGAGGAAGGATTCCACGCATGATTGATATTATGGCGTGATACCCATAGTTATATTTGAGTAGTGACTTTGAGGCTGCGTCCCCGACTTGATATGACCGCTATGTATTTACGCATCGTAGGTTGGCTATCGCACGTGTCTCTGCTTTGTTTAGATTATGATTTTATTACAATACTTACTGCTCACATACTTGGTACATTCTTCGTCTTGACCTCGCCGGGCCGCGTTAATCACGCCGCGAGTTTAGGATCGCGATTTGGTGATCGGCAGTGTAGGACCGCCGTAGTTTTGGATAGCTCCTCTGTTGAGAATTTATCATTTTGGTATAGTTCCTTGATGTGCTTTTTTATCTGATTATGGATGCGGCGGGGCCTTGTCGTCATATTTCATAAAACTCTTAAGTGCGTATTCATATGTGGATTGGACTCATGAACAATGTAGTGTCTTTTTATGTATATTATATGGCGACCATCGGCTTTGCCTCGCGTCGATTGGTTTTCAAGAAAGAAAAAATGAGGTGTTATTTAATTTCGCAGATTTACTTAGTTGTTAAGGTAGAAGGTGCGGTAGGGCACTGATCCGCGAGGTTCGGTGTGACAGCTTCCTTTCTTCCGAATCTCATCACACCGCCGTGGGTGACACGCTTCAGAAAACCAAATCATCAACCTCGAACTCCGGATCACGACGATGATCTGCGTATGACTTACATCGACTCGGTGTCGAGAATCGCTCTGGATAAGCTTCACCTTATCCATTCGCTGTATGTCAGTCTGGTCCCACTAATCGCACTCGCCTACATCAAACCAGCCTATCGGCGATTTGCACTTCCATCTACAAGGCCTCGTGCGCCATCCGAATCTTTGGAGTGGTAGCTATTATTATATGCAAACTCAACTAGAGGCAAATGATCCTCGGCTACCCACAAGTCAATAACACATGCTCGCAAAGATATCCTCGAAGTGCGGATAGTGCGCTCTGCTGTCCGTCTGCTCGAGGATGGAATGCGATACTCGGGCTCACTGCGTCCCTAGACCATTCGGAAAGACCTCGAAGTTAGCCGTAATCGGGCTCCTGCCGGATATGATAGAAATAGGGACCCCATGCAGTCTGACGATCTCTCGGATGTAAAGTCTGGCATAATTGTTACACCCCGTAAATTCAAGAGGTTAAGTTAAGAACGTACGAAAGGAAATAATATTTCGAAGTTGGAAAGTTAGGTTGGCAAAAAGGTTGTGGGCAGATTTTCAGCCAACTTTGGAGCGGTATATCTCCTAGTGCCTTAGGAGTTTTGATGAGTTTTAAAAGACTGGTATGAAGGTTGTTGAGTCTTGTTTCCATGACAAACCACTCGCCGCTTGGACATCGGCGAGAAGTTACGGGCGTTAGAAGTTCTATGGGCTGACGCAGATGACAGATCTTCCCAATAGTGTCGCGGCCTTGTGGCCGATATTTCCGAAAGTCCTCTGAGGTTGCAGCGCCGGAATGCAGGGCCGCGGCGCCGGAATGCAGGAAATTCTCAGAAGTGGAAGCGCGCGTGGCCGTGTGGCGGCGCGCGCGGGATTTTTGACGCTGTGAGGCGAAAAACAGGATATTTTGATAAAAGGCCTATGGGAGGGTGACAAGTGTCCCTCCCATCTTTTGACCAAATGAGGGTATTATATTAGGGCCAAGTCTTCAAACTTGACCATTTTGCAAGGGTTTCCCCAAAAGAAAAATCCCTCTTCTCTCTCTCAAATTGATGAACCCCGGTGAGATTTTTGGAAGGGCTTCCAGAAGGAACAGGTTTGGCATGCTTGTAGAGGACTCTTGTGAGTAATTTTGAAGTGAAGAAGATTTCGGAAAGAGGGCTTCTTGAGGTAAAATCTCCTCCTTCTTGTATATTTGAAGATTTCAAGTTATAGTAGTTAAGAAGTGAGCCTGAGGCTGTTATATTTAAAGCTTGAAAAGATTGGGGTGGTGTCGACTTGTGAAAACCGAAATGGGCATGTTAGCCACTCATGTTGTAATCAATTGGGTTGTTAGCTTAAATCATTGCATGTTATATATAGGGGGGGTATGTAATTGGTTATGATTTATATAACATGTTGGGATAACGAGTTGGGTTAAAAAGGAAATTGATAATTGTTGTGATATTATAACCGAATGTGACTTGGAATTATTGGATTGTTCTGTATTATGGTGGGGCAGAATTTTACGCGTCCTGTAAAGGCGTGTAATCCCCTTTTTGGTTAGCTGGATTGTTGTGCCTTAAATGCGGCATTTGGTTATTGAATTCGGACCTTGAAAAAGGTGGAAAAGTAAGTAGAAACAAAGGAAGTGCTGTCCGAATTTTCCGTAGAACGAGGGACTTTTCATTAGAATATATTACGTTGAAGCTAGAAGCTAATAGACGTATTATGGTCATTATAGGTTGACATCTACGGACGGCATATTGGACTTGGCAAGTGGATTAAACAATAGAGGTATGTAGAACTCTTCCTATCTCTTGAGCATGAGTAGTTATAACTGTATGGTACGGTAGACGTACGTGATTTTTTTAAATGAAGTGAAGTCATTTGATATATTTGACTTGTTTTAAGGATGTCTAGTTGGTTGAGTTAGAGAATTAACTCACGTGTCCTTAAGGAAGAGTTATAAGAATGGTTTATCCTAATAAGGTAGACAAGGATTTCTTGACATGATCAAGTATAGAATACTAGATTTGGGAAGTATTGATTCTTGAACTATTCTAAAGTTAAGAAACTTGTTTCCTAAGTTAAGATTTTTGAAGTATTTTGAAAGTAGTGTAACTTGAATTGAAGTACAAGCCTCTTGGTTATAAAGAGAGCAAAGTGGTCTAAAACATAAAGAGTTATAACGGCTTTATGGGAAGTTAGTTATGACGGCTTTATGAGATGGTAAGGACGTCTTAGTTCTAATGCATAAAGTTAGTATAACGGCTTTATGGGAAGTTGGTTATAATAACTTTATGGAAGGTTAAAGGAACGGTTTTTCTCGAGTAGATAAACAATGATAAAAGAATGGAAGCTAAGAAAGGCAATTTGATTTAAAGGCATCACTTGCTTAAAGTTATAAATGAGGGTCACTTGATTTAGGAGCCGAAGTATATTTCTAATAGTATAGTGACTTGTTTGAAATGTAGTAAGCCTTGATACTACAGTGCTAGTATCTTGGGTCTTATGTGGAAAAGGGATCTAGGAAAAAAATATAAATACATATTACTTTGGGTTGAATTTCCCCGGACTTGTTAAGTGATATGAAAAGTGCCTTAAGGTCATAAAATGAGATCCATTTTGTATGTTAATGAAAGTCTAAAGAAGTTAGGAGTTACTTGGACGTACCGTCAGTGATGGAGGATTCCACGGGTATGCTTCCATAGCCTCACGTAAGTCTGGGACGTCTGGCGGTGATGTGGGATTCCACGGGTATGCTTCCCTGGTCATAGTATGAGTTACTTGGACGTACCGACAGTGATGTGGGATTCCACGGGTATGCTTCCCTGGTCATAGTATGAGTTACTTGGACGTACCGACAGTGATGTGGGATTCCACGGGTATGCTTCCATGGTCTTAGTATGAGTTTACGGGGACATACCGTCAGTGATGTGGGATTCCACGGGTATGCACCGGGGACATGCTTACGATGAGGGATTCCGAGGCATGTAGTTTGAGGGGTAAGAGTATAAATGAAGTACACCCAGATCGTTATACCACCTTCTTCAGGGTAAGAGTATAAATGAGGGGTAAACCCCCAAGATCGTTATACCACCTGTTTCCGTGGATTTGCTACCCACGATGCGAGGAATACCTCATGCGAGTCCTTATGGGCTTATGCGGGTGAAATAGTCCCATGCGGGCGGGTACAACCTATGCGAGGAATACCTCATGCGGGTCCACACGACCTATGCGGGTGAAATAGTCCCAGGGGTAGGATTGCTTAAGGATACTGCAGGCGAGTGGTCCTGCTTTGATCGCGAGTCATGTACCCGAGACGGGGAATTCCACGGGCATGAGATATATATATGTATGTATTGTGTATGTGTACGCCGACAGTGAGGTAGGATGCCACGGGCGCGTCACATGGTTGTATTTACTTTTATGGCTGTCGGCAGTGACGGGGGATTCCACGGGCAGAGGATATAGGTATATGCGTGTTGTATGTGTGTACGCTGAAAGTGAGGTAGGATACCACGAGCGCGTCACATGGTTAGATTTGTGTGTACGCCGACAGTGAGGTAGGATACCACGAGCGCGTCACATGGTTATATTTGTGTGTACGCCGACAGTGAGGTAGGATACCACGAGCGCGTCACATGGTTAGATTTGTGTGTACGCCGACAGTGAGGTAGGATACCACGAGCGCGTCACATGGTTAGATTTGTGTGTACGCCGACAGTGAGGAAGGATGCCACGGGCGCGTCACAGAGTTAGATTTTACACCTAGCGGTCGGCAGTGATGGGGAATCCCACGGGCGCGCTTGGATATTTGAGGGCTGGTGTTCATAGCCCTGGTGTGACTATGGATCATATGTTGAGACAGGCTGTATAAGGTAAAACTCTGACTTTCTTTACTTCCACTTCAGTAAGGCACAGTGTACTGTTAATTTGGTTATCATATATGTCTTCAGCTGTATTTTTGACTATTATGATTTAAATTACAAGATTTCTGGATTTGCATACTTGGTACATATTTTATCGACCTCCTTCGGGCTACGTTCATGATGCAGGTTGAGGTACATAGCTTGCTGATCCGCACTCGTAGGATCACTGTTCGGTTCTGGAAAGCTCCATTTCTCCGGAGGCTTTGTTTTTGGTATGGTTCCCTGAAGTCGTTGACTTTTGTAAATTCAGGGGTATGGCGGGGCCCTTGTTATACCCCGTATTTCCAGAGTATGTACGTAAGGGAATACGTACAAAAGTCTAGCCTTAAAGTTTAGGCACAAGACGTTTTTTTGGGCACAACTCACAAAACGAATAGTTTTCCGACGAAACGTTTCCACAGCTTTCGTAGGGTAAATTCCGGCTATGCCATTTCTAATTTTTGCGGATTTTTCCGAGAGGCGTAACACTTTGGACCAACGAGAGGGCGACACTTGTCACCCTCTCATTGATGGATGTTACACGGCAATAGGGCCGAATGGATGGCCATCCTTGTCATGTAGTTGGTAGGATATTTTGTGTGCAAGTTGGCCAAGGACACTTGCCTAAATCTTCACCCTACACTTGCCTTGCACTTGGCATCATCTTGACCCTTGGTTGGCCATGGCTTGACCTATAAATACCCCCTTAAGATGAAGAGTTCTTCATCCACAAATTCCTTTCCAAGTCTTGAAAATCCTCTCCTCTCCCTTAAGCCTCTTTTCGTCCAAACACCTCCCCCCCCCCCTTTGGAGAAGCTTAGCCGAGGCTACCCCCCCTAGCCTAGCCGAAATCTACCCCCCCTCCCTTGGTAGAAAAGTTGCCTTCTAGTATTGTTATAATGCCCAAAATACCCTAGCCCAAATCCCTTAGTACTTAGTAGAAGTTGTGAAAAACTTCTAAGGTTTCCTTGGAGCGTACAACTTAGGAGCTAAACCTTGCTCAGGCGCGACTTTTATCTAGGATATTATTGGGCTTACCGAGGTAAATAATCCTAACCCTCTTTTGTATTAGAGAATGCATACTGTAGAAGTATAAGAATAAGTATTAAATACTTAGAAGAATATTACAGAATAGAATTGAATCATATCACAAGTAGGCGGGTTTAAAAGAAGAATAATCAAATCGCATTTCTTACTTAGATCGTTTTCACAGTAGACTTGAGTAGCTCACCGGGTAGGGAAGTGCTGCCCAATTTTCCGTAGAATAGAGAACCCTCTGCTTAGAACTGTTTTCAGAGTAGTCTGAACGTTGATAGACGTGTCTGACTATTATAGGTTGACTCTCTGCGCGCGACATATTCAACTTGGCAGGTGGTTTTCGCCGAGAAGGTATGTGATTCTTCCTAAAGCATGATATTTTACAATATATATGTAGTACGGTAGACGTACATGTGTTAACTGGATAATAACTACGGCAATGTCTTTTGACTTAAGCCTGAATAATACTTACGGCAATGTCTCGCGACTTAAGCCTGAATAATAAGGATCTGAAAACATTTCAAAAGAATACTGAATCATTTTTTAACAGAAGAGAACTAATTGGTTTTTAAAACAGAAGCTTAAGAGTTGTACTAGCTTTATGGGAAGTTAGGTATAACCACTTAAGCTTAATAAAAGAAACAGTTCGCCTATGTGTTTATAACAGACTTATATTGATTTGTGAAAAGAATAAATAAGATGGTTTGATAAGTAGACATGATATGATGCTATGTGTGTTAGTGTCTTGTAACGTTTGTATAAGAGGGTATTCTTGTTGTGCTTATGTTGTTTAACGATAAGCTGTTATGTTAGTATAATATCACTCACCTCTTGACATATTACGGGGTTGCCGCCTCCGACGCGGTAGACTCGGTGATGCAGGACCATGATTCGAGAATACCTCATGCGGGTCCAGGGACCTATGCGGAGCTACGGAGTTCCGTGTTAGTGATGCGGGTTATACCTCACGGTCTATGTGGCCATGCGGACTACGAGTCGGGCGATACGCCGAGTAGCTACCTCGACGCGGGTTACGTACCCTACGCGGCCTATGCGAGTGGCCCATGCGGACTACGAGTCCGTGATTAGGCTTGCATGGTGATACTACGCAACCGCCCCGCCGATCATTCGCACCTAGAAAAGACTCATTACAGTTTACCTATTGTTGCTCTTGTTTGTGATGCACTATGTACGGTTTCTCGTTGTTTCATACATATTTGTAAACCGGTTTTAAAATGATATGTTTTCATTTAAGTACTTTACGCTGCATACTTAGTACTGTTGTCTTGACCTCCTTCGGCCGCTCACGCCGCAGGTAAGTGGCAGCAGTGCTAGATCCACATCCTTAGGATCTCTTGCGTTGGTGTCGGGAGCTCCATCTTCTCCTGAGGCTCTACTTTTGGGTATGATCTCTGCAGTAGTTAGTTTTGCATCGAGGTATGGCGGCCTGTCCCGCCATAGTTGTTTATTTCCTTAGAGGTCTGTAGTCACGTTATGCATTGGGAGGTAATCGCAAACCTTGGTTTATGTATATATATGCCGAAAGGCAACCCTTTTCTCGTAAACCGTATCATTTACAATTATTTCATGTCTTGTTTTATATTCCACTGATTTTCTCGATGTATGACTACTGGGTGCGGGTAAGGCACCACGCCCCGAACGGGTCGTGACAAAAGTTGTATCGAGCGCTTAATCTCTGAAAGTGTCTGACCGTATCTAGTAAGTCTTGATTATCGGTGTGTGCACCACACCAATAATCGTGAGGCTATAGGATATTTAGGATTGGTTTCCATTCTTCTCATTCCGAGATCGTGCCTTGTAGCCGTGTTAAAAGTTGGACCTCTAACGTATTCCTTTTCGTAATGATTATGCCTCCACGTATGGCAACCCGCCCGTCGGCAAGGCGGCCGAGAGTCGCCATCGGACACCGAGTTACAAGGGCTCGGGCCTATACCCGAGATGGCGAGTTCCACGATGCCGCCGGGCCCCAAAGAGACCACAGCACCACACCTCCCGTCCGCTGGCGGAGGAGTTAGGTACTGAGACGGCCCACTGGCTGCGTGATCGTGGCGAACGTGAGGACAGCCGATGCGCAGCTCCAGCCCCCGGCCGTACCGTGGTTCACCCGAGGCGAGAGTTTGAGGCTACGAGACTTCGAGTCAGAGCCCGCAGTTTTACTGGTCGAGGCCGAGGATGATCCGCAGGAGTTCATCCGCCGCCTCAGAGGATTTTGAGAGTGATCGGGCGTCGGAGACCGAGTCCGTGATCTTTGGTTCACATAGGCCGCGTGATACCGCATCGATTGGTTTGATTCGGGAGTTATCCCGGGAGAGCACGCGTCCCGCCTACTGGGATGAGTTCTCGAGGCCTTCCTCACTCACTTCGCCTCCACAGATGAGGAGGCGCGGCCGATAGATTTTTACCGCCGAGGCAGAGGACGACCGTCGGAGTACAATGTCGAGTTTGATTCGTTGGCTCGATATGTCCCAGCGTTGGTAGCAGATATGGAGGATAGGTGCACCGCCACGCCACCGCTAGATGATTATATGGCCGAGTCACGCGGGTGTTTCTCTTCGGTATGGACATTACCCGCATGCGCAGCTCATGCTCTTGGATGTGAGCGTAGAGACCGACGGGTTGTGACAGTGAGAAGAAGACCAGACGACATGGTCTTTTGGTGGCTATCGTGGTGGCGGCCTCAGCTAGCCTAGATTTGCACCACGCCAACCAGAGCACTCCGCACCGCCGCATGACCCAGGATATTCGAGGCGCATCAGTGGCCCTGTGGCTTGACGTCGAAGCAGGTAAGTGCGGCCGACGGACCACCCCTCAGTGTGGCCGTCACGGTAGATCCCACTTCGAGTTGTGGTGCTGCTACGGAGCTTGTTTCGGCCAGGCCGCAGGTCACTACGCGAGGAACCGTCCGACCAAGGCGGCTTGATGGTAGGGTCACCTACAGGTTCTTTCGCCGGTCTTCATCCCCGACAGCCTACTCGCCCGAGGGCAAGGTACTCATGGACCAGGTCGCGGCAGGTCGTGGCGCGGTCCATTCTAGCGGTCCTCGTAATCGCATTTATGCTTTGTCCACCGACAGATCGTGAGGCCTCACCGATGTCGCCACAGTACCTTATCGGTTCTGGTTTGATGTATGCTTTGATAGATCCGGTTCTACTGGTCCTATATATCTCCCTTGTCATGAGTAGGATAGGGATAGAGCCCGAGTCCATAAACCCTGAGGTAGCTACGCCAGCTGGTGATTGGTGGTAGCTGGCGGGTATATAGAGCTTGTCCTGTGACCATTTACACGTCGCACCTAGCCGACTTGATAGAGTTGGAGATGATTGACTTCGACGTGATCATGGGGATGGATTGGCTAGCTTCTTGCTACGCCAATGTAGACCGCAGAGAGAGTAGTACGGTTCCGCTTTCTGAGCCGGTTGTTGAGTGGGAGGAGCACCGGTATCGGGCGGTAGGTTTATTTCCTACCTCAAGGCTAGGAAGATGGTGCGGAATGGTATATCTACCATCTCGTTATACCCCGTAGTTCCGTGGTATATAGGTGAGGATGTGCGCGAGATTACGGTAAATTTTGGAAAGAAAGAAAGACGTGATTTTTCGACTAAAAGTTTCGGTTTTGTGAAGAAAAGGTTCGTTAACGGGAATTGATTCCCGATTTGGTATTCGGACTTCTTAGAATATTTGAGAATTATGGAATTTTATTTCCGAAATGGTCACTGGGCCCACGGGTGAAATTTACTGGTTTTGGGCCCGCTTAGTTTTTGAGATTTTGGCCATTATGGATATTTTCGAGATGAAATATTTTGGGCAGTAGGAGGCGACACGTGTCACCCTCAGGTGGCCCTTGGTCGAAATTAGCTAGACAGTGGCGACAGTGGCGCCAAGTCTTGCTAGATATTTTGTGTGGACAAGTTGGCATGGGTCCCACCCACACTTGTCCCCAATCTCAACCACACACTTGCCTTCATCCTATCCCTGGTTGTCCTATATATGCACCCTTAGTTGATGAAATCTTCCACACTTAGACATTTGAAGACTTGAAAAACCCTCCCTTCTCCTCGACCCAGAGCTCCTGGTTTTGCCCCATTTCGAGCAAAATTTGTCCAACAATTCTTAAACTCTCAAGTGTTCTTCCCTAAGGTGTTAGGAAGATTGTGTACCAAGAGTTGGAAAAGATTTCACACCCCTAGCCTTGAAGGGATGCGCTTGGCCAAAGTTGTCATCTTGAAACCCTAAGTGTTCTTCACTTTTTGGAGTCAATCTTGAAGAGAAGTTGGTTGTGAGCTTTCATGGGTTGCTTGTAGATTGGAACGTAAAGATTTGGAGCTAAGACTTGCTTGGAGCGACTTTAAGAACGTGGATATTTTTGGGCTATTTGAGGTAGTGGAACTTAAACCTCTTTGTGATTCGTTGTTATACATATATTATAAGTATATTATGGATTATATAATATATGGAGTAAGTTTGGAAGAGTTGGATCTTGTTAACTTGTTAAAAGAAAGGATTGGCCGCTTGCCATTAAAATGGTAAAACGTATCTTACTTGCTAAGAAGCTAATAACAAAGTAACTATAACTTATATTAAGAATGGAAATATAAGTTGGATGACTAATGAGTAAATCGATAAGTAAAATGGACAAAGTCGCCAAGGACCCCAACTTAAGGATCGATTTACTTTGACCGTATTTACTTTGGACCGATTTACTTTGGACCGTATTTACATTGGATCAGATTTACATTTCGTTAAGGAAGATTTTTCAATCGCTCCGCTTCGGGCGTGATCCCCTTTTAATTATTGTATTACATGGCGCGTGATAGTAAACCGCGCACGGCCGTCGCGTAATCCCCTTCTTTTACTTATTGTTGTTATGGGAGGCGTGATAGTAAACCGCTACCGTTTGGGCGTGTAATCCCCTTCTTTATGTTGTTTAATTATTACGCCTTATATATATATATGGTATATATATTACTGCTATTCGCCTTGGTAAAAGATGGAAAAGTGAGTATAAACTGAAGTGTCTTGAAATTTCCGTAGATTTTGAGGGCTTTTTATTGGTATAAGTCTTCAATGATAAGAAAGGTTTGATAGAGTACCATGACCATTTTAGGAGTGAGTACTACGTGGCGTGATCTACTTGGCCAAGGAGTAGCCGACGTCAAGTACTTGAGCGCTTTGCTTATTGTCGATAAATCGTCATGCAGGTATGTGAACCTCTTCCTATCTTTTCTAGCATGATTGTTGTGAACTATGTAGTACGGTAGACGCATACGTGCTAAGTGATTTGGTTGGTTTAAAACATGTGTGTTATAATAGCTTTACGGGAAGTTAGTTATAACGACCTTACGTAGTGAAAATGGTTTATCATGTTGAAGTTAAGAGACTTGATCTTATAAGATAAGAGACTTAACTTATTTGTTTTAATGTGGATGTTTGTGTGAAACCTCATTCGTGAGTAATGAGTACTTGGTTTTTAAAGGGATAATGTTTTACCGATTTCGAATCGTAACGTGTATCGACGCACTATCAGCTAATAAAGGAAAATGTATTGAATAATGATTGTATTAAAACCGAGAAACCTCCATCTGCATAGAAGCTAAGATGAGACAAAATGATATTACATTTTCTAGATCACGGTCAGAATAAGATCGTTATAAACAAAGAATAAACTACTCACATATATGACATATGTTACTCAATTGTTTTAAAAGAGATTAAGACTATGAGTTATGAAACCTTTCTAAAATAAGTGACTTGAGCATTTGAAAACGGTGCTTGAGTAATCAAACTAGGCAAACCGAACTTAGGAAAAGAATGTCATACTTGATTTTGAAAAGGAACGTGGGTTGGTCATTCTAATACTACGGGTATAGGTGACTTTTATAAAAGTAATGGATCTCTTTTAAAAGAACTTAACGATGTAGTACTTTGGGGTTAAAACCCGACTTTGGCATAAAATGAAAGTACTTTGAGTTGTGTGAAACTTGCCTATGCTTGTTGTTGTGAAACTTGCCTATGCTTGTTGTTGTGAAACTTGCCTATGCTTGTGATGATAGCCTTTGTTGTGCAAGTGTGGTATTTACGTTACCGCCTCTCGACAGAGGCCTGGCCGACTTGTCGAGAACTTACTCGACGCGGCCGCGCAGATGGAGAATTCCACGTATGTTTCCATTTTGATTATCGTCTTGTTGTTGATGTCACATGGACATGTCTACACCGACGCAAGATTCCGGCACGCGCCACGCGTCGTTGATTACCCGATATATTGTTATTGTGGTTACACGGACATGTCTACACCGAGGTAGAATTCGGGGCACGTGGCCACGCGCAGGTTGATCACCCAAGATATTATTGTTGATGTCACACGGACGGTTCACACCGAGGTAGAATTCCGGCATGTGGCCGGGCATTGGTATTATTGTTGCATCACGGACATGTCTACACCGATGCAGAATTCCGGGCACGCGCCATGATGCGAACATGATTGATGTTGTGGGCGTAAGACCCATAGTTATATTTGAGTGATGACTTGAGGCGCGAGTCCCCGATCGACATGATCGCTTATGTTGTGAATCAGAGTTTGTTATCATACATGTCTCCCGCTTTATATAGACTAGTATGATTTCATTACGATTTTTACGCTTTCACATACTGTACTGCCAGATCGACCTCCTTCGGCCGCTCACGCCGCAGTGAGGTACATCGGCCGTGGATCCTCGCCTAGGATCTCGCCATTGCTGTAAGCTCCGCTTCTCCGAGGCTTATCTTTGCATGTGTTCCCCGAGTTGTAGGTTCTTGTACATTCTGTGGTATGGCGGGCCCCGTCCCGCCATAGTTGTTGTAAATCTTAGAGGTCTGTAGTACCGCGCAAGGTGGTTTGTAAAAAGGGATTAAACTGCTCGCTTTGAAAGAGTTGTATTTATTATGTTATCGAAGGTAACCGCTGGGTTGGCCTGCTTTATGTTCATATATCTGCTTTTGTTTAAGTTTTATTTTCCGCCGTTTTCTCCGATGATCAGATCACTAGGTGCCCGGATAAGGCACCAAGAACGCCCCGAACGGTCGTTACAAAAGTGGTATCGAGCGCTTAATCCTGGAAAGTGTCTACGCATCGCGTCTAGTAGAGTCTTGATTATCGATGTGTTGGCACCACATCTATAATCGTGAGGTCGCAGGACATTTAGGATTGGTTTCATTCTTCTCATTCCGAGATCGTGCCTTAGAGCCGTGTTGTAAGTCGACCCTCCGACGTATCTCGTTTTTACCGCTATGCCTCCGCGCAGGCAACCAGAGCCCCAAGCGGCAAGACAACCGAGGAACCGCTAGTGAGATACAGAGGAGTACGAGGGCGCAGCCCGCATAGCACTGAGGTTGTGCTTCGCACGGCGGGTTTTGCGGACGCCGCCAAATTTCAGAGAGGTTAGAGTCGCAGAATGGCCGCCGAGACCGCAGCACTGAGCCTCCGCCCCACACCGGGCGCAGGAGACGGGTTATGCGAGATGGTTCGGGCCGCTGCCGCGGTCGTGGGCCGATACGAGGATAGGCCGACGCAGCAGCTCAGCCCAAAGAGCACCAGCGGTTCACCCCGAGCAGATAGTTTGAGGCTACGGACTTTCGAGTTGTAGCCCGCCAGAGTTTTACGGGTCGAGGCTCGAGGATGATCCGCAGGAGTTCATCCCAGCTACGCCGATCACGCGGTGATCAAGGCTTCAGAGACCGAGTCGGTGACCTTTGGTTCGTGATCGGCCGCGTGATACCGCAATGATTCGTTTGATTCACGGAGCTTTCCGGGAGAGCATGCACCTCCAGCAGATGGGATGAGTTTTCGGGCGCTCACGCACTTCTTGCCTCCGCACGGCGAGGGCACGGCCGGCTGCATTTTTGATGCTTAGACAGAGCGCGACGGCTCGAGTACAATGTGAGTTCGACTCATCGCCCGTGACGCCCCAACGCTGTAGCTAGTATGGAGGATCGAGTGCACCGATATGTTACAGGCTCGATGATTACATGTCGAGGCATGTTCGTGAGTAGCTCTTCACCGCATGGACATTGCCCGCACGCAGCTCATGACCGGGATGTGAGGCACGAGAGGTCGACGGAATGACCAAGATCAGCGAAGAGGCCGTAACAACAGTGGTCCTTTGGTGACTTTCGAGGCGGACCGCCAAAGAAGATACTAGTTTTGTACCTCCGCCAAAGCAGAGTGGTCCTCCACAACCTTCAGAGTATTCGGAGCAGTCGTGGCTCCAAGGGTTCGTGTTTCAGGAAGTAAGCGTGTTGGCGATGCGGTCACCCCTACCTCTGTGGTCGATGGTAGACCGCATTTCGTGAGTGTCGCGTGCCAGGAGCTTGTTATTTTTGCGGCAGCAGGCCATTTTATGCAGGAACTGTCCACCGCGGTAGCACGGATGTTACGACTCACCTACCGTCATCGCTGGTTCATCGCCTACAGCATACTGCAGGCAGTGTGCCTATGATTAGAGCGAGCGGTAGCTGTGCATATCCTTAACCTCTAGAGTTTGGTTTGCGCGATATGATGATCTTATTATTGTGTGCTATGTACGGATAGCGTTGTGTTGTTTGTAAGTTAGAAAACATGGTTAGTTGGAAGGATAAGTGTGGGGCAATGGAAAGTGTGAACCTTAGAGTTTTATACGTGGAGACCTTGTGAGGCGAGGCCATCTTGAGCGGGTGATTTTACGGTTGGTCTTTGCCGACGTACTTGGTATGCGGGAAATATCGCGATAATTATACGGGTAGTGTGAGATGGAAGTGGTAGCTTACGACGTGAATTAGTAAGATTGTTCCGGACGGGAACAAGAGTTGGCCAGGGTCGGGTTGAGGGCCATTTGCGTCAACCCGCAGCCCATATTGAGGTGGGCTCGAGGTGGTCCCGCCAGGTGGTAGGGTCACGAGGTGCTAGGCCCAAGTTTAGGTAACCATCGCACGAGTTCGTGGACGCGTTCAACCGCATCGGATCGCAAGGCCGAATGGCCTTAGAGTAAATCGAAGCAGGGAGCCGTTGTAAGATTAGAAATGATTCCTCGCCGCTTGGATTTGAGTTTTGCGACATGTTATATTCTCGCCATCGTGGCATGATCGGCTTTGTAAGTATAGAGCGAAGACTATACCGACACAAGTACGCTTCGAGACTTAGAATGAACATTCGACGCATGTTTCTAAGGGAAGAATGTTATACCCGTAGTTCCGTGGTATATAGGTGAGGATGTACGCGTAGATTACGGCGTAAATTTTGGAAAGAAAGAAAGACGTGATTTTTCGACTAAAAGTTTCCGCTTTTTGTGAAGAAAAGGTTCGTTAACGGGAATTGGATTCCCGACGGTATTCTGACTTTTAGAATATTTGAGAATTATGGAATTTTATTTCCTGAATGGTCACGCTGGGCCCACGGTGAAATTTACTGCCAAGGGGCCCGCTTAGTTTTTGAGATTTTGGCCATTATGGATATTTTCGAGATGAAATATTTTGGATTTAGTGAGGCGACACGTGTCACCCTCAGGTGGCCCTTGGCCGAAATTAGCTAGATGCTGGCAAGCAAGTGCCAAGTCTTGCTAGATATTTTGTGTGGACAAGTGGCTCATGGGTCCCACCCACACTTGTCCCCAATCTCAACCACACACTTGCCTTCATCCTATCCCTCGTTGTCCTATATATGCACCCTTAGTTGATGAAATCTTCCACACTTAGACATTTGAAGACTTGAAACCCTCCCTTCTCCTCGACCTGTAGCTCTCGCTTTGCCCCATTTCTTGAGCAAAATTTGTCCAACAATTCTTAAACTCTCAAGTGTTCTTCCCAAGGTGTTAGGAAGATTGTGTACCAAGAGTTGGAAAAGATTTCACACCCTAGCCTTGAATGGACGCCGCCGAAAGTCATCTTGAAACCCTAAGTGTTCTTCACTTGAGTTGAATCTTGAAGAGAAGTTTGGTTAGGAGCTTCATGGGTTGCTTGTAGCGGATTGGAACGTAAAGATTTGGAGCCAAGACTTGCTTGGAGCGACTTTAAGAACGTGGATATTTTTGGGCTATTTGAGGTAAATGAACTTAAACCTCTTTGTGATTCGTTGTTATACATATATTATAAGTATATTATGGATTATATAATATATGGAGTAAGTTTGGAAGAGTTGGATCTTGTTAACTTGTTAAAAGAAAGGATTGGCCGCTTGCCATTAAAATGGTAAAAACGATCTTACTTGCTAAGAAGCTAATAACAAAGTAACTATAACTTATATTAAGAATGGAAATATAAGTTGATGACTAATGAGTAAATCGATAAGTAAATGGACAAAGTTGGCCAAGGACCCCAACTTAAGCGATCAGATTTACTTTGGATCAGATTTACTTTGGACCGTATTTACTTTGGACCGATTTACATTGGATCAGATTTACATTTCGTTAAGGAAGATTTTTCAATCGCGTCGCTTCGGGCGTGTGATCCCCTTTTAATTATTGTATTGGCATGGCGCGTGATAGTAAACCGCACGGCCGTCGCGTAATCCCCTTCTTTTACTTATTGTTGTTATGAGGCGTGATAGTAAACCATATACCGTCAGCGTGTAATCCCCTTCTTTATGTTGTTTAATTATTACGCCTTATATATATATGGTATATATATTACTGTTATTCGCCTTGGTAAAAGATGGAAAAGTGAGTATAAACGGGAAGTGTCACAAATTTCCGTAGATTTTGAGGGCTTTTATTGGTATAAGTCTTCAATGATAAGAAAGGTTTGATAGAGTACCATGACCATTTTAGGAGCGGAGTACTACGTGTGGCGTGATCTACTTCGCTTACGAGTAGCCGACTGTCAAGTACTGAGCGCTTTGCTTATCGTCGATAAATCGTCATGCAGGTATGCGAACCTCTTCCTATCTTTTCTAGCATGATTGTTGTGAACTATGTAGCACGGTAGACGCATACGTGCTAAGTGATTTGGTTGGTTTAAAACATGTGTGTTATAATAGCTTTACGGAAGTTAGTTATAACGACCTTACGTAGTGAAAATGGTTTATCATGTTAGAAGTTAAGAGACTTGATCTTATAAGATAAGAGACTTAACTTATTTGTTTTAATGTGGATGTTTGTGAAACCTCATTCGTGAGTAATGAGTACTTGGTTTTAAAGGGATAATGTTTTACCGATTTCGAATCGTAATGTATCGGCGCACTATCGCAGCTAATAAAGGAAAATGTATTGAATAATGATGTTGTATTAAAACCAAAGAGAAACCTCCATCCGCATGAAGCTAAGACGAGACAAAATGATATTACATTTTCTAGATCACGGCCGTGAATAAGATCGTTATAAACAAAGAATAAACTACTCACATATATGACATATGTTACTCAATTGTTTTAAAAGAGATTAAGACTATGAGTTATGAAACCTTTCTAAAATAAGTTGACTCGAGCATTTGAAAATGAAGCTTGAGTAATCAAACTAGGCAAACCGAACTTAGGAAAAGAATGTTGTTACTTGATTTTGAAAAGGAACGTGGGTTGGTCATTCTAATACTACGGGTATAGGTGACTTTTATAAAAGTAATGGATCTCTTTTAAAAGAACTTAACGATGTAGTACTTTGGGGTTAAAAACCCGACTTTGGCATAAAATGAAAGTACTTGAGTCAGTGAAACTTGCCTATGCTTGTTGTTGTGAAACTTGCCTATGCTTGTTGTCGAAACTTGCCTACGCTGATGATAGCCTTTGTCGTGCAAGTGGTATTTCTGTTACCGCTTCTCGATAGGGTGGTCGACTTGTCGAGAACTTACTGACGTGGCGTTGATGGAGAATTCCACGTATGTTTCCATTTTGATTATCGTCTTGTTGATGTCACATGGACACGTCTACACCGACGCAGATTCCGGCATGCGCGGGTTGATTACCCGATATATTGTTATTGTGGTTACATGGACATGTCTACACCGAGGTAGAATTCCGGCACGTGGCCACGCGCAGGTTGATCACCCAAGATATTATCGTTGATGTCACATGGACGCGCTTCACACCGAGGTAGAATTCCGGCACGCGCCACGGGCATTGGTATTATTGTTGCATCATGGACATGTCTACACCGGCGCAGACCGGCACGCGCCACGATGCGAACATGATTGATGCGGGCGTAAGACCCATAGTTATATTCGAGTGATGACTGAGGCGCGAGTCCTCGATCGACATGATCGCTTATGTCGCGAATCAGTTCGTTATCATACATGTCTCGCTTTATATAGACTAGTATGATTTCATTACGTATTTTTACGCTTCACATACTGTAATGCTTGCATCGACCTCCTTCGGCCGCGTGCCGCCGCAGTAGAGGTACATCGGCCGTGGATCCTCGCCTAGATCTCGCCAACATTGGGAAGCTCCGCTTTCTCCGAGGCTTATCTTTGCATGTGTTCCCGAGTTGTGTTCTTGTACATTCGTGGGTATGGCCTCGCCCCGCCATAGTTGTTGTAAATCTTCAGGTCCGTAGTAATCGCTAAGCGTGGTTTGTAAAAAGCGGATTAAACTGCTCGCTTTGAAAGAGTTGTATTTATTATGTTATCGAAGGTAACCGCTGGGTTGGCTGCTTTATGTTCATATATCTGCTTTGTTTAAGTTTTATTTTCCGCCGTTTTCTCGATGATTGTATCACTAGGTGCCCGATAAGGCACTGCAACGCCCGAACGGTCGTTATAATCTCGTCGTGTTTGATATCAAGTCGCGTACCAGATTTTCCGCCGCCTCGTGGTCGAGTTCCCGCACGTGTTTCCGCATTTACCTCGCATCCTCCCGAGAGGAGATTGAGTTTGTATAGACATATTGCTGCACACTCGCCTATTTCCATTCCGCCATACGTAATGGCACCGCCGAAGTCGAGAGAGTCAAGGATCGCCTTAGGATTTCCGGAGAAGCGGCTTCATCGTGCCTAGTGTTTCTCCCCGGGAGCGGCTTTGTTCGCAAGAAGAAGGGACGACGCCGCGCATGTGTTGATTACAGCAAATGAACAAGGTGACCATTAAGAACAGATACCCCTTCCTGATTGATGATTTGTTCGACCAGCAGGGCGCGAGATGTTTCTCCAAGATTGATCTCGCGACGCTATCATCAAAGTAGTCGAGAGGCGGATGTCCCTAGATCGCATTCCTGACGACGAGCATTATGAGTTCGTGGTCATGTCTTTTGCTGACCAATGCCCGCAGATTCATGGATTTGATGAACCGAGTGTTCAAATCATTTTTGGACACGCTTGTGATAGTGTTCATCGATGATATCTTGGTTTATTCTCGCCAGAGGAGCACGCGAGCATTTGAGGATCAGGCCGATAGCTTCTCAGACCACAGCTGTACGCCAAGTTTTCCAAACGTGAGTTTTGCTGACTTCGTGGCTTTTCGGGCATATTGGGCCGATGGCATTCGAGTGGATACGCCAAGATCGAGGCGCAGACTTGGCCTGCACCTACCACTCGGCAGAGGTTCGCAGCTCGGCCTCGCAGATATTATCCGCGGTTCGTGGAGAAGTTTGCTTTATCTTCGCACATTGAATAGGCCGACTCGTGGCGGCCAAGTTTCAGCGGATCGATGCCAGGAGCGTGGTTTCAGCTGTCGAAAGAGATCGACGACCGCCGCTTCTTTCTTCCGCAGGTCCGCAGAACAGGTTATGTCATACGCGTCAGCATCGGGTTGACGCTGTTGATGCAAGACGGCAAGGTTATAGCATACGCATCCCGACACCAAGAAACACGCAGGAACTACCCCACCCACGATTTGGAATCGCGCCGTGATTCACGCCAAGATCCGAGGCACTACTTGTACGGGGTTCATGTGGATATTTATACGCACCACAAGAGCCTCCAAAGATATCTTCACCAGGAGCCGAACTTACGAGAGCGGTGGTTAGATTTGCTTAAGGATTACGATGTTGATATCCCGTACCACCCGCAAGGCCAATGTCAGGCGTACGCCTTAGTCGTAGGTCACGGGAGCCTATCGATGTGCAAGGCAGAGGAGGGCATGGTTCGTGATTTGCATCGCCAGCAAGCCTCGTGTCCGCTTGATTGATTCTCGATAGCAGCGTTGAGTTCGCGAGGCCGAAGTCTTCCATCATCGGCGAGCAAGAGGCAACAGCTCGAGGATCGAGCTTGATTCGATATCGCGATACAGCCTCTCCGCGAGGCGCGGTCCTTGAGGCAGCACCACGGGGTGCTAAGGTTTGAGGGCGTCAGGTGTTCCAGATGTTTCAGACTTCGCAATGTTCTTGGGGAAGCACACGCTGCGTTACTCTATCCATCCGTGGTCGACCAAGATGTACCACGACCTTAGATCCGTATTGGTGGGATGGCTCAAGAGGACGCCGCAGTTCGTAGCTCGAAGGCCCGTGTTGTCGCCAGCGAAGGTAGAGCACCGCAGGCCCGGTGGTTTGTTGCAGACGATCGAGATCCCGACCGGAAGTGGAGGTAATCAACATGGATTTTATCACGCGATTACCTCGCACTCGTGAGGAGACATGATTCTATATGGGTTATCGTCGACAGTCGACTAAATCAGCCCACTTTCTTCCCGTCAGACGACTTTTTCACCGAGGATTATGCGCACTTTACATCCGAGAGATCGCCGATCGCACGGAGTCCCTATTTCGATCATATCGCATGCATGAGCCTAGTTTAAGGCTAACTTCGAGGTCTTTCCGCAGAGGTTTAGGACGCAGTGAGCTCGAGCATCGCATTCCATCCACGCATGCAGACAAAGCCGAGCGCACTATCCGCACTTCGAGGATATGTCATGAGCTCGTTATCGACTTCGTGGTACCGAGGATCATTTGCCTCTAGTTGAGTTTCATGCACAATAATAGCTACCACTCCAAGATTCGGATGGCGCCTTATGAGGCCTTGTCAGAGGAAGTGCAGATCGCCTATAGGTTGGTTCGATGTGGCGAGGTGCTAGTGGGACCAGATTTGGCAAGCAGTGATGGATAAGGTGAATTTTATCCGCAGAGGTCACGATGTAGTCGATGTGGTCATATGCAGATCATCGCCGTCGCATCCGGAGTTCGAGGTTCATGATTGGGTTTTCCTAAAGCGTCACCCATGGCGGTGTGATGAGATTCGGAAAAGGGGAAACTCACCAAGGTACATCGGGCCAGACGATTGTCCGCAGGCAAGGTTGCCTATGAGTTGATCTGCCGTCCGATCCGGAGGCGCATCCGTGTTTCATGTTTCTACGCCGGCGAGATGTATCGGATCCATCTGTGGTGCATCCGATTGACGATGTCCAGGTGATCGGCGGTTATCGTATGAGATTCCCATACGATAATCGATCGCCGTTAGGCGTCGCGACGGGCGGACGGGCTTCCGCCAAAGTTCGTGGCGGAACGAGCTCGGAGAGATGACGGGAAGCCGGCGAGGACATGAGGCGTATATCCTCACCTATTCCCCACACCTCCGTAATTCACTTTCCTACTTGTAAATTTTCATTATCGTATATGCCTAAGCGTTGTTTTGTGGTAGGCGTGTGGCATTTGCAATCGCTTAAGCATGAAGAATCTTATCGCTAATAGCTTGGGAAGGAACATTCGTGACTTAATGTTTCGGGCGAGGGAGAATGTTATACCCGTATTTCCGCAGTATGTACGTAAGGAATACGCAAAAGTCTAGCCTTAAAGTTTAGGCACAAGACGCTTTTTTGGGCACAACTCACAAAACGAATAGTTTTCCGACGAACGCTTTCCACACTTTCGTAGGGTAAATTCCGCTATGCCATTTCTAATTTTTGCGGATTTTTCCGAGGCGTAACACTTTGGATCAACGCAGAGGCGACACTTGTCACCCTCTCATTGATGGATGTTACACTGCAATAGGGCCGAATGGACGGCCATCCTTGTCATGTAGTTGGTAGGATATTTTGTGTGCAAGTTGGCGACACTTTCCTAAATCTTCACCCTACACTCGCCTTGCACTGCATCATCTTGACCCTTGGTTGGCCATGGCTTGACCTATAAATACCCCTTAAGATGAAGAGTTCTTCATCCACAAATTCCTTTCCAAGTCTTGAAAATCCTCTCCTCTCCCTTGCCTCTTTCATTCAAACACCTCCCCTTCGGAGAAGCTTAGCCGAGGCTACCCCTAGCCTAGCCAAATCTACCCCTCCTCGTAGAAAAGTTGCCTCTAGTATTGTTATAATGCCCAAAATACCCTAGCCCAAATCCCTTAGTACTTAGTAGAAGTTGTGAAAAACTTCTAAGGTTTCCTGAGCGCATAAACTTGTGAGCTAAACCTCGCTCAGCGACTTTTATCTAGATATTATTGGGCTTACCGAGGTAAATAATCCTAACCTCTTTGTATTAGAGAATGCATACCGTAAGTATAAGAATAAGTATTAAATACTTAGAAGAATATTACGTATAGAATTGAATCACTATCACAGCAGGCGGTTTAAAAGAAGAATAATCAAATCAGATTTACTTAGATCGTTTCACGTGAGACTTCAGAGCTCACCGTAGGGAAGTTTACCAATTTTCCGTAGAATAGAGAACCCTCTCGCTAGAATCAAGCTTTGAGTAGTTCAACGTTGATGCACGTGTTCGACTATTATAGGTCGACTTCTCGCGACATATTCAACTCGCGGTGGTTTTCGCAAGGTATGTGATTCTTCCTAAAGCATGATATTTTACAATATATATGTAGTACGGTGACGCATACGTGTTAACTAGATAATAACTACGCAATGTCTTTTGACTTAAGCCCGAATAATACTTACGCAATGTCTCGCGACTTAAGCCCGAATAATAAGGATCCAAAACATTTCAAAAGAATATCAATCATTTTTTAATGTAAGAGAACTAATTGGTTTTTAAAATGTAAGCTTAAGAGTCAGATTTAGCTTTATGGGAAGTTAGGTATAACCACTTAAGCTTAATAAAAGAAACAATACTATGTGTTTATAATGACTTATATTGATTTGTGAAAAGAATAAATAAGATGGTTTGATAAGTAGACACGATATGACGCTACGTGTTAGTGTCTTGTAACGCTTGTATAAGAGGTATTCTTGTTGTGCTTATGTTGTTTAACGATAAGTTGTTATGTTAGTATAATATCACTCACCTCTTGACATATTACCGGGTTAAGTCGCCTCCGATGCGTGGTAGACTCAGCGGTCCAGGACCATGATTCGAGAATACCTACGCTGGTCCAGGGACCCACGCGAGCTACGGAGTTCCGGTGTTAGTGACGCGGGTTATACCTCACGCGGTCTACGTGGCCATACGCGACTACGAGTCCGTGATGACGCCGAGGAGTAGCTACCCTCGATGCGGGTTATGTACCTTACGCGCGCGACGTGAGTGGCCTACGCGACTACGGAGTCCGTGATTAGGCTTCATGGTGATACTACGCACTCGCCCCGCTCGATCATTCGCACTTAGAAAAGACTCGCATGGGCTTACCTATTGTTGCTCTTGTTTGTGATGCGCACTATGTACGGCTTCTGGTTGTTTCATACATATTTGTAAACCGGTTTTAAAAATGATATGTTTTCATTTAAGTACTTTACGCTTTCGCATACTTAGTACTCAGATCGACCTCCTTGGCCGCGTTCATGCCGCAGTAAGGGCAAGCAGTGCTAGATCCACATCCTGGATCTCTTGCGTTGGTGTCGTGAGCTCCATCTTCTCCGGAGGCTCTACTTTTAGGTACGATCTCCCGCAGTAGATAGTTTTGTACATTCAGTAGTGTATGGAGGGCCCCGTCGCCATAGTTGTTTATTTCCTTAGAGGTCCAGAGTCATGTTGCAGACTGGGAGGTAATCGCAAACCTTGGTTTATGTATATATATGCCAAAGGCAACCCTTTTCTCGTAAACTGTATCATTTACAATTATTTCATGTCTTGTTTTATATTCCGCTGATTTTCTCGATGTATGGCTACTGGGTGCGCCTGCACGATCACGCCCCGAACGGTCGATACTCGTCCCGTCACGCTTGTTATGTAAACTCTAGAGGTCTGTAGTCATATATCGCGGGTCACCTTTTAAAAATATTGAGGTAATCGCTTTTGGATTTTGTTTATATCCGAAGGTAGCCTTATCGGCCAGCCTATTATTTACTTCATTGTTAAATCTTATGTATGTTTCACGATTATCTCTCGATGTATACTGTTCGCGGTGCCTGTAGGCACCGCCGCGCCCGGTCGTCGTGACAAAGTGGTATCGAGCGCTTAGTCCTCGAAAGTGTCTACGCATCGTTCAGTAGAAGTCTCGATTATTGATGTGTTGTGCACCACATCTATAATCGTGAGGTCGCAGGACATTTAAGATTTGTTTCCATTCTTCTCTCTCCGAGATCGCGAGAGAGCTGCCCTACTAGGTCGAATCCTCTCCGACTGCTCTATTGTATCGCGATGCCTCCACCGGCGCGACCAGGCCTGCAGGCAAGGCAACAACAAGAGTTGCAGCTGCACACAGAGGATTTCTAGGAATCGTGCCCGCACTATGCCCGAGGTTATGGGGATCGGGCGAGATCAGCCACGCCAAAGATTAGAGTGAGCCGAGCGGCAAGAACACCGCAGGTTCCAGACTGAGCCTTCAGCCACCGGGCTGAATATCGAGATTACGGAGAGCATCCGATTATTGACTAGTATCATGCGGCAGTGGCACGCGAGCCTAGGCTAACCCAGAGCCGATAGCTCGAGGATTCGAGACTTTCTCGAGTTGTAATCCACCGCAGTTCTATGGTTCGAGGTCCGGCGAGGACCTCGAGTTCATTCGCAGGCAGCTGACTACGCAAGTGCTAGGGCCCTGAGACTCGAGTTCGTTGGTTAGCTTTCTACCGTTACGCTGATATCGCGTTGAACCGGTTCGAGTCGCTGGTGTTGTCTAGAGGTATGGGTGCTCCTCCACTGCCAAAGTGAGTTCACGATCCTTCCTCAATCACTTTTGCCTCCCGATACGGCGAGAGCCCGCCGATAGGTTCTCGCGTTAAGACGTAATGGGAGAACCATCGAGAGTACAACCCGAATTTGACTCATCGCTGTGCATGCACCCACCATTGTGGCGCGATACGGCGACAGAGTTCACCGCCACGTGACGGGACTAGACCGATATATGGTTACCGTGACGTTCGGGAGTGGCTCTTCACCGTATGGATATCGCCAGACGCAGCTTATGCAGTGGATTGAGGATAGAGAGAGGGCCGCCAGATATTGGCCCACCAGAGGCTGTGGACGACAGAGTTTCGTGATAGTTTTGAGGCGCATAACCCAAGAACAAAGGGGACTACATTTCACCGACGCAGAGCGTTCTTCTCGCCTTCCGCAGTGGTTTGACCGCCAGGATATTCGAGCGGTCGTGGCGGGGGCCCGGGTTCACGATGTCCGGGATAGTAGCTGCGAGGCCACCTTGCCTCTGCGGTTAATGTGGTAGAGCTCATTTTGGGGAATGCCTGACCAGTCGACATTTGTTACGTGGCGCCAACAGTACTATTTGGCGAGAGATCGCCCAACCGCAGGTGGTACCGGGATAGAATACTTATCGGGTCAAGGCGTTCTTCGCCTTCAACGGCTAGGGCAGATGTTCATGCACCGCAGCCGCGGCAGAGGTCGTGGTAGCGCTCCCGCTTTAGCGTCCTTTACCCTTATATGCGACTTCGTGTATATATCGATCCTTTAGAGACTTGTATGCATGATAAGGTTGTTTTATGTTTAAGTGTCATGAATGGATTATTTTGAGACTATGTACGTATGCTAAGAGGTGGAAAGTACGTATAAGAAAAGCATTTTAGCCTTGAATGGGAGTAAATAGCGCTGTGCACTGGGATCTGCTTTCTGGTTGACTATGACGGGCGGATATGCGAGTGCGATATCTTAAGGTCATAAGGGCATAATAAAGTTCCAGAATTGCAAAGTACGAGGGGTATTAGATTGACTCCAAAAGAACATTCGGGATGAATGTTTCTGGGAAGAATGTTACACCCTGTGAAATTCAAGAGGTTAAGTTAAGAACGCATTTAAAGGAAATAATATTTCGTTGGAAAGTTAGGTTGGCAAAAGGTTGTGGGTGATTTTCACCAACTTTGAGCGGTATATCTCCTAGTGCCTTAGAGTTTTGATGAGTTTTAAAAGATTGGTACGAAGGTTGTTGAGTCTAGTTTTCAACGCAACAAACCACTCGCCGCTCGACATCGGTAAGTGGTTACGCGTTAGAAGTTCTATACGACGCAGATGACGATCTTCCCATAGTGTCGCAGCGCCGCGACACCGATATTTCCGAAAAGTCCTTCGAGGTTGCAGCGCCGCGCTGAATCGCAGGGCGCGCACGAATGCAGAAATTCTCAGGGAAGCGCCACGCAGGGGCGAAAACAGGGATATTTTGATAAAGGCCTATGAGGGTGACAAGTGTCCCTCCCATCTTTGACCAAAGAGTGTCTTATTTTAGGCCTGTCTTCAAGACTTGACCATTTTGGTGCGGTTTCCCAAAAGAAAATCCTCTTCTCTCTCTCAAATCACGAACCCCTGAGATTTTTGGAAGCGGTCAAGAAGGAAAAGTGTTGCACGCTCAGAGGACTCTCGTGAGTAATTTTGAAGTGAAAGAAGATTTCTAAAGAGGGCTTCGAGGTAAAATCTCCTCCTTCTTGTATATTTTAGATTTCAAGTTATAGAGTTAGCTGAGCCCGAGGTCGTTATATTTAAATCTTGAAAAGATTGGGGTGTGTCGACTGCTGAAAACCGAAATGGGCATGTTAGCCACTCATGTTGTAATCAATCGGGTTGTTAGCTTAAATCATCGCATGTTATATATAAAGGTATGTAATTGGTTATGATTTATATAACATGTCGATAACGAGTTCAGTTAAAAAGGAAATTGATAATTGCTGTGATATTATAACCGAATGTGACTTGGAATTATCGATTGTTCCGTATTATGGTGGGGCAGAATTTTACGCGCCCCGTAGCCGCGTGTAATCCCCTTTTGGTTAGCTGGATTGTCGCTGCCTTAAATGCGCGCTTGGTTATTGAATTCGACCTTGAAAAAGGTGGAAAAGTAAGTAGAAACAAAGGAAGTGATGTCCAAATTTTCCGTAGAACGAGGACTTTTCATTGTAATATATTACGCTAATGTAAGCAATAGACGACATGGTCATTATAGGTTGACATCTACTGACGACATATCGGACTTGGCAAGGATTAAACAATAGAGGTATGTAGAACTCTTCCTATCTCTCGAGCATGAGTAGTTATAATCAGATGGTACTGAGACGACGTGATTTTTTAAACGGCGAAGTCATTTGATATATTTGACTTGTTTTAAGGATGTCTAGTTGGTCGAGTTAGAGAATTAACTCACGGTCCTTAAGGAAGAGTTATAAGAATGGTTTATCCTAATAAGGTAGACAAGGATTTCTTGACATGATCAAGTATAGAATACTAGATTTGGGAAGTATTGATTCTCGAACTATTCTAAAGTTAAGAAACTTGCTTCCTAAGTTAAGATTTTCAAGTATTTTCAAAGCAGTGTAACTTGAATTCAAGCAAGCCTCTCGTTATAAAGAGAGCAAAGTGGTCTAAAACATAAAAGAGTTATAACGCTTTATGGTAAGTTAGTTACGACGGCTTTATGAGAGGCAAGGACGCCTTAGTTTAATGCATAAAGTTAGTATAACGCTTTATGGGAAGTTGGTTATAATAACTTTATGGAAGGTTAAAGGAACGGTTTTTCTCGAGTAGATAAACAATGATAAAAGAATGGAAGCTAAGAAAGGCAATTTGATTTAAAGGCATCAATTGCTTAAAGTTATAAACGAGGGTCACTTGATTTAGAGCCAAGTATATTTCTAATAAGATAGTGACTTGTTTGAAATGAGTAAGCCTCGATACTACGTGCTAGTATCTTCGGGTCTTATGGAAAAGGGATCTTGGAAAAAATAGAAATACATAGTACTTTTGGGTTGAATTTCCTGACTTGTTAAGTGATATGAAAAGTGCTCGGTCATAAAACGAGATCCATTTTGTATGTTACACCACGACGCGTATATGTTCACGCAGTCCTTACGGGCTTACGCTTAAATAGTCCCACGCGGGCTTAAAGTACAAACTTCATATGGTGAACACCTCACGCCAGTCCCATGGCTACGCGTGAAATAGCCCATGCAAGTGGCATGCCTTACGCGATAATACTTACGGTCCACGACCTACGCGTGAAATACCTGCGGGCAGGATTGCTTAAGGATATCACAGCGAATGGTCCATTTGATCAGCCACCCGAGACGGGAATTCCATCGCACGAGATATATACGTATGTATCACGCATGCGGTACGCCGACAAATATGCAGGACGCCACCGCGCTACATACGGTCAGATGCATTTTACGGTCACTACAAATGACGGATTCCACGCGAGGATAGGGTATACATCGCAGCCAGATGTTTGCACGCTGACAAAGGAGGTAGGATACCACGAGCTGCCATTACACGGTTAGATTTCATAGATACGCCTTGTCAAACAGGCAGATACCAATGGAAACAAGGTCATACGAAAGTTAGATTTGGTGCCAGATTTACCATTAAATGAGGTAGGATACCACGAGCACACATGGTTAATTTGCAAACGCCGACAATGAGGTAGGATACCACGAGCCGGGCTACACGGTGCCGGGGATTTGTGTACGACAGCGAGGCAGATACCACTAGCCAAGGCCACATGGTTAGATTTGCGTACGTCGCTGCTGGAGTGAAGATAACAATTAATGAAATATTGCCATACTTGTTAGATTTTTATAGCAGACGCTGGATACGAGGTGATAATACGAGCTGCTGGTCATACGGTTGGGATTTGTAGTACGACAAGGAGGGAAGACACACGCGCTGGCCATGTAGTTAGATTTACGACCTAATGCATTTAAGAACAGTTGACGGGAATCCCATGCGCTGATATTCGAGGGTCGTGTTCATAGCCCCGTGACTATGGATCATATGTCGAGACAGCTGTATAAGGTAAAACTCGACTTTCTTTACTTCCACTTCAAGCACAGCGGCATGCACTTAATTTGGTTATCATATATGTCTTCACCGTATTTTTGACTATTATGATTTAAATTACAAGATTTCAGTTTGCATACTGTACATATTTGTAATCGACTCTTCGGACGCGTTCATGCCGCAGGTCAGAGGTACATAGCTTGCCGATCCGCACTGTAGGATCACCGTTTCTGGCTCGAAAGCTCCATTTCGAGGCTTTGTTTTTGGTATGGTTCCTCAAGTCGCTGACTTTGTACATTCAGGTATGGCGGCCCCCTCCGCCACAATTGTTATGTAAACTCTTAGAGGTCTGTAGTCATATATCGCGGGTCACCTTTTAAAAAAATTAGAGGTAACTGCTTTTGGATTTTGTTTATATCCAGGAAGGTAGCCTTATCGGCTAGCCTATTATTTACTTCATTGTTAAATCTTATTTATGTTTCGCTGATTATCTCTGATGAATACTGAAGTGCCTGTGTAGGCACCAGCCGCGCCCGGTCGGGTCGTGACAATAATCCTCACCGAAAAGTCGCCCTGACGGAAGAAAGTGGGCTGATTTCACACCGCCGACGATAACCCGCATAGAATCATGCTTCCTCGAAAGTGCGAGGTGATCCTGTGATAAAGTCCATGTTGATCACCTCCCACTTTCAGGTCGGGATCTCTATCGTCGCGAACAAACCACCGTGCCTCGTGCTCTACCTTCACCGCCGACAACACGCACCGAGCCACAAACCGCAACGCCCCTCTTCGCCATCCCACCAATACACGTATCCGAGGTCGTGGTACATCTTCGTCGACCGATTGATAGAGTAACGCCGCTACCGTGTGCTTCCTAGAACTCGCCAAGTCCTCGCAATAACCGAACACACAACCTGCCTCAAACCTTAGCACCCATCGTGCTACCTCAAAAGCGACCCTTCCTCACGAAGAGTCAGATCACGCATCGCCAAAACCGGATCCTCAAATCGCTCTTCACCTCGACGCGATGGAAGACTCGCAACCTCTCGAACTCGAACCCCACCGCTATCGTAATCAATCAATCGACCTGGCTCGCTAGCTGATGCAACTTCGCGACCATGCCCCTCCTCTCGGCCGTACATCCGATGCACTCCCCATCGACTTTACGCACTGCGGCATCCGCCACAACATCGCCTTCCCTCGTGGTACAGATGTCGCACATCGTGAATCCTTGAGCAGTTCTAACCACCGCCTCGGCCGTAAGTTCGGGCTCCTCGGGCCGAAGATATACCGAGGCTCTTGTGGTCTCAGATAAATATCCACATGAACCCCATACAAATAGTACCTCCGCATCTTCAAGGCGTGAATCACCGCTACCAACTCCAAATCACGCGGGTAGTTCCTCTCATGTTTCTTAAGTTGCTCGGATGCGTATACTATAACCTTGCCCACCGCATCAACACACATCCGGAGCCCGACGCCGACGATCACAATACACTACATAACCGTCGACCTTCCGAAGAGTAAGAACGGGGCGGCCGGGCCTCCTTCAAGAATCGGAAACCGTGCTCACAAGCATCAATCCATCAAACTTAGCCGCCTCTTCTCGAGTCAACCTAGTCAATGGTGCGTAGATAGAAGCAAACTTCTCCACTAACCGCCGATAATAACTCATGAGGCCCGTGAAAGTCGCGCACTGCTTGAGTAGCAGTTCAGGCCAACTCCTCGATCGCCGATCTTGGCCAGATCCACCCGAATACCATCTACCCGACAATATGCCCAAGAAAAAGCCACCAGCCAACCAAAACTCACATTTGGAAAACTTGGCGTATAATCGCTGGTCCTCGAGAACTCTCGACAAGCCTCTCAAACGCTCCGCATGCTCTCGCCCGAGCGGAATAAACTAAGATGTCATCAATGGACACTATCACAAACGTGTCCAAAAATGGCTTGAACACTGCTCATCAAATCCATGAATACCACGAGCATCGTCAACCCGAAAGACATAACCTCGAACTCATAGTGTTCGTATCGGTCCGAATACATTCTAGGGACATCCGCCTCGACTGCAGACTGATGATAGCCCGATCGCAGATCAATCTTGGAGAAACATCTCGCGCTCGCAACCGGTCGAACAAATCATCAATCTCGGAAGGGTATTCGTTTAATGGTCACTTTGTTCACCGTCAGATCAACACACATGCGCAGCTGCTCCGCCCTTCTTTTCTTCACTTAACAATACCACGCTTCCCTCGTGAGAAACACTAGGCCCGATGAAGCCCTTTCTCCAAAGAAATCTCTCACCGGTCTCAACTCTCTCAACTTGGCAAAGCATTCTCAGATGGCTAATGAAATAGCCGAGTGTCCGCGTGAACATCGACATAAAACTCTATCTCCTCTCATGAGGGATACCGAGGTCGTCTGAAACACATCTCGGGAACTTCCGACTATCGGAACCGATCGAAAAATCTGGTACCGCACCTCGTGATCAAACACCCGAACGATGGTAGATATACCTCTTCTCGCACCATCTTCCTAGCCTTGAGGTAAGAAATAAACTTACCCTACGGCACACGTTGTTCCCTCCCACTCAACAACCGGCCTCGTGAAACTGAACCGCACTCACTCTCTCCTCGCAGTTTCATTGGCGTAGCAAGAAGCTAGCCAATCCATACCCATGATCACATCGGAATCGGCCATATCCAACTCTACCAAGTCGGCAAGGGTCCGACGACGATCGCATACGGTCACCGGACAAGCCCTATATACCCGCCGAGCTACCACCAATCACCCATCGCGTAGCTACCGAAAGTGGTCTATGGACTCGTGCTCATCCCTATCCTACTAGCAACATGGGAGATATATGTGATGTAGTAGAACCCGGATCTATCAAGGCATACACGCCACAACATGAAATCGATAAAGTACCGTGACGACATCAGCGAGGCCTCCCGGTCCCGCCTACCGACAAGGCATAAATGCGGCTCGAGGACCGCTAGAACCGACCGCGCCACGACCTCCGCCGCGACTGGCCCATGAGTACCCTCGCCTCCGGCGAGTAATCGTAGGAGATGAAGAGACCGCGAAGAACTCGCAGGCATTCCTGACCATCTGCACGCTCTTGGTCTGACAGCTCGCAAAGTGACCGCTGGCCGCGAATCAACAAACTCCCGAGCAAGACCACACCCGTAATGAGATCTACCGTGACGGCCACACCGGCGGGTGGTCCCGACGGTTAACACCTCGCTACTCGACGCCGAAGTCCCGGGCCCCGGTTCGCGCTGAATACTCGTCGCCCCGGCGACGGTGCAGGAGTGCTCAGCCGGGCCGTGGTGCAAATCTAGGCTTCGGTGCCGCCCACCCCGAGAGCTACTAAAAGACCCTACCGTCCCGGCTCTTCGCCGCTGTCACAATCCCTCGCTTACGCCTCGCATCCAAGTGCATGAGCTCAGACGCGGTAATGTCCATGCTCGGGTCAAGAGCCACACCCGCACAAAACTCGCCATATAATCATTCAGCCCGGACGTAGCGCGGCACTCCGCCCTCCATATCTCGCTACCAACGCAGTGGACATATCGAGCCAATGAATCGAACTCAACGCAGTACTCCCTAACTATGCGCCCTCTCTGCCTCAAAGAACAAAAATCTGCTTACCGCGCCCTCTCATCCGCGAGGCAAGAAGTGAGTGAGAAAGCCTTCGAGAACTCGCCCCAAGTAGCCGGGACGACGCTCTCCCGACAACTCCCACGAAGTCAAACCGATCATCGCGTATCACGCAAACAATGCGCGAACCGAAGATCACTGACCGGTCTCAAGCTTGATCACTGCACGATCCTTCAGAATCGACGGATGAACTCTCGGATCATCCTCGTGCCTCACCTAGAACTCGCGGGCTACAACTCGTAAAATCTCATAGCCTCAAACTATCCGATCTCAGCGTAACCACAGCATCATTGAACCGAATCGCCAGATCCAAATTTATCTCATGTTCGCCACGATCCCGCCAAGAATCGGGCCATCTCTCAGAATTCCATCTCATCTGCTTCCAGTCGGACCGAGGTGCAGTATCGTGGTCTCATCAGCCACCGCCGCGCTCCTAAACTCGTTAGCGGGCGGCGCCGTGAACTCGCTGCCTTGTATAGATCGGGCTCGAGCCCTCGTGACTCGGTGTCCTACTAGCAGATCCTACCGCTTTGCCCTTCGGGTCCGGTTTTACGCGAGGCATAATCATAAAGAAAGGAAATACATTAGTGGGGTCCAACTTATAACACACTCTAAGGCACGATCTCGAGTGGGAAGAATGGAAACCAATCCTAAATATCCTATAGCCTCTCGACATTGGTGTGGTGCACAACACACCGATAATCAGACTCTACTAGATACGGTCAGTAGACACTTTCCGAGATTAACCGCCTCGATACCACTTTTGTCACGACTGCCCGGCCCATGACCGTGCCTTACCCGCACCCAAGTAGTCATACATCGAGTAATCACGGAATATAAAAACAAGACATGAAACAATTGTAAATGAGACACGCTTTATCTCGAGAAAAGGTCGCTTTCTGCATATATATATATAACCAAAATCGCAGCTACATCCCAACTGCATAATAGACTACTGCACTTAAGAAGATAAGAAACTATGGCGACAGGCCCCGCCATACCTCGAATGTACAAAACTATCTACAACAACAGGAGATCATACCCAAAAGTTGAGCCTCCCAAGATTGAGCTCCCGACACCAAAGCAAAAGATCCTAAGGACGCAGATCTAGCACCGCTTCCTCACCTGTGGTATAACGCAGCCTCAAGGAGGTCAAGACAACAGTACCTGGCATGTGAAATCAGAAAGTACTTTAAATGAAATCATTATCATTTTAAAACCAATTTTACAAATATGCATCAAACAACCAAGGTAACCGCACATAGTGCCACATCATAAACAAGAGCAACAATAGTAAATCAGAATGTGTCTTTTCTAGGTCGCGAATGATCGGGCGCTAACGCCCATAGTATCATTATGCATGCCTAACTCGACTCCAGAGTCCGCATAAAGCCACCCAGGCCCGCATGAGGTATTCTCGCATCGAGGTAGCTACACCTCGCATCGCCCCGACTCGTAGTCCGCATGGCCACATAGACCGCATGGCCACATGGACCGCACACTAACCCGAACTCGTAGCTCCGCATAGGTCCCCTCGACCCGCACGAGGTATTCTCAATCATAGTCACATTGCATCGCTCGAGGTATACTTCGCGTGGGCAACTTAACCCCAGATATCATGTCAAGAGGTGAGTGATGTAATACTAACATAACGGCTATCGTTAAACAACATAAGCACAATAAGAATAACCTCTTTACACAAACGCTAAGGTGATACTAACACACATAGCATCACAATATGTCTACTCAACAAACCATCTTACTATACCTTCCGTAAATCAATACAAGTCTTTTATAAACACATAAGTAAACCGCCTTTTATCTTTCTTAAGTCGTTATACCTAACTTCCCATAAACCTAGTATAACTCTTAAGCTTTTGTTTAAAAACCAAGTATTACTCTTCTTTCAAAATGATTCATAATTCCTTTTAAATACTTCAAGATTCTTATTATTTAGACTCAAGTCAAAAGACGCCAAGTAAAACCATGTTCGGCTAACACACGACGCTCACCGTACTATATATATATTTTAAAATATCATGCCAAGAGGATAGGAAGAATCACATACCTTCTCGCGAAATCCACCGCCAAGTCGAATATGTCGCGCAGAGTATCAACCTATAATAGTCAAATACGCCTATCAACGCCTAGACTACTCAGGATATTCTAAGCTGTATGTTCTTAATTCTACGGAAAATCGGGCAGCACTTCCCTACCCGTTAAACTATACAAGTCTACTGTAAATACAGTCCTATGTAAGTACAGTTCAATTCTCTTCTTTAATACCATCCTTCTATAAGTCTTATACTTAGTTCTATACTTCTACAATATGTAATCTCTATTTACAATAGAAGGATAAGATATTTACCTCAGAAGCCCAAAATTATCCAAGTTATAAGTCGATCCTGAGCAAGGTTTAGCTCCTAATCAACGCTCAATCCGCCTCCAAAACCCTTGAAGTTTCTACACAACTTCTACTTACTACTTCAACCAACTATGAAGATTTCCCGTGGTTTCATGAGCGACTAATGGATATAAGATAGTATTTTTGGGCTTTTGTATGGGTGACTTTGGAATACTATAAGATATACTACTAGTGGTATTTTGGGGATAGTAACAATACTTGAGAGTATTTTCTACCAAGGGGGAGGGGGCTTTGCCGAGACTACTAGAGGGAGTGGGGAAAGAGGTGTTTCACTAGCTCTCAAAGGAGGGGGGAAAGTGAGGCTTGGACGAAGCTCTCTGAGGGAAGGAGTTTTTAAGACTTGAAAGATGATTTGTGGATGAAGAAGTCTTCAACTCAAGGGGGTATTTATAGGGCTTTCAAGGGCCAAGATGAAGGCAAGTGGAGGCGTGGAGGGTGTGGATTTTCACAAGTGCACCCTATCCCTACTCCACAAATCACTCACAAACATTGACCCATGATTTAGGCCACAAATTCATGCCAAGATCGGCCATGGTTCCGCCCACTTGAGGGTGACAAGTGTCGCCCTCTCGTTGGTCCAAAATATTTCATCTCTGAAAAATCCGCAAAAATATAAATGTCACACTTGTAATTTTCCTTCGCAAGCTTTGGAAGACGCTTCGTTTAAAATGATTCTTTTCGGTCAGGCACAAATTTTCGCCCTATGCCTAACTTTAAGGCTTAAACTTTTGTACGTACGCCCTTACGTACATACTCTGGAAATACGGGGTATAACATTTACTTATCAAACCAACAAGAAAGCATTACAAGGCTATCACAAACCAACATAGTCAAGTTATTCACACAAGGTACTTTCTACTTTATGTCAACAAGTTCGGGTTTTTATCCCCAAAGTACTTCATACACTAACTCTTTAAAAACCAAGTACTCATTGCTCACGAATGAGGTTTCACACTTTTTAACAAAATTCATATCAAGTCAATTAAGTCAAGTCTCTTATTTTCAAAAGATTCATAGATCATAGTTTTAAACACTTAACAACGTAATCTCCTTTTTAAAACAATTTGAGTAACATATGTCTTATGTGTGAGTAGGTTATTCTTGTTTATAACAATCTTATTAAAGCAGCCATGATCTAGGAAATGTAATACAATTTTGTCTTATCTTGGCTTCTATGCACGGAGGTTTCTGGTTTCAATAATACTTAATTAGTCAATACATTTTCCTTTATTAGCGCTACAGTTGGTTTGTTCGATACTTATTCTCATTTCCAAATCAATATAAGGCTTTCATAAACAATTAAGTAAACTGCCTTTTATCTCTCTTAAGTCGTTATACCTAACTTCTCATAAAGCTAGTATAACTCTTAAGCTTTTAAAACCAAGTATTACTCTTCTTTAAAAAACGATTCTTAATTCTTTCGAAATACTTCAAGATTCTTATTATTTAAAACAAAGTCAAAAGACATCAAGTAAAACCACGTTCATTCAACACACGACGCCTACCGCACTATATATATATTCTTTTAAAATATCATGCTCAAGAGGATAGGAAGAATCACATACCTCCTGCAAATCCAATTGTCAAGTCGAATATGTCGCGCAGAGTATCAACCTATAATAGTCAAATACGCTTATCAACGCCTAGACTACTCAGAGAATATTCTAAGCGTATGTGCTTATTGCTACGAAAATCTGGCAAAGACTTCCCTACCACAAACTACAAGTTCATCAGAAATGTCGATCCCAACAACGCTTAGCTCCTAATTTGCACGCTCCGATAGCTCCAATAAACCCTTGAAGTTTCTAAACAACTTCTACTTAATACTTCAACCAACTATGAAGATTTCCCTGTGGTTTCGTTTAGTGACTAATGGATATAAGATAGTATTTCTAGGCTTTTAGTATAGAGGTGACTTTGGAATACTACAAGGTATTTGGCTAAGGTATTTTGGAATAGTAACTATACTTGAAGACAATTTTTCTACCAAAGTGGGGTTTCGCCAGAACACCTGGGGAGATGGTGTTGACGAGAGCTTATCAAGAGTGGGGCGGGGATTTCAAGACTTTGAAAATGTTTAAGGGATGTAGAATAAGTCGTGCACGTTGGGGGGATTTATATGCCAATAAATGGCCAATATCAAAGCAAGTGGAGGGTAAGATCTCGACAAGTGCGCTGGTCCCACCTTATCCATCTACCACACAAATATCTAACCAAACATTGACCAAAGGTTTATGGCATTTTACATGAAAAACGTGCCATCTTGACCACAATTTCGCCCACTAAATCGCCCACTCGAGGTGACACATGTCGCCCTCTCGTTGGTCCAAAGTATTTTATCTCTCGGAAAAATCCAAAATAAATATTTTCTTGAAAACGTAAAATTCCTTTACAAGGTTCGGAAAATTTTTCGTCGGAAAAACAATTCGTTTCGTAGGGTGTGCACAATTTTCGTCCCTTATGCCCAATTAAGGCTTGAACTTTTGTACGTACGTCCTCACATACATACTCTGGAAATACGGGGTATAACATTCTCCCCTCCTTAGAAACATTCGTCCCGAATGTTCCTTCCCACGACAGATAACGATAAGTTTCCTCATAACTTAAACAGTTTGCAAATGTCACACATGGCCACAATACAACACGCGCAAATACTTAAATCCAAGTCCATAAGGAATCACCTCTAGCATCACAAAAGCTTCCACCCAAGGGCTAAAAGATACTCCCTTCGCACCTTTCATTTCACAAAAGAAATGATCGCTTCTATTCTCTTTAACACATGTTCACTTCTTCCCTTACTCGTCGTACTCTCCTCGTAGACTCAAACACTTCCTAAATAAACTTACCACCTTTCTGTTATTGCTTCGCTTCCAAAATCTCGGTTACTATCTCCAACTTGGTCATCATTAACTGGAACACTGATGGATCTCCGATACTTTTCCGAACATAGCAACATGAAAGACCGGACGTCGCTTCCTAAGTCGGACGGCAAATGCTAACATATAGGCAACCCGCCTATTCTTCACATGATCCAAAGGCCCAAAGTAATCGGGCTAAGTTTCCGCTTTCCAAATCTCGCCACATCCTTCCGTGGTACCTTCAAAGACCGACCGTCAACCTGAACTCCAAGTATCGACGCAGATTATCCGCACGACTCGCTGACTCGAGTCAATAACCTCTCTCGATAAGCTTCACCCTATCCACATCCTTCGAGTCAAGTATGAACCAACTATCCGAACCTTGCCAACATCGAACTAATCGACCAAGAACCTACACTACCGCCCATACAAGGCTTCATATACGACATCCTAACATCAAATGGTAGCTATAATGATACTCACTCAACAAGAGGCACATAATCCTCGCCGCTACCGAAATCAAAACACCGCCCGGGGTGAATGCAATCGAGACTCACCCGAAGTTCCTAACCCCGCTCGTAAAACCTCCATAAAAGAAATAGTCGTAACTGGCTCCACCGTCATAAGGTGAAAGTAGAACCCGCAGCCTTACAACCTTCCCGATATATAACATTTCGCATAACCTCGCGAGTAAATGCTCGATCGAAAGACAAGACGGGTCGACCATCGGCCCGACCATCGGTCGAACGCATCCACGAACTCGCACGATGGTTAACTAAACTTCGCCTAACACCCTCGTGACCTATCACAAAGCGGGATCACCACAAATTTTCCTTACTTCAACCGGGCCGCGGTTGACCCGCACCGCCTCAACCCGACCCATTAATCGCGCCAAGCTCTTGTTTCTCGATCCGGAACAATCTCACCATCAAGTCACGAAAACCTAGTGGTCTTCTTAGCTCAACTACCCTCTTTCATTTCACACTACTCAGGGACTTATCAAACAAATATATCTCACGTATACTATGCACTCCGATAAGGGTCAAACATAAAAATAAATCTTTTACTCAAGATGGCCTCGCCTTTAAGGTCTCCACGTATAAAACTCTAAGGCTCACAATTTCCCTATCCCCAATCTTACCCTTTTATCTAACCATAATTCCTAATCACAATTAACACAATGCTATATGAACATAACACTTAAGATATACTCATCTCATCACACATACTAATCTCTAGAGGGTTAAGGATATACCAGATCTATCGCTTCACTCCTTTGTCGTCTAATCAATCCCGCCTCGCTGGGCGATAGCTAGGAAGGTGATGAACTAGCCACCGATCACGGCGTCGAAGTCTCTACATCCGCGCCACCTCGCCTCGGACAATTTCTCGCAAATGGCCCGCTGCCGCAAGCATAACAAGATGTCGGGCATACGACACTTCACAATGACACCTACCACAACGCCACACCGGGGGTGGCCTCTCGCTAACACCCTTCCTCTCCGAACCATCCGAATCCGCAATTAACTGCGTAGCCGAGTCCTCCTACTTGCATCCTCCTACTTGAACATTCTTTCGTCATACGGCCCGACGCCGCAGTAAAACAAGCACCAACGAAAAGACGACATTCCCCGACGACGCCGCCACACTGCGGAACATCAAGAAAATCAATCCGTTGGCCGGAACCTACGTATTCGGAACCGTAAGCCGTGGAGCTCGACCAACTCCTCGTATACCCGAACGCCCCGAACCCCGCGAGGACCACTCTTCACCGGGCGGAGGTGCGTATCGATCTACTGAGGCGATCCGCCTTGAAAGTTACCAAATGACCCTGCCGACCGCCTCTTCACGCTTCGTAAACCCGCCGATCTCTACGCTTTCTACCGCGCATAAGCCCGCACGCAGCCATGCTCATGCCGATCAAGAGTTACTCTTGCACAACCTCTCTTAGATAGTCATCAAGACCCGTGATAAATCGGTACATAATATACTCGTTGCTAAATCCTAGCTAATGTGGTCGTCTCTTTGCAATCCATACTTTCACATCGGGTCGCGAATCGGCGTTCAAATATCATGGCCGCAGAGAACCGGCCGCCAGGTTAGACTCACGGCCATTTTGGCGACGTCGCGTAACTCCCCGAATGAAGCACCACCTCAGTGATGATTGGGCTGTGCCTCGTAACCCTCGTGTTTACTTCAGCCTCCTCGCCGCTTTGCCTTCGCCCGCCGTTTGCGCGAGGCATAACCGTAAGGGAAGAAATACGTTAGAGGGTCCAACTTATAACACGGCTCTAAGGCACGATCTCGATTGAGAAGAATGGAAACCAATCCTAAATATCCTATAGCCTCTCGATTATCGTGTGGTGCACAACACACCGATAATCAAGACTTACTAGATACGGTTCAGACACTTTCGAGGATTAATCGCCTGATACCACTTTTGTCACGACCAACCGGCCCGTGGATCGTGCCTTACCCGACCCCAAGTAGACATACATCGTAGTAACTGCATGAATATAAAACAAGACATGAAATAATATGAAGTGAGAGACATATATTCGAGAAAAGCGCTCATTTGCATATATATATAAAAGCTTGAACAAGCTATATCCCTTTTGCAAACCCCTTGCCACAAGCAAGATTATGCACTTAAGAATGTTATAACAACAATGGCGGACAGGTCTCGCCATACCCCGAACGTAAGTACCTACAACTACAGGGACTATACCAAAGATAAGCCTCCGAGAAACGGAGTTTCAAACGCTCAATCAGGACCCTATGAGCGAGGATCAACAATCGTGTACCTCTACCGCAGATGAACGCACTTCAAGGAGGTCGACAACAGTACCAAGTATGTGAAATCAAAATATCAGAAATGAAATCATAATAGTCTATATAAAATGTAGACATATATGATAACCAATTTATGATACACAATATGTAAGCGCTATGTCAAGTCGTGACTCACGCCTTAAGGTCATCACTCAAATATAACCACGGGTCTCATGCCCACAATATCAATCATGCCCGTGGAATTTCTTCCTCACTACCGGCAGTCCATGATATAAAAGCACCAAGGAATACACATGAACACCAGGTCCCACCTGTGTCATAATAAAATCAGACGGTAAGTACGAAGGCATAGCCGAGCTACTAAAACCCACAGCACCAACAATGCTATAAAATCAGATCACGAGGTCTTTCTAGACCGCGCCATGATCGAAGGCGGCCACTCGCTCGTGATCAATGCGCCAAACTCGAACTTACCGCAGCCCGCATAGGCCACCTAGGCCCGCATAAGGTATTCCCGCATCGAGGGTAGCTACTCGCATCGCCCCGACTCGTGAGTCCGCACGCCACATAGACCGCATGAGGTATTCCCCGCACACTAACTCGAACTCGTAGCTCCGCATAGGTCCCCTGGACCCGCATGAGGTATTCTCGAATCATAGTCACACAGACCGCATGAGGTATACCTCGCATCGAGGGGCAGCTTAACCCCCGGTATAACATGTCAAGAGGTGAGTGGTACAATACTAACATAACAGCTTATCGTTAAACAACATAAGCACAACAAGGGAAACCCCTTTACACAAACGTTACAAGATACTAACACACGTGACATCATAACATGTTTACATATCAAACCAACAAGAAAGCATTACAAGGCTATCACAAACCAACATAGTCAAGTTATTCACACAAGGTACTTTCTACTTTATCTCAACAAGTTCGGGTTTTTATCCCCAAAGTACTTCATACATTAACTCTTTAAAAACCAAGTACTCATTGCTCACGAATGAGGTTTCACACTTTTTAACAAAATTCATATCAAGTCAATTAAGTCAAGTCTCTTATTTTCAAAAGATTCATAGATCATAGTTTTAAACACTTAACAACGTAATCTCCTTTTTAAAACAATTTGAGTAACATATGCCTTATGTGTGAGTAGATTATTCTTGTTTATAACAATCTTATTAAAGCAGCCATGATCTAGGAAATGTAATACAATTTTGTCTTATCTTAGCTTCTATGCAGATGGAGGTTTCTACTGGTTTCAATAATACTTAATTAGTCAATACATTTTCCTTTATTAGCGCTGCAGTGGTTTGTTCGATACTTATTCTCATTTCCGAAATCAATATAAGGCTTTCATAAACAATTAAGTAAACCGTTCTGTTACACCCCGAAATTTCAGGATATGTTTATAAGAACGTACGTAAGAACTCAACAATGTTAAGGTTTGACGAGTAAAAACTTATCGGAATTTTGGAATTTGTCGGAAAACGAAATATTGCGATTTAACGGAGGGCGACACGTGTCACCCCCTTAATGGTCTTGGACGAAATTATGATGGAGAAATGGTCATTTGACCATAATTTAAAAGACCAAGTCTTGCAAATGGCTTAGCTTGACATTGTTGACTAAAAGTCCAAGCGGCCACTGGCTAGATCCATGTGAAACTCATCTAGGCCATCCAATTGTGTAGATCTTGACCCTCCATAGTATTATATATGTGTGCTAGTAGCAAGACAAGGCTTTTTAACACTTAGTTAAATTTTCAAGAAAACCTTGAAGAGCACAAGGAAGCTCTCGGCTTTGAGGGGTTTTTCAAGATGAAAATTTTCAATTGTTGTCCAATAGTTCCCCCACTTTAAACCAAGGTACCTAAGGGTATAGTAAGTGTTTCTCAATAAAAATATCCCGGAAATGTGGTGTTTTCGTATTAGTCGCAAGGCGAAAACCTAAAGGGTTATTCAACTTTGAAGTTGAAACTTGAAGATGAGTCTTTTATAAGCTTCTAAGGGTTGCTTGGAGTGGATTGGAATGTCTAAAGGAGGAGCTAAAGTTGCTAAGGAGCGACTTGTGATCTAGGATCATAATTGGGCTAATTGAGGTATAATCTTCGTTTTACTTTTGTAATTGAAGATTTCATGTTATGATAAGTTATAAGTGATCATGTGATTTGTGTTATGAAGTTTGATAAGTGACATGGATTGTAGAAGCCTAGAACCGAAAAGGACATGATTAGCCTTTTGAAATTGAAATACAATTTTGGTCGTTTATTAGAATCGTCGCATGTTTACCTACTGAGGATTGTAGTAGTTGTAATCGATCATGCTTGATATCATGTTATACTAAACCCTTGGATTAAAAAGGAATTGGAAACGATTTGTATTGTTGCTAATCACGAATTGACATTATAGTTTAGACTAGTTTGTTATCGTCATGGTGAGCCAATTGGGGTTGTTTGGTTATTCATTTGTATTGAACTACCTTATAAATTGTGGTGAGCCAATTGGGGTTGTTTGGTTATTGTATTCGCCTTGAAAAAGGTGGCAAAGTTAGTAAAACAAAGGAAGTGTTGTCGGATTTTCCGTAGAATTTAGTGACTTGCACTTGGAATATTCTACGTTTGAAACTAGAAGTTAATAGACGTCTTATGGTCATTATAGGTTGGCATACTACGCACGCGATTGGACTTAGCAAGTGGATTAAACCAAGAGGTATGTGGAACTTTCTTATCTCTCGAGCATGATTAAGTTGTAAATGTATAGTACGGTAGACGACAAGATTATGACAATCTAGTCTATTTGATATCCTTGGCTTATTTTAAGAATGCCCGAGTTGTTGGAGTTAGAATTAACTCACTTGTTTAATTATTAAGGATATCTTGGTTTTCAAAAGTTAAGAGACTTTAAGTATGTTGAAAGTATTTTGATACTTGTTTTGTTGGAAAGTTTAAGTCTCTTGGTTAAAAGAAGTATGTAAGTTGCTAATGTATAAAGCTAGTATAACGGCTTTATGGGAAGTCGTTATAATAGCTTTATGGAAAGTTAATAAGAGAGTGGTTTACTCTTAAGTAATTTAAGCATGTTAAGGGACTTCAAGAGTTTTAAAAGAATGTGACACTTGTTTCGTTTTAAACGTATAAGTCCTGGATAGGAAATTGTACTTGACTTAGGTATAAAGTGAATATAACGACTTTATGGGAGTTGGTTATATTGGCTTTATGGAAAGATAAATGGCTTGTTTTATTTGAAAGGCAATTTGATTTAAAGGCATCAATTGCCTAAGGCTTTACTGAGAGAAGAAGTCACTGATTTGAAGCCTAATTTTATTTCTAAAAGTATTGTGACTTGTCTTGAAAAAGAAATTGTAACTTGATACTACGGTTATTAGTATCTTGGAAGTTTTATAATGAAATGAGTCATTTGAAAGAATAGAAGTCGTAGTACTTTGGGTTAAATTCTGATTTTTATAAAGAACATGTTAGTGCCTTAAGTAAACTAAAATGAGAGTGTATATGAAACAGAATAAGAAGTTGGGGATTGCTTAACTTGCTTATATATTGTATGATAAGTTTGTAGTGCTTATGTTATGGTGATAGCGGATTTGTGCTAGTAGTTCAAGAATAATCGGGGTCATTTCGGGTTTGTGCCATTGCATTTTCCGTGGATTTGCTACCCACGATGCGGAATACCTCACGCGAGTCCGTAGGGCTTATGCGGGTGAAATAGTCCCACGCGGCGGGTCCAAATATGCGAGAATACCTCACGCGAGTCCGTAGCGGCTTATGCGGGTGAAATAGTCCCATGCGAGGAATACCTCATGCGGGTCCACGCGATCTATGCGGATGAAATAGTCCCGTGAATAGGATTGCTTAATGACATCGCGACATGTGTGGTCATGTTTTGATCGTGAGCTTCCTACTTTATATTGTAAGTATACACCTATTTACTCTCATTGTTAGTAAGGCATAGTGTACTGTTAATTGAGTATCATACATGTCTCCAGTTTTATTATTAGACTTATGATTTCTTTACAGTAGATTTCGCCACATATTTGGTACATGTTATCTGACCTCCTTCGGGCCGCGTTCATGCCGCAGTAAAGTGCAGATGCTGATCCTCGCTCTTAGGATCATCGTTTCACCGATGAAGCTCCTTTATTCCGAGGCTTATCCTCGTATTGCTCGTTATTGTACATTCAGGGTATGGCGGCCCCGCCCCGCCAGAGTTGTTATTCTTAGAGGTCCGTAGTCACATTGTGGACGGGTTGTAAAGAAAAAAATGCACCGTTTCTATTTACGGATTGAGTATATTTTTACGGAGGTGGCCTTATCGGCACGCTTGTTGTTAATTTATGTTTAAGTATTTTTTGTAGTTGTGTATGTTCACGCTATTCTCTCGATGTTTCAGCAAGGTGCCCACGTAGGGCACCGCCATGCCCGGTCGGGTCGTGACACGTTCCTTTTATCTCTCTTAAGTCGTTATACCTAACTTCCCATAAAGCTAGTATAACACTTAAGCTTTTAAAACCAAGTATTACTCTTCTTTCAAAAACGATTCTTAATTCTTTTGAAATACTTCAAGATTCTTATTATTTAAAACTCAAGTCAAAAGACATCGAAGTAAAACCACGTTCAGTCAACACACGTACTGTTATACCCCGTATTTTCAGAGTATGTACGTAAGGACGTACGTAGAAAATTTGAAACTTGTACTAAGGCTTGGCCGAATTAATTTTGTTCACAACACCCGTTTAGAGTCGTTGACTAAACGTTTTCACGACTTTCGTAGGGAATTTCCGCTATGTCATTTTTAATTTTTGCGGATTTTTCCAGAGACGAAGCGTGGGTCAACAAGAGGCGCGCCACTGCACCTCCCAGCGGGACGTAAGGGCTCGGATTGGACGAAATGGAGAGTGTAGTTGGTAGGATATTTTTGTGTGTTAGTTGGTCGAGGACACACGTGGGTGAATCTTGGCCCTACACTTGCCTTGCACTTGGCAAGATCTCGCCATTGGTTGGCCTTCACTTGACCTATAAATACCCCTTCCCTTCAAGACTTCTTCATCCAAAAATCTCTAAGTCTCGAGAGCTCCCTCCCATTTCGCGAGGCCCTCGTCGGCGAGTAGTGCCGCTCCTAGTAGGTGTACGTGGGGTACCCCCAGCCTAGTTGCTTTCAGATAATACCCCCTTTGTGGTGTAGAAATACTCTCAAAAGTATTGTTATAATGCCCAAATTACCTTAGCCGTATACCTTGTTGTATTCTAAGGTTATACCTATCTGAAAATGCCCAAATACTATTATACTCACTACCACAAAACCAAACCCTAGGAAAATCTCCATAGTCCGTTGAGTATTGTGTGAAGTTGGTTAGAACTTCTAAGGGTGGTTTAGAGCGGGTCGAGCGCCTGAGTTGGAGCCAAACGATTGCCCGTGATCGACTTTAACTAGGATAATTATGGGCTTATCGAGGTAATTATCTTGTCCTCTATTGTAATTGAAATTACATATTGTTAGAATATATAGTCAAGTATACTATATATAGAACTGAACGTAGTTATCGCAATGTCTTTTGACTTAAGCCTCAATTTAGAAGAATCTTGAACCGTAATTACATAGGGTGTATTCAGACATGAGACTTGTAGTTGTACCGTGAGTAGAATTGTACCAGTGGTTAGACGTATAACCCTTCGTGGCTTGGCAGTAGCCTCGATAGAGGAGAGATTTATTGCGCTGCAAGTGTGTGGAGGTGTCGCCAATTTTCGTGAGAATGTTCTACGATGAGATCTAAATGTTAATAAGCGCCTTGGCCTTATAGGTTGAAGTACTACGTGTGGCGCGATCTACTGGCTCAAGGAGTAGCGGTTGGAAGTACTTGAGCGTTTTGCTATTAGTCGATACTCGCGCGAGGTATGTGAACCTCTTCCTATCTCTTCTAGCATGATATGTGTGAACTATGTAGTACGGTAGACGCATACGTGTTAACTGTGTTTGATTGTTTTAAAACATAAAGTGTTATAACGGCTTTATGGGAAGTTGTTATAACACTTTATAGGTAAGAAAATACTTTGTGGTTTTAAAGGTAATCATGTGAATTATAATCGCTTGTTATAATAAAGAACTTGCTGTATTTCAAAAGATTTATAAATCGTTTTGAAGGGAGAGTAACACTTGGTTTTAAAGGTTTTAAAAAGAGTTATACTAGCTTTATGGGGAGTTAGGTATAATGTCTTAAGAGAGGTAAAGAAAATGGTTTACTGATGTTAGAAGTTAAGAGACTTGATCTTATAAGATAAGAGACTTAACTTATTTGTTTTAATGTGAATGTTTGTGTGAAACCTCATTCTTGAGTAATGGGTATTTGGTTTTTTTTTAAAGGATAATGTTTTACTGATTTCGGAAATCAGAATGTGTATCGACAGACCACTGCAGCGTTAATAAAGGAAAATGTACTGACTAATGAATTGTATTATTAAAACTAGTAGAAACCTCCATCTGCATAGAACTAAGATAAGACAAAATGATATTACATTTTCTAGATCATGGCTGCTGTAATAAGAATGTTGTAAACAAGAATAACCTACTCTCACGTGAGACATATATTACTCAATTGTTCTAAAAAGGAATCAAGTGATTAAGTTTGGGAACTATGAAGTCATTTGAAAATGAGAAGCTTGAGTAATTGAAACTAGGCAAACTGGAACTTAGGAAAAAGAATGTTGTTACTTGATTTTGAAAAGGAATGTGGGTTGGTCATTCTAATACTACGGGTATCGGGTGACTTTGATAAAAGTAATGGATCTCTTTTAAAGAATTTAACGTACGTAGTACTTTAGGGTTAAAACCCGGACTTTGGCATAAAATGAATGTACTTTGAGTTGTGTGAAACTTGCCTATGCGTGTTGTTGTGAAACTTGCCTATGCTTGTTGTTGTGAAACTTGCCTATGCTTGTTGTTGTGAAACTTGCCTATGCTTGTGATGACAGCCTTTGTTGTGCAAGTGTGGTATTTCTGTGTTACCGCGTCTCTCGATAGAGGGCCGGTTGACTTGTTGAGAACTTACTTGGGCGTCTTTGGCGGTGATGGAGAATTCCACGTATGTTTCCATTTTGATTATCGTCTTGTTGTTGATGTCACATGGACATGTCTACACCGACGCAGATTCGGCACGCGCACGCGTGCAGTTGACAGATATATGGTTATTACCGCAACACGGACGTCTACACCGACGCAGATTCCGGGGCATGTGGCGCGCAGCGGTTGACCACCCAAGATATCATATTGAGGTTACATGGGCATGTCTACACCGTCGCATATTCGGTACGTGGCCACGCGCCTTGTTATTATTGCATCATGGACATGTCTACACCGATGCAGATTCCGGCACGCGCCGTGATGCGAACATGATGAATGTCGCGCGTGAGACCCATAGTTATATTTGAGTGGTGACTTTGAGGCGTGAGTCCACGACTTATCGCTTATGTTGCATCTTTGTATTTTGGTTATCATACATGTCTCCCGCTTAGGCTATTATGATTTCATTTACGTGATTTGTGATTCACATACTTGGTACCGTTAGATCGACCTCCTTCGGGCCGTTCACGCCAGTAGAGGTACATCTGCGTGGATCCCCGCTTAGGATCTCATTTGACGGTTGAAAGCTCCTTCTGAGGCTTATCTTTGCATGTTTCCAGTTGTAGGTTCTTGTACATTGGTATGGTATGGCAGCCCCGTCATAGTTATTGTAAATCTTAGAGTGTAGCATGCTGGCGTGGTTTGTAAAGGATAACTGCTGGTTTTATGTATATACCAAGGCAACCGCTTTGGTTGCTTTGTTTATTTATTATATCTCTTGTTTCATGACTCGTGTTTTATTTTTCCGGTTTTCTCGATGTTGTATCACTAGGGTGCCCGGTAAGGCACGATGAACGCCCGTTCGCGTTACAAAGTGGTATCGAGCGCTTAATCCTCTGAAAGTGTCTGAGCCGTATCCGGAAGTCTTGATTATCGGTGTCAGGCACCACACCAATAATCGAGGAGGCTATAGGATATTTTAGGATTGGTTTCTATTCTTCTCACTCAGATCGTTCCTTAGAGTCGTGTTGTAAGTTGGACCTCTAACGTATTCTTTCCCTTACGCTATGCCTCGCGTAGGCAACCCGCCCGTGAGGCAAGGCAGGCGGAGTCGCGAGTAGAGTTCGAGGGCGAGGCACAGCCCAATCATTACCTAGGTAGTGCTTCATTCGGGAGTTTTGCGGCGTCACTAGCCCAGAGTTTGGCACGCAGGCGGCCCCATGCGCCATGATATTTGAACCTTCGCCCACGATGAACGATGAATATAGAGTGCAGAAGACGACCGCATTACTAGCATTGTGGCTACGAGAGAGTTTACCGATGTACCACGGGTCTTGATGACTATCTAAGAGGTTGTGCAAGAGTAATTCTTCGATTAGAAGCATGGCCTCGTACGGGCTTATACGCAGCAGCCAAACGTAGATTTACGGGTTAACAAAGGATGCAGAGAGGCGAGCAGCAAGGTCCTTTAGTAACTTTCGAGGCGAGTCGCCTTACCAGCAGATTAGATATGCACCTCCGCCAGTGCAGAGTGGTCTTCCACTGATTTCAGGACGTTCGGGGTGTGCGAGAGTTGGTCGTAACTCCGTGGCTTCCTGCTCATACGGCGATGACGCCATCCCGGGAATGTCGCTTTTAGTTGGTACTTGTGCACTTCACGACCGTCCCTCGATGCGTCGATGGGGTGTCTCAGGAGGACTTAGCCTTCGGATCGGTGGGTAGTTCGTCATCTTCTTAGCTATGAGCCCACGTGGCGTTTGATTAGAACGACTAAAGCGAGTAAGCAGATATAGATATATCTTTAACCTCTGTAGATCGATGTGTGATAAGGTGAGTATACCTTAAGTGCTATGTTACGATAGCGGTGTGTTAGTCGTGATTAGATCAGTTGTTTAACCGAGTAAGATTTTGGGGATAGAGAAGGTGAGCCTTAGAGCTTTTTACGTAAAGACCTTAGAGAGGCCATCTCGAGAAAAGTAGTGTTATGTTTGACTTTATCAGAAGTGCATAGTGCACGTGAGTTATGTTGGGATAGGTCCCAGTAGTGTGGAATGAAAGGGGTAGTTGAGCTAAGAAGGCCGCCAGGTTTTCAAACGTGATTAGTGAGATTGTTCCGATCGGAGCTAGTATCATGTGCGCGGCCGTCGGGTTGAGGCTTACGCTGCGGGTCAACCCGCGTAGGTTTTGGTGGTGCGGGTCAGGTGGTGGTCGCGCCTGTTAGGGTTGTGAGGATGTTAGGCCCAAGTTTAGTTAACCAAAGAGCGAGTTCGTGGATGCGTTCGACCGGTGGTCGGGCGATGGGCAGCCCATCGTGTTCTTCTCGGACCGTTTACTCGATTGTGTTGAGTTATCGAAGGTTGTAGGGCTGCACGAGGTGCCTACCTACACCTTAAGATTGATGGAGCCGTGGTAGGTGTGTTGTTGTTCGGAAGTTTTGCCAAGCATGTGTTAAGAACTCGGTGAGTCTCAGACCGCATTCGCCTCGCCAGCCAAATGTATTTCGTAGTCGGGATTGTTGTATCCTGGAGGAAGTGTTTAAGCTACCATTTCGTTCTTGGATATCGCTTATGAAGCCTTGTAAAGGCGGAAGTGTAAGTGCCGTCGATTGGTTCGATGTTGGCGTTCGGTTAGTTCGTGCTTGTTCAACAGACCGTGGTTAGCGTGAGTTTGGTATGACAGAGGAACTTAGCGTGTTACTTTGGGCCCTTTTGGGTTCATGTGAAGGATAGGCCGTTGCCTATATGATAGCTTGCCGTCCGACTTAGAGACAAGACGTCCGGCTTTTCAGATTATTATGATCGGAAAGTATCGAGAATCCATCCAGTGTTCCCTAATGATGACCACGTTAGAGATAGTAACCCAGTCTGAAACCGTATCGTAATGTGGTAAGAATTCGAGTGTATGACAGCCTCGAGGGTCGTAAGCAGCCCGCACCATTTGTTGGAGTCGTCGGAGCAAGGCTCGACAAAGTGACAAAAGTGGTACCATTTGTTGGTCGCTCGAGAAGGTTAATGCCTGCAAAGTGACAAAGTGGTATCAACGACGAGTAAAGAGAGAAGCGAGCATGTATGGCGGGCATAGATGTGATCATTTCTTTTGTAAAGAGAAGGTGCGAAGGAAGTATATTTTAGACCGGTGAGTGTTTTGTGGTGATGATTAGAGGTTTCCTGTGGACTTTGATGTAAGTATTTACGCAGTGCTTCGTGGCGGTGTGGCGGTGATTGTTCTCGTAAGTATAGTAGTGAAGACTATCTTGGCGCGCTTGTTTTGAGACTTAGAAGGAACATTCGACGAATGTTTCTAGGAGGAGAATGTTATACCCCGTATTTTCGCAGTATGCGGGGCGTGCGTAGAAAATTTGAAACTTGTACTAAGGCTTGGCGAATTAATTTTGTTCCAACACCCGTTTAGAGTCGTTGACCAAACGCTTTCACACTTTCGTAGGGAATTTCCGCTATGTCATTTTTAATTTTTGCGGATTTTTCCGAGAAGCGTGTTGGGCCAACAAGAGGCGCCACGGCACCTCCCATTAGCGGACGTAAGGGCTCGGATTGGACGAAATGGAGGTGTAGTTGGTAGGATATTTTTGTGTGTTAGTTGGTCGAGGACACACGGGTGAATCTTGCCCTACACTTGCCTTGCACTTGGCAAGATCTGGCCATTGGTTGGCCTTCACTGACCTATAAATACCCCTTCCTTTGAAGACTTCTTCATCCAAAAATCTCTAAGTCTTGAGCTCCCTCCCATTTCGTGAGGCCCCTCGCCGAGAGTAGCCCCTCCTAGTAGTGTGGCCGTGGTACCCCCAGCCTAGTTGCTTTCATATAATACCCCTTTGTGGTGTAGAAATACTCTCAAAAGTATTGTTATAATGCCCAAATTACCTTAGCCGTATACCTTGTTGTATTCTAAGGTTATACCTATCTGAAAATGCCAGAAATACTATTATACTCCGTCAAAACCGAAACCCTAGGAAAATCTCCATAGTCCGTTGGAGTATTGTGTAGTTGGTTAGAACTTCTAAGGGTGGTTTAGAAGGTCGAGCTCGGAGTGGAGCTAAGCGATTGCCCGGGATCGACTTTAACTAGGATAATTATGGGCTTATCGAGGTAATTATCTTGTCCTCTATTGTAATTGGAAATTGCATATTGTTAGAATATATAGTTGAAGTATACTATATATAGAATGAACGTAGTTATCGGCAATGTCTTTTGACTTAAGCCCAATTTAGAAGAATCAATCAGTAATTACATAGGGTGTATTACATGAGAGACTTGTGTAGTTATGCAGTGGAGTAGAATTGTGCAGATTGGGGTTAGGCGTATAACCCCGTTGGCTTGGTAGCCGCCTCGATAGAGAGAGATTTCTGTCATGTGCGGGGGAGGCGCCGAATTTTCTAGAGAATGTTCTACGATGAGATCTAAATGTTAATAAGCGCTTGTGGCCTTATAGGTCAAGTACTACGTGTGGCGCGATCTACTTGGCTAGGAGTAGCCGACGGTTGGAAGTACTTGGGCGTTTTCATTAGTCGATACTCGTCGCGAGGTATGTGAACCTCTTCCTATCTCTTCTACGATATGTGAACTATGTAGTGCGGTAGACGCGTACGTGTTAATCGTGTTTGATTGTTTTAAAACATAAAGTGTTATAACGGCTTTATGGGAAGTTGGTTATAACTTTATGTAGGTAAGAAAATACTTTGTGGTTTTAAAAGGTAATGTGAATTATAAGCGCTTGTTATAATAAAGAACTTGCTGTATTTCAAAAGATTTATAAATCGTTTTGAAGGGAGAGTAACACTTGGTTTTAAAGGTTTTAAAAAGAGTTATACTAGCTTTATGGGGAGTTAGGTATAATGTCTTAAGAGAGGTAAAGAAAATGGTTTACTGATGTTAGAAGTTAAGAGACTTGATCTTATAAGATAAGAGACTTAACTTATTTGTTTTAATGTGAATGTTTGTGTGAAACCTCATTCGTGAGTAATGGGTATTTGGTTTTTTTTTTAAAGGATAATGTTTTACTGATTTCAGAAATCAGAATGTGTATCGACAGACCACTGCAGCGTTAATAAAGGAAAATGTACTGACTAATGAATTGTATTATTAAAACTAGTAAACCTCCATCCGCATAGAACTAAGATAAGACAAAATGATATTACATTTTCTAGATCATGGTCATTGTAATAAGAATGTTGTAAACAAGAATAACCTACTCACGTGAGACATATATTACTCAATTGTTCTAAAAAGGAATCAAGTGATTAAGTTTGGGAACTATGAAGTCATTTGAAAATGAGAAGCTTGAGTAATCAAAACTAGGCAAACCGAACTTAGGAAAAGAATGTTGTTACTTGATTTTGAAAAGGAATGTGGGTTGGTCATTCTAATACTACGGCTATCGGGTGACTTTGATAAAAGTAAGGGATCTCTTTTAAAGAATTTAACGTACGTAGTACTTTAGGGTTAAAACCCGGACTTTGGCATAAATTGAAAGTACTTTGAGTTGTGTGAAACTTGCCTATGCGTGTTGTTGTGAAACTTGCTATGCTTGTTGTGAAACTTGCCTATGCTTGTTGTGAAACTTGCCTATGCTTGTGATAGCCTTTGTTGTGCAAGTGTGGTATTTCTGTATTCCGCTCTCGATAGGCCGGTTGACTTGTTGAGAACTTACTGAGCGTCTTGCGGTGATGGAGAATTCCACGTATGTTTCCATTTTGATTCTTGCTTGTTGTTGATGTCACATGGGCATGTCTACACCGACGCAGATTCCGGGCACGGCCACGCGCCGTTGATTACCGATATATGGTTATTACCGCAACATGGACGCGTCTACACCGTCGCAAGATTCCGGCATGTGGCTACGCGAGGTTGACCACCCAGATATTGTTATTGAGGTTACATGGGCATGTCTACACACGCGATTCCGGTACGTGCCACGCGGCCTTGTTATTGTTGCATCATGGACATGTACACACCGATGCGATTCCGCACGCGCCATGATGCGAACATGATGAATGTTGTGGGCGAGACCCATAGTTATATTTAGTGGTGACTTTGAGGCGTGAGTCCACGACTTGATCTTTTATGTTGCATCTTGTATTTTGGTTATCATACATGTCTCCCGCTTTTAGGCTATTATGATTTCATTTACTGATTTGACGATTTCACATACTTGGTACTGTTATCGACCTCGCCCGGGGCTGCGTTCATGCCGCAGGTAGGTACATCGGCCGTGGATCCCCGCTCTTAGGATCTCATTCAGCGTGTTGAAAGCTCTGTTCCTTGAGGCTTATCTTTGGTATGTTTCCCTGAGTTGTAGGTTCTTGTACATTCGGGGTATGGCGGCCCTGTCCGTCATAGTTGTTGTAAATCTTAGATGCAGAGCACCGTTGTGGCGTGGTTTGTAAAAGGATAAATGTTAGGTTTTTATGTATATACCAAGGCAACTGTTTTGGTTGCTTTGTTTATTTATTATATCTCTTGTTTCATGACTCGTGTTTTATTTTCCGCTGGTTTTCTCGATGTTGTATCACTAGGGTGCCGGGTAAGGCACGATGAGCCCGGTTCGGCGTTACACGACGTCACCGTCTTATATATATATTCTTTTAAAATATCATGCTCAAGAGGATAGGAAGAATCACATACCTCCTGGAAATCCACCGCCAAGTCGAATATGTCGCGCAGAGTATCAACCTATAATAGTCAAATCGCCTATCAGCGTCTAGACTACTCAGAAAATTCTAGCGAAGGTGCTTATTGCTACGGAAAATCGGGCAAGACTTCCTACCCACAAACTACACAAGTCTCTTCAGAATACATCCCATGTAATTACAGTTCACTTCTCTTCTTTTATACCATCCTTCTATATCTTATACTCATTTATATACTACTACAGTATGTAATTTCCAATTACAATAGAAGGACAAGATATTTACCTCGGTAAGCCCAAAATTATCCAAGTTTAAATGTCGATCCTGAACAACGTTTAGCTCCTAATTTGCACGCTCTGATAGCTCCAAGAAACCCTTAGAAGTTTCTAAACAACTTCTACTTAATACTTCAACCAACTATGAAGATTTCCCCAGGGTTTCGTTTAGTGACTAATGGATATAAGGTAGTATTTCTGGGCTTTTAGTATAGAGGTGACTTTGGAATACTACAAGGTATTTGACTAAGGTATTTTGGAATAGTAACTATACTTGAAGACAATTTTTCTACCAAAGGGGGTTTCGCTAGAACACTCGAGGGAGATGGTGTTGGACGAGAGCTTATCAAGAGGGGGGGGGGGGAGGATTTCAAGACTTGGAAATTGTTTAAGGGATGAAGAATAAGTCTTGCACTTGAGGGGTATTTATAGGCCAATCAATGGCCAAGATGAAAGCAAGTGGAGGGTGAAGATTTGGACAAGTGTGTGTGGGTCCCACCTTATCCATCTACCACACAAATATCTAACCAAACATTGACCAAAGGTTTATGGCATTTACATGAAAAAAACGTGCCATCTTGACCACAATTTCGTCCACCAAACCGTCCACTTGAGGGTGACACATGTCGCCCTCTCGTTGGTCCAAAGTATTTTATCTCTCGAAAAAATCCAAAATAAATATTTTCTTGAAAACGTAAAATTCCTTTACAAGGTTCGGAAAATTTTTCGTCGGAAAAACAATTCGTTTCGTAGGGTGTGCACAATTTTCGTCCCTTATGCCCAATTAAGGCTTGAACTTTTGTACGTACGTCCTCACATACATACTCTGGAAATACGGGGTATAACAACAGGACCTCAGCATATCCTCAAGTGTCTGGATAGTACGCTCTGCCTGCCCATCGGTCTGAGGGTGAAATGTAGTACTGAGACTCACCTGTGTCCCCAATCCCTTCTGGAATGACCTCCAGAAGTTAGCCGTAAACTGGGCTCCTCTGTCTGATATAATAGATGTAGGAACCCCGTGCAGTCTAAAAAATCTCCCTGATATAAGGCCTATCATATTTCTCAGTCGAGTAAGTAGTCCTGACCGGAAGAAAATGGGCTGATTTCGTTCAACCTGTCAACTATAACCCAAATGGAGTCACACTTCCTCAGAGTACGAGGTAACCCTATAACAGAATCCATGTTAATCACCTCCCACTTCCAAGTCGGGATCTCTCTCGTCTGTAATAACCCACCAGGCTTTTGGTGCTCAATCTTGACCTGCTGACAATTCGGACACTGACCAACGAACCCTGCTATGTCCTTTTTCAGGTGATCCCACTAATACACACATCTGAGGTCATGGTACATCTTTGTCGACCCCAGATGAATAGAATAACGAGCATTGTGTGCCTCCCCTAGAACCTGCTGACGAAGTCCTGCAATATCGGGTACACACAATCTACCCTCATATCTTAGCACCCCATCAGGTGTGTTACACCCCGTATTTCTAAGGAAATGATATGAGAACGTACGTAAGAAAATAAGTCTTGAACGTTGGAAAGAAAAGTATAATTACATTTACTTAAGGAAAATTCCGGAAAATTTGTGAAGGAAAAACTTAATTACTTGGAATTAGAGTCTCAAATTTGGGTTAAGGGATTAGTATATGATTATGAAGGATTGGATTTTTAAGTCTTGAATTTGATCATGTGGGGCCCACCGGAAATTTTACGTATTTGTGGGGCCACAAGATTTTGAGATATTTTGGCCAATATGGAATTATTTTGGGAAGAATTAATTTTTGGACCAATAGGAGGGTGACACGTGACACCCCTCCACTTGGCTTGCAAGATGACAAGTCTCTAAGATATTTTGAGGACAAGTGGGCATGTGGGACCCACTCCACTTGGCAATTACACTTGTATATATCCAAGTCTTGCAAGACTTGGATTCATATTCTAGACTTCATCCAATATAGCTCCCATCTCCTCTTCTTTTTGCCCTTTGGTCGAGATCTCCCTAGCCAAGAACACAAGTGTTGATTAAGTTTCTTATCTCCAAGATTAAGTGTTACACCCCGTAACTCCAGGACATGTTTAAGAGAATGTTCGTAAGGAACTCAAGACTTGAAATTGGTACGAAAGGAAGAATTGTTTTTCCGACGAAAAATCTTCCGCACGTCGGAAAGGAAAAATGTTCGTTGAGGAGAATTGGATTCTCAAAATGCATTAATTGAGGATTATGGAATGTATTTTCATTATGGAAATTTATTTTACGGATTTGGTCGTGTGGGGCCCACCCGAGGAATTTTACGTTTTGTGGGGCCTACGAGGGTTACGGAATTTTATGGACGAATGGGAGGGCGACACATGGCACCCTCCCACATGGCTTGGTCGAATTAATGCAAGGGTAAAAGGGTCATTTGACCATTATGGATGATAAGTCTTGTGGCTTGATTTTGTTGACTTGTCAAAGGGCCACATGGGCTTGATCCTAGTGAAACTCATCTTAGCCACCCATTTGTTTAATTCTTGACCCTCCATAGTGTTATAAATACATATTAGTAGCAACACTTGGCATTTTACACTTAGAAAAATTTGAGAGATTTGTGTGTGCCTTGAAAGAGCTCTCGGCTTTAGGCTCATTTTGAAGACAAAATTTTGCAATTGTGGATGATAATTCACAAGACTTAAACCCAAGGTTCCTAAGAGTATTGTAAGGTTATCTCAATGGAAAGATTTAGGAAAGGTGGCATTTTCGTATTAGTCGCAAGGCGGAAACTTAAGGAGTTCTTCAACTTTGAAGTTGGAACTTGAAGATGAGTTCTTCATAGGCTTCTAAGGAGTGCTTGGAGCGGATTGGAACATAAGGAAAGGAGCTAAGAATTGCTAAGGAGCGACTTTGAATCTTGGAAAGATTAAGGGCTTGTAAAGGTATAATTCTTGTCGTTTTAGTAATTAAGATTTACTTATTGTTGTAGCTATGGATATTAGCAAGCATGAGGTATTTAGTATGAAGTTTGATAAGTGTATTGATTGTTGGAACCCTAATCCAAAACTAGTATGTTAGCCATAAGATTTTAATGCAAGTTGTTTACTAGTTAAGTTGTCATATGTTATATAAAAAAGGAAATTGTAGTTGTTGAAGTTGTTTTTGACTATATAACATGTTGACCTAAGAACTTGGATTGAAAAGGAATTGGAAAGTTTGATAAGATGTTGCACCTTTTGGCCGAAAATGGCATTGTATTGTGGACTAGTGTGATATCAATTGTGGGGCGGATTTTACACGTCTTGTAGGCGTGTAATCCCCTATTGTTAACTACATTGTTGAGCCTTAAATGTGGCGTGTTTGGTTATTGTATTCGGCCTTGAAAAAGGTGGCAAAGTATGTAGAAACAAAGGAAGTGCTGTCCGATTTTCCGTAGAATTTAGTGACTTAGCACTTAGAATATTCTACGTTCGAAGCTAGAGGTTAATGGACGTATTATGGCCATTTTAGGTTGAAGTACTAAGTATAGCGGATTCTACTTGAAGGATGGAATAGCTATCAAGGTTGAAGTACTTCGGAGCATTTTGCTAATTGTCGATAATCGTCGCGAGGTATGTGAACCTCTTCCTTCTTTTGACATGATTCTATGTATGGAATGTACATGTGGTATTATTTCATGTTTCCTTCTACTCTTAGAAGTTAAGAAGTAGGTATGTTGATTTACTCTATGTAAATGTTATGTCTGAGTTATCCTAAGTTCTTACCAAGTCTTATGGGGGATGTTGGTAAGAGTCGTTAGGAGGTGTTTGGAGCCAAGTTGACTTGGCTAATTTACGGCACAAATGAGAATAAGTATCGAACAAGCCATTGCAGCGTTAATAAAGGAAAATGTAATGACGATAAATTATATTAAAACAAGTAGAATTCTCCATCTGCATAGAAGATAAGATAAGACACAATTGTATTACATTTTCTAGATCATGGCTGCTTTAATGAGATCAGTATAAACAAGTATAACATATTCACACATATAAGGCATATGTTGCTTAATTTAAAGAGTTTACGTAATGAAGTGTTAAGACTATGAACTACGAAACTGGATTCTAAAAGATAAGAGACTTGAAGTATGTTGAAAGTATACGATACTTGGTTTTCGAAAGTATAAGTCTCTTGGTTAGAAAAAGAATGTATTTGCCTAAGGTATAAAGTTAGTATAACGACTTTATGGGAAGTGGGTTATAATAGCTTTATGGAAAGTTAAAAGAGTGGTTTACTCTAAGTAATGATAAGTGTTTTGGAAATAAAGAAAGGCAAATGGATTTAAAAGCATCTATTACTTAAGTTTTAAGGAAAGAAGTTGTCACGACCCGTTCCGGGGCCCGTGACTGGTGCCTTACCCGGGCACCCAAGTAGTCATACATCAGAGAAATCAGCGGAATATAAAACATACAGATATGAAACAAGATATAAGATACTAAAACAGGCCAACCAAAACGGTTGCCTTCTTGCATATATACAGAAATTTTTGAACAGTTACATCCCTTTTACAAACCACGCCACAACAAGATTACTGCACTCTAAGAATGTAACAATACCTACATGGCGAGCCGAGGCCCGCCATACCCCAGATATACAGAACCTACAACTCGGGAAACATACCAAAAGATAAGCCTCCGGGAAACGGAGTTCCCAATACGAATCGTGATCCTATGGCGAGGATCAACAACGGTGTACTCTACTGCGGCGTGAACGCGGCCCGGAGAGGTCGATAACAGTACCAAGTATGTGAAACTGAAAAATACTGTAAATGAAATCATAACAGTCTATATAAGACAGGAGGCATGTATGATAACAAAGCTATAGTTCACAATATAAAAGTAGTCATGTCAAGTCAGGGACTCACGCCCTCAAAGTCATCCTCACGCCTGGAACTCCTTCCTCGCATGTGCGATCTAGGTATAAGTCATGTGATGCGTGTAACATGTCTCGGCCCATCTCATGGACTCGAGGTGAAATCGTATGGAATACATTCCCGGTCCATCTCATGGACTCGGTATCAAATCAGGTGGTATACATTCCCGGTTCATCCCATGAACGCGGTGTCGCATGAAATACATTCCCGGTCCATCTCATGGACTCGGTATCGTGGTGAAATACATTCCCGGTTCATCCCATGAACGCGGTAGTCGAGTGAAATACATTCCCGGTTCATCTCATGAACGCGGTAGTCGAGTGAAATACATTCCCGGTTCATCTCGAGCGCGGTAGTCGAGTGAAATACATTCGGTTCATCTCGAGCGCGTGGTGAGTGAAATACATTCGGTTCATACATGAACGCGGTAGTCGAGTGAAATACATTCCCGGTTCATCCCATGAACGCGGTAGTCGAGTGGCCATAACATTTAAACGCTCATTTAAGACAGATTAAGATAATACCATATTTTCCCTTTAAAACAACTAAGGTAATATTATGCCCTTCTTGTTAAACCAAAACACTTTCCTTCTTAAAGTCAAGTAACAACATTCTTTTTCAAAAGTTCAAGTTTGCCTAACTTCAAATATTCACATCTCTTATTTCCGAAAGATTTCATAGTTCATAGTCTTAATCATTTAATAACATAATTCTCTTTTAAAAACAGTTGAGTAATATATGCCTTATGTGTGAGTAGGTTATTCTTGTTCATAACAATCTTATTAAAACAGCCATGATCTAGGGAATGTAATATCATTTTTGTCACGACCCGACCAGCCCGTGGTAGTGCCCTACACAGGCACCCTTACAGGTATACATCAGAGATAATCAGCGGAACATACATAAGATTTAACAATGAAGTAAATAATAGGCTAGCCGTCTTAAAGTCAAGTAACAACATTATTTTTCAAAAGTTCAAGTTTGCCTAACTTCAAATATTCACATCTCTTATTTCCGAAAGATTTCATAGTTCATAGTCTTAATCATTTAATAACATAATTCTCTTTTAAAAACATTTGAGTAATATATGCCTTATGTGTGAGTAGGTTATTCTTGTTCATAACAATCTTATTAAAACAGCCATGATCTAGGGAATGTAATATCATTTTTGTCACGACCCGACCCCGGGCCCGTGACTGGTGCCCTACCTGGGCACCCTTACAGGTATACATCAGAGATAATCAGCGGAACATACATAAGATTTAACAATGAAGTAAATAATAGGCTAGCCGATAAGGCTACCTTCCTGGACATAAACAAAATCCAAAAGCAGTTACCTCTAATTTTTTTAAAAGGTGACCCACAATATATGACTACAGACCTCTAAGAGTTTACATAACAACTGTGACGGGACAGGGCCCCGCCATACCCCTGAATGTACAAAAGTAAACAACTTCAGGGAACCATACCAAAAACAAAGCCTCCGGAGAAATGGAGCTTTCCAGAACCGAACAGTGATCCTACGAGTGCGGATCAGCAAGCTATGTACCTCAACCTGCGGCATGAACGCATCCCCCCCGAAGGAGGTCAGTACAAAATATGTACCAAGTATGCAAATCGAAAATCTTGTAATTTAAATCATAATAGTCAAAAATACAGCTGAAGACATATATGATAACCAAATTAACAGTACACTGTGCCTTACTGAAGTGGAAGTAAAGAAAGAGTTTTACCTTATACAGCCTGTCTCAACATATGATCCATAGTCACACCAGGGCTATGAACACCACCAAATATCAGCGCACCTAGGATTCCCATCATCGCCGACCGCCAGTGTAAAATCTAACTCTGTGACGCGCCCGTGGCATCCTTCCTCACTGTCGGCGTACACACAAATCTAACCATGTGACGCCCTCGTGGTATCCTACCTCACTGTCGGCGTACACACAAATCTAACCATGTGACGCGCTCGTGGTATCTCTACTCATTTGTCGAGGCGTACACACAAATCTAACCGTGTAGCGCTCGTGGTATCCTACCTCACTGTTGGCGTACACACAAATCTAACCATGTGACGCGCTCGTGGTTGTTATACCCCGTAGTTTCAGGGTATGTATGTGAGGATGTACGTACGAGTATACGACATAAATTTTGGAAAGAAAGAAAGATGTGATTTTTCGACGGAAAAGTTTCCGGTTTTTGTGAAGAAAAAGGTTCGTTAATGGGAATTGGATTCCCAGATTTGGTATTCGGACTTCTTGGAATATTAGAGAATTATGGAATTTTATTTTGAAATGGTCACGTGGGGCCCACGAGAAATTTACGGTTTTGTGGGGCCCACTTTGTTTTCGAGATTTTGGCCATTGTGGATATTTTCGGAAGATGAAATATTTTGGACGAGTAGGAGGGCGACACGTGTCACCCCCCCCTAGGTGGCTTGGCCGAATTTCACTTTGTGCACAACACCCGATTAGAGTCGTTTTTCGACGAAACGTTTTACTAAACTCGCGTAGGGTAAATTCCGGCGATGTGATTTGTAATTTTTGCGGATTTTTCCGAGAGACGAAACATTTTTGACCAACGGGAGGCGACACTTGTCACCTCCAATTGATGGACTTGAGGCGTCGATATGGCGATTGGAGTGGTCAATTTTGTCATGGAGTTGGTAGGATATTTTGTGTGCAAGTTGGCCAAGGACACTTGCCTAAATCCTCACCCTACACTTGCCTTGCACTTGGCATCATCTTGGCCATTGGTTGGCCATGTCTTGACCTATAAATACCCCTCTTAAGATGAAGAGTTCTTCATCCACAAAATCTTTCCAAGTCTTGAAAAATCCTCTCCTCTCCCTTAAGCCTTTTCGTCCAACACACCTCCCCCCCCCCTGGAGAAGCTTAGCCGGGGCTATTCCCCTTCTAGCCTAGCCGAAACACTACCCCCCTCCCTTGGTAGAAATGTTGCCTTCTAGTATTGTTATAATGCCCAAATTACCCTAGCCCAAATCCCTTAGTCCTTAGTAGAAGTTGTGAAGAACTTCTAAGGTTTTCTTGGAGCTACCGGAGCGTACAACTTAGGAGCTAAACCTTGCTCAGGCGCGACTTTTATCTAGGATATTATTGGGCTTACCGAGGTAAATAACCTTATCCTCCTTTTGTAATTAGAATATACGTACTGTAGAAGTATAGGAATAAGTATTAATACTTAGAAGGATATTGAAGAATAGAATTGAACTGATATCACAGTAGAAGGGTTTAAAAGAAGAATAATAGAAGCAGATTTACATGCGATTGTTTTCATGAGACTTGAGTAGCTCACCGTAGGGAAGTCTGCCCAAATGTCCATAGAATAGCGAACCATCCGCTTAGAGCTTTGTACGATGCCTAGACGTTGATAGGCGTGTTGGTATTATAGGTCGATTCTTCTGCGCGACATATTCAACTTGGCGGTGGATTTCACGAGAAGGTATGTGATTCTTCCTATCCTCTTGAGCATGATATTTTAAAGAATATGTATATAGTAATGCGGTAGACGTGCGTGTGTTAAGCGAATAATAATTACGGCAATGTCTTGGACTTAAGCTGAATAATAATTACGGCAATGTCTTCGGACTTAATCCTGAATAATAATTACGGAAATGTCTTTTGACTTAAGCCTGAATAAAAAGAATCTGAAGTAGTTCAAAAGAATTAAGAAACCTTTTTAAGAGTAACACTTTGTTTTAAAAGCTTAAGAGTTATACTAGCTTTATGGGAAGTTAGGTATAACGGCTTAAGAGTGATAAAAAGAATGATTTATTGATTTAAGAAAATAAAAGACTTGACTTAATTATACTAATATGAATTTTGTTAAAAAGTGTGAAACCTCATTCGTGAGTAAATAGTATTTTTGGTTTTTAAAAGGAATGATGTTTTACCGATCGGAATGAATGTCGAACAAACCACAGCAGCGCTAATAAAGGGAAATGTTTTGACTAATAAAGTATTATTAAAACCAGTAGAAACTTCCATCCGTGATAGGAGCTAAGATGAGACAAAATGATATTACATTTCCTAGATCATGGCTGCTGTAATAAGATTGTTATGAACAATAATAACCTACTCACACATAAGGTATATGTTTCTCAAATTGTTTTAAAGGATTAAAACTATGAACTACGAAACCTTTCGAAAATGAGAAACTTGAGTAATTGAAATTAGGCAAACTTGAGCGTTGGGAAAAGAATGTTGTTACTTGATTTTACAAAGAGAAGTGTTTTGATTTACTTCAAAAGATAATCACTTTATTTTTATACTACGGGTATTGTGTGACTTTTGTGAAAGAAACGGATCTTTTAAAAGAGTAATACATGAAGTACTTTGGGGCTAAAAACCCGAACTTGTTAACATAATGTAGAAAGTACCTTGTGTGAATAACTTGATTGTATTGATTTGTGATAGTCTTGTAATACTTTCTTGTTGACTTGATAAGTAAACATGTTAGGATGCTACGTGAGTTAGTATCTTGTGATGTTTGTGTAAAGGGGTTTTTCCTTGTTGTGCTTAGGTTGTTTAACGATGTCGTTATGATGATATTATATCACTCATGATTCCGGTTAAGCCGCCTCCGATGCGGGTAGACTCAAAGCGGTCTAGTGACCTATGATTCGAGAATACCTTATGCAGTCTCAGATGGCCTATGCGGAATCGCGGAGTTCCAGTTAGTATGCGACCCTTGTGGTCACGCGGTTTGTGGCCATACGCGACGGCGAGTCCAGACGCTGCCGGGAGTAGCTACCGATGCGGGGAATACCTCATGCGGGCCATTGGAGTGGCCCATGCGGAGCTACGGGAAGTTCCAGGGCTAGACGCGCACATTAGATACTGCGGGCGAGTGGCCAGCTTTGATCATGTGACGGTCTAGACAGATCTCATGATACAGTTTACGACCTTGTTTGTACTGTGGGTTTTAGTAGTCGGCTATGCCTTCGTACTTACCCCGTACGGTTTTATGATGACTTTGAGGGCGTGAGTCCCTGACTTGACGTGACTGCTTAATTATTGTGAACTGTAGTTTTGGTTATCATACATGTCTCCTGCTTTATCTAGACTACTATGATTTCATTTACGATTTTCGCACATACTTGGTACCATTGTCTTGACTCCTTCGGCCGCGTTCATGCCGCAGTAAAGGTACTCCTACCGGTGATCCCGTTCTTAGGATCACCGTTTCAGTTGGGAAAGCTCCGTTCTCCGAGGCTTAGCATTTTAGTATGGTCCCCTGTCGTTGTAGATATTTGCATTGAGGGTATGGCGGGCCCGTCCCGCCATTGTTGTTTTAAACTTTTAGAGGTCTGAAGACATGTTGTAAGCTTGGGATTACACTGTTCATTTTGGGGTATTAATATACATATATGCCGAAAGGCAACTTTTTCCAAGAAAATGTGTCTTATTTATACTGTTTCATATTTTGGTTGTTTTATTTTCCGCTGATTTCTCTGATGTATGACTACTTGGGTGCCCGGGTAAGGCACCAGTCACGGGCCCCGGATCGGGTCGTGACAAAGTGGTATCAGAGCAGTTAATCCTCGGAAAGTGTCTACAGGCCGTATCTAGTAGAGTCTTGATTATCGGTGTGTTGTGCACCACACCAATAATCAGGAGGCTATAGGATATTTAGGATTGGTTTCCATTCTTCTCACTCTGAGATCGTGCTTTAGAGTTGTGTTATAAGTTGGACCCCTCTAACGTATTCCTTTCCTTTACCAGTGATGCCTCCGCGCCAGGCAACTCGGCCCGAGGCAAGGCAAAGCGAGGAGCTGCGAGTGGAGTTAATAGAGTTAGAAGGGCACAGCCCGATCATCACTGAGGTGATGCTTACGCGAGGGAGTTACGAGGCGTCGCCACAGCAGAGTTTGGCACAGCGGCAGTTCCCTCGCGCCATGACATCTGGACCTTCAGTTCCACGACTTGGAGCAGAAAATATGGATTGGAAGGAGACGGCCCTGTTACTAGCAAGGGACTTGGCAGCCAGAGAGTATTTTATGTACCGGTATACCAAGGATATTGATGATTATCTAAAGAAGGGTTGTGAAGAAGTAGCTCTTCAGTCAGGAATGAGCCAGGCTTGCGTTCAGGATTATGTGCAGCGGGCTGAGAGATGTAGAGATCGACAGATTAACCAAGATCAGCAGAAGAGGGCCCGATTGGCAGGATCATTTGGTAACTCTCGAGGCGAACCGCCTCAGCAGCAGATTAGACATGCGCCTCCGCCAGTGCAGAGTGTCCCTCCACAGGGTTCAGTTTTTCCTCAGTGTTCACAGTGTGGCAGGCGTCATCCCGGGAAATGTCGTCTTTTTATTGGTGTTTGTTTTACTTGCGGCCGTCAGGGCCATATGGCGAGGGAATGTTCTATGAGGAAGGATGCAAGTAGGAGGGCCCAGCCTACCAGATCAGTTGCGGATTCAGTGGTGCGGAGAGAAAGGGGTGTTAGCCAGAGGAGGCCACCCCCACCTCGGTGTGGCCGTTGTGGTAGGTATCATTCGGGGGAGTGTCGTGCTTCTCCAACAACTTGTTATGCTGCGGCCACCGCCATTTGCGAGGAATTGTCCGACCAAGGGTGGTGCGGATATGGAGACTCGACCGGGATCGCGGCTAGTTCATCACCTTTCCCGGTATCTTTGTCACACGAATCTGGGCGTGGTCGTGCCTTACCCCGCACCCTAGTGATACAACATCGAGTAATCGGAACATAAACACATACATGAAACAAATGAAGTACAAAGCGATCTGAGGAAAACTTGCCTTTCATATATATAAATAACAACTCCTACAAATGAATACTTAATCCTTTTACAACCCCGCCACAAAGATTACATACCTCTAAGAAATGATACGACAACAATGGCGGACAGGGCCCGCCATACCACGAATGTAAATACCTACAACGACAGGGACTATACGGATAAGCCTCCGAGAAACGGAGCTTTCCCAAACGCTGAACCGTGACCCTAAGAGCGAGGATCAACGATCGGTGTACCTTTACTCGCGGCATGAACGCACTCGAGGAGGTCGCAACAGTACAGTATGTGAAATCAAAATAAATCAGAAATGAAATCATAGTAGTCTATATAAAGCGGAGACATGTATGATAACAAACTACGATCACAATAAATAAGCGAATATGTAAGTCGTGACTCACGCCTCAAAGTTATCACAATAAAATGCACGGGCAAGTACGAAGGCATAGCCAACTACTAAGACCCATGACCAAAAATACTACAAACCGTATCCCGAGGTCTTTCTGGACCGCACCACATGATCGGCCGCCACTCGCCCGCAATATCAATGCGCGTCTATCCTCGAACTCGCAGACTCCGCATAGGTCACCCATGCACCAGCACGCAGGTATTCCTCGAATCACGGTCCTGCACCGCTCGAGGTATACCCCGCGTCGAAGGCAGCTAACCTCGGTATCCGCCTAGGCTCCGCAGCCCGCATAGTCTAAAAAGACCGCATAGTCTCAACGGACCGCATAGGAATCCCCAGTCGGGATAAACACCGAATGATCAATCGAGCTACCGCGCTCGCGTAGTCACAAGGATGCAGGCCGTATAGACCCGCATCAAGGGTGGCAAGCCCTGTATAATAAGTCAAGGTATGTGATACAATAACAAGATTACGCTTAACGTTTGACAACGTAAGCACAACAAGAGTGACCCCCTTACACAATAATCACAAGATACTAACACACGTAGCATCCTAACATGCTTACTTATCAAATCAACAAGAAAGTATTACAAGGCTATCACAAACCAATACAATCAAGTTATTCACACAAGGTACTTTCTACTAACAAGTTCGGGTACCTATCCCCAAAGTACTTCATACATTAAATCTTTAAAAGATACGTTACTTCACAAAAACCACACAATACCTGTAGTATATGAAAATAGAGTGATTATCTTTTTAGAGTAAATCAATTACTTCTCTTTGTAAAATCAAGTAGCAACATTCTTTTCCAATGTTTCAAGTTTGCCTAATTTCCAATGTTCAAGTTTGCCTAGTTTACAATGTTCAAGTTTGCCTTTTAGAAAGGTTTCAGAGTTCATAGTCTTATTCATTTAAGAATATAATTCTCCTTTAAACAATCTGAGAAACATAAGCCTTATATGTGAGTAGGATATTCTTGTTTATAACAATCTTATTACAGCAGCCATGATCTAGGAAATATCATTTTGTCTCATCTTAGCTTCGCAGATGGAAGTTTCTCTGGTTTTAATAATACTTAATTATTTAAAAACATTTCCTTTTATTAACGCCGCAGATGGTTTGTCGATACACATTCGATTTCCAAAATCAAGAAACATTCTTAAGCCGTTATACCTAACTTTCCATAAAGCTAGTATAACTCTTAAGTTTCCTAAAAAAAATCAAGTATTACCTCCTCTTTCAAAATGATTCAAAAATCTTTTGAAATACTTCAAGTTCTTTATTATCACATAACAAGCGCTTATAGTTCAAATCGATTACCTTTTAAAACCACAAGTATTTTCTTACCAACATAAAGTCAATTATAACCAACTTCCCATAAAGCCGTTATAACACTTTATGTTTTAAACCAATCAAATACATTTAGCACATGACGTCTACCGTACTATAGTTCACACATATCATGCTAGAAGAGATAGGAAGAGGTTCACATACCTCGCGGCAGTATCGACTAATAGCAAAACGCTCCAAGTACCTCAAGCCGTCGGCTACTCCTTTAAGCCAAGTAGATCGCGCCACACGTAGTACTTCAACCTATAAGGCCACAAGGCGCTCATTAACATTTAGATCCCTTCGTAGAACATTCTACAGAAAATTCGGCAGCACCTCCCCCCCCCCCGCAACAGCGTAAATCTCCTCTATCGGGGCCGGCTACCAAGCCAACCAGGGGGGGTTATACGTTTAATCCGGACGTGCACAATTCTACCTCACAGAAAAGCTACACAAGTATACTGTAATACAGTCCGATGTAAATACAGTTCAGTACTCTTCTTTCGAAAAGGTTTCTTAAAATTCAGGCTTAAGTCAAAAGACATTGCCGATAACAACGTTCAGTACTATATATAGTATACTTCAACTATATAATCTTACAACATGTAATTTCCAATTACAATAGGGGGTCAAGATATTTACCTCGATAAGCCCATAATTATCCGAGTTTAAATGTCGATCCTGAGCAAGGTTTAGCTCCTACTCGTGCGCTCGGCCCGCTCCAACAACCCTTAGAAGTTCTAACCAACTTCTACTTATAACTTCAACTACGGTGAAGATTTACTTAGGGTTTCGGTTTTGTGGATGAAGGGAAGTATAATAGTATTTCGGGCTTTAGAAGGTATTACCTTTGTATACTACAAGGTATATGGCTAAGGAAATTTGGGCATTATAACAATACTTTTGAGAGTATTTCTAACACGAGGGGGGTATTATACGAAGACAACTAGGCTAGGGGGGGTACACTCTCGGCTCGCACCCCTAGAGGGGGGGTGCTCGGCCACAAGGGGGAGGCCTCACCGAACTCAACACAAGGAGGGAGAAGGAGAGCTTTCAAGACTTAGGCAAATTTATGGATGAATTAGTCTTCAAAGTGGGTATTTATAGGTCAAGTGAAGGCCAACCAATGGCCAAGATCTTGCCAAGTGCAAGGCAAGTGTAGGGCCAAGATCTTGCCAAGTGCACCTAACCAACTACACACAAAATATCCTACCAACCCTTGACCAATTTAACCACACTTTCGCCACCCTTTACCGCCAAGCCTAACCAATGAGAGGGTGACAAGTGTCGCCTCTTGTTAGTCAAAAATGTTTCGTCTCTCGGAAAATCCGTAAAAATTAAAAAATGACATAGCCAAATTCCCTACGAAGTCGTGAAAACGTTTCGTCGAAACCGACTTAACGTTGTGAATAAAGTTAATTCGCCAAGCCTAATTCTCAAGTTCAAATTTTCTACGTGCGCCATACGTACATACTGAAATACAGTATAACATACGCCAACAGTGGGATTGATTAGAATGACCTAGGGGAAGTGCAGCGTAGATACAGGTATATCCTTAACCCTTTAGAGATTTATATGTGTAGCGAATATCTTAAGTATTATTTTCAGATAGCATTGTGTTAACTGTGATTGGGAATCATGATTAGTTAATCGGAAAAGATTGGGGGATAGAGAAAGTGGGAGCCTTAGAATGTATACGTAGAGACCTTAGAGGCGAGGCCATCTTTGATAAAAGAATTATTTCATGTTTGACCCTTATCGAAGTGCATAGTATACGTGAGATATATTTATGGGATAAGTCCCTGAGTGATGTGAAATGAAAGAGGGTAGTTGAGCTTAGAAGACCGCTAGGTTTTCGTAACGTGATTAGTGAGATTGTTCCGAATCAGGGAGCTAGTGTTTGCGCGTTGCCGGGTTGGGTTGAGGCCATGTGGCGGGTCGACCCGCGGCCTGTATGGTGGTGGGGTCAGTTTGTGGTGGTCCCGCTTTGTGTTAGGGTCACGAGGGTGTTAGGCCCAGGTTTAGTTAACCATCGCATTTAATTCGGACGATTCGACCGATAGTCGGGCTGATGGGGTCAGCCCATCTTATCTTTTTAGTCAAACCGTGTACTCGGTAGTAAGTTGCGAGATGATTATTTCAAGAAGGTTGTAAGGCTGCACGGGGTGCCTACCTTCACCTTATGGCTGACAGGGGAGTCCAAGTTACGGCTGTTTCTTTTCTGGAAGAGTTACCAGGCAAGGTTAGGAACTCAGGTGAATCTCAGTGTCGCATTCACCCTCGGGCAAGTGGTTGGATTTCGGGAGTAGCTGTAAGGACTCTTCGCCTCTTGTTGAGTATGTATTATATAGCTACCGTTTCAGTATTCGGGTGTCGCCGTTTGGAGCCTTTTTATAAGCGCTAGTGTAAGAGTGCCGATCGACTGATTCGATGTAAGCAAGGTGCAGATAGTTGGTTCGTACTTGTTCAGCAGGGCGTGGATAGGGTGGAGCTTATCCAGAAGAGATTATTGGCAGCTCAGAGTCAGTGGGAAGCAGTACCAGAAACATGGTAAGTTTTGATAAAGAGTTCGAGGATACGAGAAGGGTACGACGAGTAAGGGAAGAAGCATGTCTTTTACGAGCATAGGTGTGATCATTTCGTTTGTAAAGAGTAGGTGCGAAGGGAGTATCTTTTAGACCTCGAGTAGGAGCTTTTGTGATAGAGGTGATTCCTCGTGGACTTGGAGATAAGTATGTGCGCTTGTTGTGTTGTGGCCAGGTGTGGCATGGTTGTTTCCGTAAGTATAGCAGCGAGGACTATACTGGCGCCTGTTTGTTTTGAGACTTAGAAGGAACATTCGGGACGAATGTTTCTAAGGAGGGGAGAATGTTATACCCCGTAGTTTCAGGGTATGTATGTGAGGATGTACGTACGAGTATACGACAGAAATTTTGGAAAGAAAGAAAGATGTGATTTTTCGACGGAAAAGTTTCCGGTTTTTGTGAAGAAAAAGGTTCGTTAATGGGAATTGGATTCCCAGATTTGGTATTCGGACTTCTTGGAATATTAGAGAATTATGGAATTTTATTTTCGGAAATGGTCACGTGGGGCCCACGGGAGAAATTTACGGTTTTGTGGGGCCCACTTTGTTTTCGAGATTTTGGCCATTGTGGATATTTTCGGAAGATGAAATATTTTGGACGAGTAGGAGGGCGACACGTGTCACCCCCCCCTAGGTGGCTTGGCCGAATTTCACTTTGTGCACAACACCCGATTAGAGTCGTTTTTCGACGAAACGTTTTACTAAACTCGCGTAGGGTAAATTCCGGCTATGTCATTTCTAATTTTTGCGGATTTTTCCGAGAGACGAAACATTTTGGACCAACGGGAGGGCGACACTTGTCACCCTCCAATTGATGGACTTGAGGCGTCAATATGGCCGATTGGAGTGTTCAATTTTGTCATGGAGTTGGTAGGATATTTTGTGTGCAAGTTGGTCAAGGACACTTGCCTAAATCCTCACCCTACACTTGCCTTGCACTTGGCATCATCTTGGCCATTGGTTGGCCATGTCTTGACCTATAAATACCCCTCTTAAGATGAATAGTTCTTCATCCACAAAATCTTTCCAAGTCTTGAAAAATCCTCTCCTATCCCTTAAGCCTTTTGGTCCAACACACCTCCCCTTGAGAGAAGCTTAGCCAGGCTAATCCCCTCTAGCCTAGCCGAAACACTACCCTCCCTTGGTAGAAATGTTGCCTTAGTATTGTTATAATGCCCAAATTACCCTAGCCCAAATCCCTTAGTCCTTAGTAGTTGTGAAGAACTTTAAGGTTTTCTTGAGCTACCTGAGCGTACAACTTATGATCTAAACCTTGATCAGGCTCGACTTTTATCTACGATATTATTGGGCTTACAGAGGTAAATAACCTTATCCTCATTTTGTAATTAAAATATACGTACTGTAGAATTATAGGAATAAGTATTAATACTTAGAAGGATATTGAAGAATAGAATTGAACTGATATCACAGTAGGGCGGTTTAAAGAAGAATAATAGAAGCTGATTTACATGGGATTTGTTTCCTGATGAACTTTAGTAGCTCACGGGTAGGAAGTCTTGCCCAAATGTCCATAGAATAGCGAACCCTCTGCTTAGAGCTTTATGCAGATCTGATCTAGACGTTGATAGACGTATTTGACTGTTATAGGTCGATTCTCTGCGCGCGACATATTCAACTTGGCAGGTGGATTTCGCCGAGAAGGTATGTGATTCTTCCTATCCTCTTGAGCATGATATTTTAAAGAATATGTATATAGTACGGTAGACGTACGTGTGTTAACTGAATAATAATTACGGCAATGTCTTCGGACTTAAGCCTGAATAATAATTACGGCAATGTCTTCGGACTTAAGCCTGAATAATAATTACGGCAATGTCTTCTGACTTAAGCCTGAATAAAAAGAATGCAAGTAGTTCAAAAGAATTAAGAAACCTTTTTAAGAGTAACACTTTGTTTTAAAAGCTTAAGAGTTATACTAGCTTTATGGGAAGTTAGGTATAACGGCTTAAGAGTGATAAAAAGAATGATTTATTGATTTAAGAAAATAAGAGACTTGACTTAATTATACTAATATGAATTTTGTTAAAAAGTGTGAAACCTCATTCGTGAGTAAATAGTATTTTTGGTTTTTAAAAGGAATGATGTTTTACCGATCGGAATGAATGTCGAACAAACCACAGCAGCGCTAATGAAGGGAAATGTTTTGACTAATAAAGTATTATTAAAACCAGTAGAAACTTCCCTCTGCATAGGAGCTAAGATGAGACAAAATGATATTACATTTCCTAGATCATGGCTGCTGTAATAAGATTGTTATGAACAATAATAACCTACTCACACATAAGGTATATGTTTCTCAAATTGTTTTAAAGGATTAAAACTATGAACTACGAAACCTTTCGAAAATGAGAAACTTGAGTAATTGAAATTAGGCAAACTTGAGCGTTGGGAAAAGAATGTTGTTACTTGATTTTACAAAGAGAAGTGTTTTGATTTAATTCAAAAGATAATCACTTTATTTTTATACTACGGGTATTGTGTGACTTTTGTGAAAGAAACGGATCTTTTAAAAGAGTAATACATGAAGTACTTTGGGGCTAAAAACCCGAACTTGTTAACATAATGTAGAAAGTACCTTGTGTGAATAACTTGATTGTATTGATTTGTGATAGTCTTGTAATACTTTCTTGTTGACTTGATAAGTAAACATGTTAGGATGCTACGTGAGTTAGTATCTTGTGATGTTTGTGTAAAGGGGTTTTCCCTTGTTGTGCTTAGGTTGTTTAACGATAAGCTGTTATGATGATATTATATCACTCATGATTCCGGGGGTTAAGCTGCCCTCCGATGCGGGGTAGACTCAGGCGGGTCTAGTGACCTATGATTCGAGAATACCTTATGCAGTGCAGATGGCCTATCTTGGAATCGGGAGTTCGAGTGTTAGTATGCGGACCTTGTGGTCATGCGGTCTTTGTGGCCATGCGGACGGCGAGTCCAGGACGCTGCCGGGGAGTAGCTACCCTCGATGCGGGGAATACCTCATGCGGGCCATTGGAGTGGCCCGTGCGAGCTACTGAAGTTCGAGGCTAGACGCGCACATTAGATCTGCGGCGAGTGGCGCTTTGATCATGTGACGGTCAGACAGATCTCGTGATCTGATTTACGACCTTGTTTGTGCTGTGGGTTTTAGTAGTCGGCTATGCCTTCGCACTTACTCCGCACGGTTTTATGATGACTTTGAGGCGTGAGTCCACGACTTGACGCGGATTGCTTAATTATTGTGAATCGTAGTTTTGGTTATCATACATGTCTCCGCTTTATCTAGACTACTATGATTTCATTTACGGTATTTTCGTCACATACTTGGTACTGTTATCGACCTCCTTGGGGCTGCGTTCATGCCGCAGTAAAGGTACTCCGTTGATCCCCGTTCTTAGGATCACCGTTTGGCTGGGAAAGCTCCGTTTCTCCGAGGCTTAGCATTTTGGTATGGTCCCCGTCGTTGTAGATATTTGCATTCAGGTATGGCGGCCCTGTCCCGCCATTGTTGTTTTAAACTCTTAAGTCCAGACTGTTGTAAGGTTGGGATGCTTCGTTCATTTTGGGGTACTTATATACATATATGCCGAAAGGCAACTTTTTCCCAGAAACTGTGTCTTATTTATACTGTTTCATATCTTGGTTGTTTTATATTCCGCTGATTTCTCTGATGTATGACTACTTGGGTGCCCGGGTAAGGCACCAGTCACGGGCCCCGGAATGGGTCATGACAGTGGTATCCTACCTCACTGTCAGCGTACACACATACAACACGTATATACCTATATCCTCTGCCCGTGGAATCCCCCGTCACTGCCGACAGCCATAAAAGTAAATACAACCATGTGACGCGCCCGTGGCATCCTACCTCACTGTCGGCGTACACATACACAATACATACATATATATATCTCATGCCCGTGGAATTCCCCATCTCGGGTACATGACTCGCGATCAAAGCAGACCACTCACTGCGGTATCCTTAAGCAATCCTACCTGGGACTATTTCACCCGTGATAGTCGTGTGGACCCGCATTAGGTATTCCTCGCGATAGTCGTGCTACCGCATGGGACTATTTCACCCGCATAAGCCCATAAGGACTCGCATGAGGTATTCCTCGCATCGTGGGTAGCAAATCCACGGAAACAGGTGGTATAACGATCTTGGGGGTTTACCCCTCATTTATACTCTTACCCTGAAGAAGGTGGTATAACGATCTTGGGGGTGTACCCCTCATTTATACTCTTACCCCTCAAACTACATGCCTCGGAATCCCTCATCGTAAGCATGTCCCCGGTGCATACCCGTGGAATCCCACATCACTGACGGTATGTCCCCGTAAACTCATACTAAGACCATGGAAGCATACCCGTGGAATCCCACATCACTGTCGGTACGTCCAAGTAACTCATACTATGACCAGGGAAGCATACCCGTGGAATCCCACATCACTGTCGGTACGTCCAAGTAACTCATACTATGACCAGGGAAGCATACCCGTGGAATCCCACATCACTGCCGGTACGTCCCGGTAGACTCATGAGGAGGCAATGGAAGCATACCCGTGGAATCCTCCATCACTGACGGTACGTCCAAGTAACTCCTAACTTCTTTAGACTTTCATTAACATACAAAATGGATCTCATTTTATGACCTTAAGGCACTTTTCATATCACTTAACAAGTCCGGGGAAATTCAACCCAAAGTACTATGTATTTCTATTTTTTTCCAAGATCCCTTTTCCACATAAGACCCCAAGATACTAGCACCCGTAGTATCAAGGCTTACTACATTTCAAACAAGTCACTATACTATTAGAAATATACTTCGGCTTCTAAATCAAGTGACCCTCATTTATAACTTTAAGCAATTGATGCCTTTAAATCAAATTGCCTTTCTTAGCTTCCATTCTTTTATCATTGTTTATCTACTCGAGAAAAACCGTTCCTTTAACCTTCCATAAAGTTATTATAACCAACTTCCCATAAAGCCGTTATACTAACTTTATGCATTAGAACTAAGGCGTCCTTACCCTCTCATAAAGCCGTCATAACTAACTTCCCATAAAGCTGTTATAACTCTTTATGTTTTAGACCACTTTGCTCTCTTTATAACCAAGAGGCTTGTACTTCAATTCAAGTTACACTACTTTCAAAATACTTCAAAAATCTTAACTTAGGAAACAAGTTTCTTAACTTTAGAATAGTTCAAGAATCAATACTTCCCAAATCTAGTATTCTATACTTGATCATGTCAAGAAATCCTTGTCTACCTTATTAGGATAAACCATTCTTATAACTCTTCCTTAAGGACACGTGAGTTAATTCTCTAACTCAACCAACTAGACATCCTTAAAACAAGTCAAATATATCAAATGACTTCACTTCATTTAAAAATATCACGTCGCTCACCGCACTACGCGCTTATAACTACTCATGCTCAAGATAAGAAGAGTTCTACATACCTCTATTGTTTAATCCACTTGCCAAGTCCAATATGCCGTCCGTAGATGTCAACCTATAATGACCATAATACGTCTATTAGCTTCTAGCTTCAACGTAATATATTCTAATGAAAAGTCCCTCGTTCTACGGAAAATTTGGACAGCACTTCCTTTGTTTCTACTTACTTTTCCACTTTTTTCAAGGTCCGAATTCAATAACCAAACGCCGCATTTAAGGCACAACAATCCAGCTAACCAAAAAGGGGATTACACGCCTTTACAGGACGCGTAAAATTCTGCCCCACCATAATACAGAACAAACCAATCATTCCCAGTCACATTCGGTTATAATATCACAACAATTATCAATTTTCTTTTTAACCCAACTCGTTATCCCAACATGTTATATAAATCATAACCAATTACATACCCCCTATATATAACATGCAATGATTTAAGCTAACAACCCAATTGATTACAACATGAGTGGCTAACATGCCCATTTCGGTTTTCACAAGTCGACACCACCCCAATCTTTTCAAGCTTTAAATATAACATCCTCAGGCTCACTTCTTAACTACTATAACTTGAAATCTTCAAATATACAAGAAGGAGGAGATTTTACCTCAAGAAGCCCTCTTTCCGAAATGTTCTTCACTTCAAAATTACTCACAAGAGTCCTCTACAAGTGCCAACACTTTTCCTTCGAAGCCCTTCCAAAATCTCACCGGGTTCATCAATTTGAGAGAGAGAAGAGGATTTTCTTTGGGAAACCCTTGCAAAATGGTCAAGTCTTGAAGACTTGGCCCTAAAATAAGACCTCCTTTGGTCAAAAGATGGGAGGACACTTTTCACCCTCCCATAGGCCTTTTATCAAAATATCCCTGTTTTCGCCTCTTCAGGGCGTCATCCCTTCGCGGCCGCATTGCATTCGGCAAGCGCTTCCGCCACGCGCGCTGCAACCTCGAAGGACTTTTGAAATATCAGCGCCAGCCCTGCAGACGAAGGCCATGGCTGCGGACACCTACTGGGAAGATCGTCCCTTCACAGCCCATAGAACTTCTAACGCCAGAACTTCCTACCCCGATGTCCAAACGACGAGTGGTTTGTTGCGTTGGAAACTAGACTCAACAACCTTCATACCAGTCTTTTAAAACTCATCAAAACTCCTAAGGCACTAGGAGATATACCGCTCCAAAGTTGGCTAAAAATCTGCCCACAACCTTTTTTCCAACCTAACTTTCCAACTTCGAAATATTATTTCCTTTCGTACGTTCTTAACTTAACCTCTTGAATTTTTTTCGGGGTGTAACATTCTTCCCCCCTTAGAAACATTCGTCCCCGAATGTTCTTTTGGAGTCAATCTAATACCCCTCGTATTTTTACAATTACCGAACTTTATCAGGCCACTTATGACCTTAAGATATCGCACTCGCATATCCTCCATCATAGTCAACCAAGAAAACAGATCCGGGCGCACCAACGCTATTTACTCCCATTCAAGGCCTAAAATGCTTTTCTTATCGCACTTTCCACCTACTTCTAGCATACATACATAGTCTCAAAATAATCCATTCATGACACTTAAACATAAAACAACCTTATCACGCATACAAGTCTCTAAGGATCAATATATACCAAGTCGCATGGCGGTAAAAGGACCGCTAAAGCGGGAATCGCTACCACGACCTCTGCGCCATGATCCGCGGCATGAACATCCCGCCAGCCATCAAGGCGAAGAACCCGCCATCGACCCGATAGATCGGCCATCCCACCGCACCACCTCGCCTGACGGCCGCCAAATGGCCCTCGCTGGCCGCAAGCATAACAAGTCGTCGACCTAGTCCGACATTCCCAAAATGAGCTCTACCACGATAACCACACCGAGGCAAAGGTGACCTCCGCGGATACTATCCCGGACATCTCGAACCAAGACTCGAGCCACGACTCGCCCCAATATCCCGGCGGTCAAACCACTCGCCGAAGGCCGAGAAGGAGCACTGCGTCGGTGAAATGTAGTCCTAGCTCATGCCGAGGCTGTCCGCCAAAACTATCTCCAAACTCGCGCCCCTGGTCCTCTTTTGGCTGTATCAGGCGGCTCCTCTCTCCCTATCCTCAATCCTCGCGCATAAGCTCGCATCCGGCAATATCCATACACAGCGGAAGAGCTACTCCTGCATACGCGGTAACCATATACTCGGTCTAGTCCCATCACATAGCGGTGAACTCAGACGCCATATCCGCCACAATAGGTGCATACCGCCAATGAGTGAAATTCGTTGTACTCGATGGTTCTCCCATTATGTCTTAACGACAAGAACCTATCCAAGAGGGCTCTACTCGTCTCAGGAGGCAAAAAGTGATCGAGTAAGGATCCCGTGAACTCAGCCCAAACATCTGGAGGAGCACCCTTAACTCTTGACAACACCCACGACTCGAACCGGTCTCAACGCATATCACGTAACCTGTAGAAGCTAACACAACGGACTCGTCTCAGGACCCTAAGCACTGCATAGTCCGCGCACCGAATGAACTCCCGAGGTCCTCCTCGGACTCGAACCATAGAACTCGTGGATTACAACTCGTAAAGTCCCGAATCCTCGCTATCGGCTCAGGTTAGCTACGGCTCACGTGCCGCTCGCCACAATGCTAGTCAATAATCGGATCCGCTTCTCCGTAATCTAAATATTCACTGGCCGTGGAAACTGAGGCTCGTGTACCGTAACCTCCGTGTTACCGCCGCTCTCGCCTCTAATATCGCCGGCGTGGCTGATCTCGCCGATCCCCTCATAACCTCAGGCATAGTCTGGGCCTGATTCCTAGAAATCCTCTGTGTACCACTAACAACTCTTGCTGATGCCTTGCCCTTCTGGGCCCTGGTCGCCTTCCGTGGAGGCATAACTGATACAATAGAACAGTCGCAGAGGATTCAATAGTAGATACTTCTTGCACGATCTCGTAGAGAGAAGAATGGAAACAAATCCCAAATGTCCTGCAACCTCTCGATTATAGATGTGGTGCACAACACATCAATAATCAAAACTCTACTGTACACGTCAGACACTTTCCGAGGACTAATCGCTTTGATACCACTTTTTATCACTTAATTCGACCCAAGCCCACGATCGTGCCCTACCCGGCACCCATACTGTATACATCGAGATACTCATGAACATACATAAGATTTAACAATGAAGTAAATAATAGGCTAGCCGATAAGGCTACCTTCCTGGATATAAACAAAATCCAAAAGCAGTTACCTCTAATTTTTTTAAAAGGTGACCCACAATATATGACTACAGACCTCTAAGAGTTTACATAACAACTGTGACGGGACAGGGCCCCGCCATACCCCTGAATGTACAAAAGTCAACGACTTCAGGGAACCATACCAAAAACAAAGCCTCCGGAGAAATGGAGCTTTCCAGAACCGAACAGTGATCCTACGAGTGCGGATCAGCAAGCTATGTACCTCAACCTGCGGCATGAACGCAGCCCCCCGAAGGAGGTCAGTACAAAATATGTACCAAGTATGCAAAACTGAAAGTACTGTAATTTAAATCATAATAGTCAAAAATACAGCTGAAGACATATATGATAACCAAATTAACAGTACACTGTGCCTTACTGAAGTGGAAGTAAAGAAAGTCAGAGTTTTACCTTATACAGCCTGTCTCAACATATGATCCATAGTCACACCAGGGCTATGAACACCAGCCCTCAAATATCCAAGCGCGCCCGTGGGATTCCCCATCACTGCCGACCGCTAGGTGTAAAATCTAACTCGTGACGCGCCTGTGGCATCCTTCTCACCGCCGCGTACACAAATCTAACCATGTGGACGCGCGTGGTATCCTACCTCACGGCCAGACACACAAATCTAACTACGTGACGCGCTGTGGTATCCTACTCACCGCTTGCGACACACAAATATAACCATGTGACGCGCCGTGGTATCCTACCACCGCCGCGCAGACACAAATCTAACCATGTGACGCACTCGTGGTATCCTACCTCACTGTCACCGTACACACATACAACACGTATATACCTATATCCTCTGCCCGTGGAATCCCCCGTCACTGCCGACAACCATAAAAGTAAATACAACCATGTGACGCGCCCGTGGCATCCTACCTCACTGTCGGCGTACACATACACAATCCATACATATATATATCTCATGCCCGTGGAATTCCCGCCTCGTACATGACTCGTGATCAAAGCAGACCACTACCGCAGATCCTTAAGCAATCCTACCCCGGGACTATTTCACCCGTGATAGTCGTGTGGACCCGCATGAGGTATTCTCGTGATAGTATCCGCCCGCATGAGACTATTTCACCGCATAAGCCCATATGACTCGCATGAGGTATTCCTCGATCGTGGGTAGCAAATCCACTAAACAGTGGTATAACGATCTGGGGGTTTACCCTCATTTATACTCTTACCTCAAGAATGTGGTATAACGATCTTGAGGTGTACCCTCATTTATACTCTTACCTCTCAACTACATGCCCTCGAATCCTCATCGTAAGCATGTCCCTGCATACCCGTGGAATCCCAAATCACCGACGGTATGTCCCCAGAACTCATACTAAGACCATGGAAGCATACCCACGGAATCCCACATCACCGCCGACGCCCAAGTAACTCATACTATGACCAGGAAGCATACCCGTGGAATCCCACATCACCGCTCGACGCCCAAGTAACTCATACTATGACCAGGAAGCATACCCGTGAATCCCACATCACCGCCAGACGTCGGTAGACTCGTATGAGGCAATGGAAGCATACCCGTGGAATCCTCCATCACCGACTTGACGTCCAAGTAACTCCTAACTTCTTTAGACTTTCATTAACATACAAATGGATCTCATTTTATGACCTTAAGGCACTTTTCATATCACTTAACAAGTCCGGGAAATTCAACCCAAAGTACTATGTATTTCTATTTTTTCCAAGATCCCTTTTCCACATAAGACCCCAAGATACTAGCACCGTGAGTATCAAGGCTTACCACATTTCAAACAAGTCACTATACTATTAGAAATATACTTCTCACTAAATCAAGTGACCTCATTTATAACTTTAAGCAATTGATGCCTTTAAATCAAATTGCCTTTCTTAGCTTCCATTCTTTTATCATTGTTTATCTACTCGAGAAAACCGCCTTTAACCTTCCATAAAGTTATTATAACTAACTTCCCATAAAGCCGTTATACTAACTTTATGCATTAGAACTAAGACGCCCTTACCTCTCATAAAGCCGCTATAACTAACTTCCCATAAAGCCGTTATAACTCTTTTATGTTTTAGACCACTTTGCTCTCTTTATAACCAAGAGGCTTGTACTTCAATTCAAGTTACACTACTTTCAAAATACTTCAAAATCTTAACTTAGGAAACAAGTTTCTTAACTTTAGAATAGTTCAAGAATCAATACTTCCCAAATCTAGTATTCTATACTTGATCATGTCAAGAAATCCTTGTCTACCTTATTAGATAAACCATTCTTATAACTCTTCCTTAGGACACGTGAGTTAATTCTCTAACTCAACCAACTAGACATCCTTAAAACAAGTCAAATATATCAAATGACTTCACTTCATTTAAAAATCACGCACGCTCACCGCACCATACGCTTTTAACTACTCATGTTCAAGAGATAGGAAGAGTTCTACATACCTCTATTGTTTAATCCACTTGCCAAGTCCAATATACGTCCGTAGGTGTCAACCTATAATGACCATAATACGTCTATTAGCTTCTAGCTTCAACGTAATATATTCTAATGAAAAGTTCCTCGTTCTACGGAAAATTTGGACAGCACTTCCTTTGTTTCTACTTACTTTTCCACCTTTTTCAAGGTCCGAATTCAATAACCAAACGCCGCATTTAAGGCACAACAATCCAGCTAACTAAAAGGGGATTACACGCTTACAGACGCGTAAAATTCTGCCCCACCATAATACGTAACAATCCAATCATTCAAAGTCACATTCGGTTATAATATCACAACAATTATCAATTTCCTTTTAACCCAACTCGTTATCCTTAACATGTTATATAAATCATAACCAATTACATACCCCCCTATATATAACATGCAATGATTTAAGCTAACAACCCAATTGATTACAACATGAGTGGCTAACATGCCCATTTCGGTTTTCACAAGTCGACACCACCCCAATCTTTTCAAGCTTTAAATATAACAGCCTTAGGCTCACTTCTTAACTACTATAACTTGAAATCTTCAAATATACAAGAAGGATGAGATTTTACCTCAAGAAGCCCTCTTTCCGAAATCTTCTTCACTTCAAAATTACTCACAAGAGTCCTCTACAAGCGTGCCAACACTTTTCCTTCTTGAAGCCCTTCTAAAAATCTCACCGGGGTTCATCAATTTGAGAGAGAGAAGAGGGATTTTTCTTTTGGGGAAACCCTTGCAAAATGGTCAAGTCTTGAAAACTTGGCCCTAAAATAAGACCCTCCTTTGGTTAAAAGATGGGAGGGACACTTGTCACCCTCCCATAGGCCTTTTATCAAAACACAGCTCTAAGGCACGATCTCAGAATGAGAAGAATGGAAACCAATCCTAAATGTCCTGCAGCCTCCTGATTATAGATGTGGTGTACAACACATCGATAATCAAGACTCTACTAGACACGGTCTTTAGACACTTTCCGAGTATTAACTGCTCTGATACCACTTTTGTCACGACTGCCCGGTTCGCGGATCGTGCCTTACCCGGGCACCCAAGTAGTCATACATCAGAGAAATCAGCGGAATATAAAACATACAGATATGAAACAAGAGATAAGATACTAAAACAGGTCAACCAAAACGGTTGCCTTCTTGCATATATACAGAAATTTTTGAACAGTTACATCCCTTTTACAAACCCTGCCCACAACAGTACTACAGACATCTAATAATGTAACAATACCTATGACGGGACAGGGCCCCGCCATACCCCTGAATGTACAGAACCTACAACTCAGGGAAACATACCAAAAGATAAGCCTACGGAGAAACGGAGCTTCCCAATACTTTGAACTGTGATCCTATGAGCGAGGATCAACAACCGTGCATTTCTACCTGCGGTGATGACGCAGCCCAAGGAGGTCGCATAACAGTACCAAGTATGTGAAAATCAAAAATATCAGAATGAAATCATAATCATATAAGGCGAGGCATGTATGATAACAAAGCTATAGTTCACAATATAAAAGTAGTCATGTCAAGTCGTGACTCACTCCTCAAAGTCATCCTCACGCCCGGAACTCCTTCCTCACCGCCAGCCTAGGTATAAGTCATGTGATGCGTGTAACATGTCTCGGCCCATCTCATGGACTCGAGGTGAAATCGTATGGAATACATTCCCGGTCCATCTCATGGACTCGGTATCAAATCAGGTGGTATACATTCCCGGTTCATCCCATGAACGCGGTGTCGCATGAAATACATTCCCGGTCCATCTCATGGACTCGGTATCGTGGTGAAATACATTCCCGGTTCATCCCATGAACGCGGTAGTCGAGTGAAATACATTCTCGTTTCATCTCATGAACGCGGTAGTCGAGTGAAATACATTCCCGGTTCATCTCATGAACGCGGTAGTCGAGTGAAATACATTCCCGGTTCATCTCATGAACGCGGTAGTCGAGTAAAATACATTCCCGGTTCATACCATGAACGCGGTAGTCGAGTGAAATACATTCCCGGTTCATCCCATGAACGTGGTAGTCGAGTGGCCATAACATTTAAACGCTCATTTAAGACAGATTAAGATAATACCATATTTTCCCTTTAAAACAACTAAGGTAATATTATGCCCTTCTTGTTAAACCAAAACACTTTCCTTCTTAAAGTCAAGTAACAACATTCTTTTTCAAAAGTTCAAGTTTGCCTAACTTCAAATATTCACATCTCTTATTTCCGAAAGATTTCATAGTTCATAGTCTTAATCATTTAATAACATAATTCTCTTTTAAAAACAGTTGAGTAATATATGCCTTATGTGTGAGTAGGTTATTCTTGTTCATAACAATCTTATTAAAACAACCATGATCTAGGGAATGTAATATCATTTTGTCTAATCTTAGCTTCTATGCAGATGGAGGTTTCTACTGGTTTTAATAATACTTTATTAGTTATTACATTTCCCTTTATTAACGCTGTTGTGGTTTGTTCGATACTTATTCTCATTTCCGAAATCAGTAAAACATTATTCATTTTACAAACCAAGTACTCATTACTCACGAATGAGGTTTCACACTTTTTAACAAAATTCATATCAATTCAATTAAGTCAAGTCTCTTATCTTTTGAGATCAAGTCTCTTAACCTTTAAAAACAATAATCCATTCTTTTTATCTTTCTTAAGTCGTTATACCTAACTTCCCATAAAGCTAGTATAACACTTAAGCTTTTAAAACCAAGTGTTACTCTTCTTTCAAAAAGGTTTCTTAATTCTTCTGAAATACTTCAAGATTCTTATTATTCAGGCTTAAGTCAAAAGACATTGCCGTAAAGCTACGTTCAGTTAACACACGTACGTCTACCGTACTATATATATATATATACTTTTAAAATATCATGCTCAAGAGTATAGGAAGAATCACATACCTTGCGACGATTATCGACTATTAGCAAATAGCTCCAAGTACTGTAATCCTGCTAGCCTTTTTCACTTCTTCGAGTAGAATACGCTACTCGCAGTACTTCAACCTATCACGGTCATATAAGTCTATCAACGTCTAGACTATTCTGAAAAACATTTTTAGATACAGATTCTTTATCCCACGGAAAATTGGGCAGCACTTCCCTACCCGTCAAACTACACAATTCTCAGAAATACAATCCATGTAAGTACTGATTCGGTCTTCTTTAATATTCTTCTGATGTGATCTATTCAATTCTTTTCTGTAATATCCTTCTATTACAGTTCAATTCTCTTCTGTAATATCCTTCTATGTATCTTATATTCAATTCTATACTACAGTATGTACTTTCCAATTACAATAGAAGGACAGTAGTATTTACCTCGATAAGCCCAAAATTATCCAAGTTTAATGTCGATCCTGAGCAACGTTTAGCTCCTAATTCGTGCGCTCCAACCCGCTCCAAACAACCCTTAGAAGTTCTAACCAACTTCTACTCAAATACTTCAACCATCTATGAAGATTTCCTTAGGGTTTCGTTTAGTGGCTAAAGGAAGTATAATAGTATTTCTGGGCTTTTAGTATAGGTATAACCTTGGAATACTACAAGGTATATGGGCCAAGGTATTTGGGAAAAGTAACAATACTTGGAGAATACTTTTCTACCAATGGGGGTGTATTATACGAAAACAACTAGGCAAGGGGTACTCTGCCAAGGCTCACAAGGGGAGGGGGCTTTGGACGAAAAACTACACAGGGAGGAGTATTTTCCTTGGAATTTCACAAGTGTGGATGAAGAATAAGTCTTCAACTAAGGGGTATTTATAGGACATTCAAGGGCAAGATCAAGCCAAGTGGTAGGCAAGTGTAGGGTGGGATTTGGACACGTGTTTGTGGGTCCCACTTGCTCATCAACTACACAAAATATCCTACCAACTACTTGACAAAATAGCCAAGGCAAACCGCCCATTTCGTCCCAACTTTCTGCTCACTTGAGGTGACACTTGTCACCTCTCGTTGGTCCAAAATATTTCATCTCTGGAAAAATCCGCAAAAATAAGAAATGACCTAGCCGTATTTTTCCCTTCGCAAAGTCCGGAAAACGTTTCGTCGGAAAATGACTCTTTTCGCTAGTTGTGCACAAATTTCACCACTTTGCCTACTTCAGGCTTAAACTTTGACGCACGCCTCACGCATACTCCTGAAATACGGCATAACAAGTCACTTGATTTAGAAAGACAAATGTATTTCTAAAAGTGTAGTGACTTAGGTAAGGTGTAAACAAGCCTCGATACTACGGTGTTAGTATCTTGGGGTTTTATATGAAAATGAACCTTTTAAAAGAATGGAAGACGTAGTACTTTGGGTTAAATTCTGATTTTTATGTGTGAAACGAAAGTGCCATAAGTTTATAAAAATGGAAGTCTAAAGGTTTAATGAACTTGCCTATGTTTGCTTGTGATAGCTTTGAGTGCAAGTATTATATGTTTACGTTGTCGTGACTCTCAGTTGGAGGGCCATTCGCCTTGTTGTAAGTTTACTTGGGCATCGACGGTGATGCGATTCCACGTATGCTTCCATTATGATTGATCCTCGACACGCTATACGATGCGATTCCGGTACGTGACCGAGGCGGGTTAGATTCGGTTGTTTTATTACCCATGGCCATGCTTATACGATGAGGATTCGGCACGCGACCATGCTATGCGATTATTACTCACGGGCTAGCTCCCACGAAGACATGTACCACGATGAGGATTCCGGCATGTTATATTATTACTCCATGGGCTAGCTCCTCGCGAAGACTGCACTCACGATGATGGATCACGAGGCACGTTATGGCCATGCTTATACGATGAGGGATTCGCATGCGGCGCTGCTATATATATATATGTATTGTATATGTTACACCTACAATTGTTTAGCGGTGATGTAGGATTCCACGGGCGGGAGATATATATAGTATTGTGTATATATGCAAGCGGTGAGTGAGATGCCACGCGCGTCACATGGTTATATTTTACACTTATAGTCGGCAAGTGATGGGGATTCCACGCACGCTTTGATATTTGTGTGACTTGATCGCGTCCCATTGGGCGGTAGTATATCGTCCCTCCATAAAGGCGGATTATGTTATGAAAGATAAGTAAGATAGATGGTAATGAACTTAATAACTTCTCCTAAGTATGCGTAAGATATGGCTATAATTCTTAATGGAATGGAAAAGATAATGATGTGCAATTAAGTTTATAAGTGGTAATGACACGCGCAGATCCGTATGTACTTTTATACTTGCCCCTGTCATTCTTTTGTACGATTATGATCATTTCTGTACTTTATTTACATTCCATATTAACTTTTTGTTATCGACTTCTGGCCCGCGTTCATGTCCGCAGTTTAGGTATTACGATTGTGGATCCGCGAGCTTAGGATCCTGTTTCAGCATTTTGAGATGGCTCCAATGTTCTGGAGTTGTCATGGCTATGTATATTCAGGGGTACGGCGGGGCCTTGTCCCATCATAGTATTTGTTCAAATCTTAGAGATCTGTATTCACATGTGGGCTGGACTGGATAGAGTTGTAATTACATTTTTGGATAGTGTAAGCCCTTTTTGGGTGATTTATATTATGACAGCCTTATCGGCTTTGCCTTGGTTTTAAAAAAAAAAGAGTGTTAATTATCTTCCGCAGTTTATTATGTTGTATGATTTGAAGGGTGCCCAGGTAGGGCACCAGTCGCAGCCCGGGGTCGGGTCGTGACATTAAGCCCCTAAACCAAGTGCTAAGCCTAGATTAATATCCCATCTTTGGAAAGCATTGTTGGTCGAGAATGGTGTTGCCAAAACTCTAAGTTTTATCAACTTTTTGGAAATGAAATATAAAGAGAAGTTGGTTATAATCTTGTGGTAGATACATATATGTGATTGGAACTTGAAGAAGTGGAGCGAAACGAAAACTGCGGGGCAATCTTACCCGAGCTATTTTAGCATTTTTAGGCTAAAAAATGAGTGTAATAATTCTTCTTCTTTTAAAGTGATTGGATATTACTTATTTTGTATATGTAGGGATGAAATTGTGTTAAGGAAGAAATGGAAAATAAGAAGTGTAGGTGTAGATATTGGTGTTGGCCGAGAGTTGCCAATCTTGGTGTTGTTGGATTCGTTGGATTATTATGTTGTTATCTACACTTGTCGCATGTTAAAATGAAGTAATATGGTTGTTGATATGTGATATGGAATATATATAAGTGTTGAAATGGGAATTGGATTATATAGAATCATGGAAAAGGACTTTGGATTGTTGTAGTTGTTGTTGGCCGAAAACTGCCCAAAACTGTTAGACGTCATCGTGTCGTTTTATGGACTGTTTTGGGGTGTTATTATGCTTGAAAATAAGCTCCTAATATGCATGATTAATGTGGTAAAATTTCTAATGAAAGTCCTAAGGAATAAGGATGTTAAAGGCTTCATATTGTACCATTAATGTTGGTTAATTATGGACTGTTTTATAGACTGCTTTTATATCGTTGTGGGGCAGAATTTTACACGTCAAGTTGACGTGTAATCCCCTTTGGTTGTTTCTTTGGTTGTGAACTATTTATTTAAGTTAAGGGGCTGAATTTTGCACATAAGGTATGCGTGTGATCCCCTTTGGTTAACTGATGGTTGTGCCCTTAATTGTGGCTTGGTTGTTGTTGAATTTGGGCCTTAGAAAAGGTGGAAAAGTACGTAGAAACAAAGGAAGTGCTGCCCAAATTCCCGTAGAATAAGAGGGTCATTATTTGGTATAAGTCTTACACTTGGAAGCTTGAAGTTGATAAAAGTGCTATTGTCATTTTAAGTTGAAGTACTACGTGTGGCATATTCTACTTGACATGTGGAATAACCGACAAGGTTGAAGTATATTGGGGCGTATTCTACTTGTCGTGTTGGTTAGTCGTCAACGAGGTATGTGAACTTCTTCCTTCTATCGGCATGATTGATTATTGGAGTATACATGACTTGTTTCTTGAAGTATACTTGCCTCGTTATTAGAGTATTCATGTTATTGATTCTATGCTAAAGGCATGTCTAAATTATTTCTAAGTCCTTACCAAGTCTTATGGGAGATGTTGGTAAGAGTGTTTAGTAAGCATTGGAGTCGAGTTGATCTTGCTAAGTTACAACACTAATGTGACTTGATTTATTTGAAAGTAATGAGACTTGATTTATTTGAAAGTCATGAGACTAGATTTATTTGAAAGTAATGAAACTTGATTTATTTGAAAGTCATGAGACTAGATTTATTTGAAAGTAATGAGACTTGATTTATTTGAAAGTCATGAGACTAGATTTATTTGAAAGTCATGAGACTAGATTTATTTGAAAGTTATGAGACTTGATTTATTTGAAAGTCACGAGACTAGATTTATTTGAAAGTTATGAGACTTAGTTGAAAGTATATGAGACTTTACTTGAAGGTATATGAGACCTTACTTGAAAGTATATGAGATTTGATTAGATGAAGTATAAAAGACTTGATTTATATGAAGTATAAATGACTTGATTTTGGGAAAGAAGAAGTAACTTGATTTAAAGGTATATGTCACTTAATTTGAAAAGAATAAGTTACTTGAGTTTAAGAGTGTAAGTAATTTGTTTTTAATAGTGAAAGTGTCTTGATGCTACAAGTGCTAGTATCTTGGGGTTTTATAAAGGAAGTAATAGATGTACATAGTACTTTTGGGTTCATTTCCCTAATGTTACATCACATGATAATGCCTTGGTTTTATTAAAAGGGAAGAGGTGATAGTGTCTTGGTTTGTTTAAAAAGAAAGTTTTAGTAGTGCTTTAGTTTCTAAAATTAAAGTTTGTTATAATGGCTTTATGGGAAGTTTGTTATAACGACTTTATGGAAAGTCAAAAGATGGTTTAAAATGTTATATGGTTGAATTGATACACTGAGTCCCATGGTGGGCCAGAACACGTTGCATGTACACATATGAGGGTTATATGGATAGTCATGATTACACCGAGTCACGTTATAGGTACGTATGTGAGGATGATGAACACACCGAGTCTCATAATGGGCCGAGACATGTTATATGATTTATATGACTTTACACCGAGACCCAGAAAGGGCCGGGACATGTTATACCTTATATGACTTTACATCGAGACCCAGAAGGGTCGGGACATGTTATACCTTATATGACATTACACCGAGACCCAGAAAGGGCCGGGACATGTTTTACCTTATATGACTTTACACCGAGTCTCATAAAGGGTCGGGACATGTTATACCTTATATGACTTTACACCGAGACCGAAAGTAGGGACATGTTATACCTTATATGACTTTACACCGAGACCCAGAAAGGGCTGGGACATGTTATACCTTATATGAGTTTACACCGAGACCCAGAATGGGCCGGGACATGTTATACCTTACATGACTTATATGACTTTACACCGAGACCCAAAATGGGTCGGGACATGTTATACCTTACATGACTTATATGACTTTACACCGAGACCCAGAAAGGGCCGGGACATGTTATACCTTATATGACTTCACACCGAGTCCCAGAATGGGACAAGACATGTTATACCTTATAAGACCTTACACCGAGTCCCATATGGCGGACATGTTAGATACAGAGTATGATGACTGAGTCCCTAGATGGGCCGAGACAGGTTATAGGTACGGAGTATGATATGTTATCTATACGTGTATGCACATGATGATTCTATAAGTAGGCATCTGTCACGACCCGAACCCGGGCCCGTGACTGGTGCCTTACCCCGGGCACCCAAGTAGACATACATCAGAGTAATCAGCGGAATATAAAACAAGACATGAAATAAAAACAGCATCCAGAAAACTTGCCTTGCGGCGTATATATATAACAACTACAACGATTCATCCTTTTTACAACTCGCCTACAATAGATTACTGCACTTCTAAGAATGATATGACAAAATGACGGACGGGGCCGCCATACCCACGAATGTAGCACCTACAACGACAGAGGACTATACCATCGATAAGCCTCGAGAAACGGAGCTTCCTAAACGATGAGTGACCACGAGAGCTAGGATCGACGATCGTGTACCTCTACCTGCGGCGATGAACGCAGCCGGGCGAGGTCAGTACAACAGGTACCAAGTATGTGAAACTGAAAAATACTGTAAATGAAATCATAGTAGTCTATAAAAAGCAGGAGACATGTATGATAACCAAACTACAGTTCACAATAAATAAGCGATCATGTCAAGTCGTGGACTCGCCTCAAGGTCATCACTCAAATATAACTATGGGTCTCACGCCCACAACATCAATCATGCGTGGAATACCTTCCTCACCACGGCAGTCTATGATATAAAAGCACCAAGGAATACATGAACACGTGTCCCACGTGTCATAATAAAAACCGTCTGAGGTAAGTACGAAGGCATAGCCGACTACTAACACCAGCATCAACAAGGTCATAAATCGTATCATGAGATCTGCCTGCATCGTCACATGATCAAAGCCGCCACTCGCGCGTGATCTAATGTGCGCGTCTAGTCCTCGAACTTCCCAGCTCCGCATAGGCCACCACATAGGCCGCATGAGGTATTCCTCGCGTCGGTAGCTACTCCCGGCGTCGCCCCGACTCGCATCGCATGGCCACATAGACCGCATGAGGTATAACCCCGCACACTAACCTGGAACTCTCGTAGCTCCGCATAGGCCCCCTGGACCCGCATGAGGTATTCTCGAATCATAGGTCACACAGACCCGCCTGAGTCTACCCCGCATCGGAGGGCAGCTTAACCCCCGGGATCATGTCAAGGTGAGTGGTACAATACCAACATAACGGCTGATCGTTAAACAACATAAGCGCGATCGAGGGAAACCCCTTTACACAAACATCACAAGATACTAGCACACGTAGCATCCTAACATGTTTACTTTATCAAACCAACAAGAAAGTATTACAAGGCTATCACAAACCAACACAATCAAGTTATTCACACAAGGTACTTTCTACTTTATGTTAACCAGTTCGGGTTTTTATCCCCAAAGTACTTCATACATTAATTCTTTAAAAGATCTGCTTCTTTCACAAAAGTCACACAATACCCGTAGTATTAAAAATAGAGTGACTATCTTTTTAAGTAAACCAAAACACTTCCTTTTGTAAAATCAAGTAACAACATTATTTTCCAAACGTTCAAGTTTGCCTAATTTCAAATGCTCAAGTTTCTCATTTTCGAAAGGTTTCGTAGTTCGTAGTCTTAATCACTTAATAATATAATTCTATTTTAAAACCATTTGAGAAACATATGCCTTATGGGTGAGTAGGTTATTCTTGTTCATAACAATATACTGCAACCATGATCTAGGAAATGTAGTATCATTTTGTCTCATCTTAGCTTCTATGCAGATGGAGGTTTCTACTGGTTTTAATAATACTTAATTAGTCAAAACATTTCCCTTTATTAACGCTGCAGTGGTTTGTTCGATACTTATTCTGATTTCTGAAATCAGTAAAACATTATTCCTTTTAAAAACCAAGTACTCATTACTCACGAATGAGGTTTCACACAAAATTCATATTAATTTAATTAAGTCAAGTCTCTTATCTTTTAAGATCAAGTCTCTTTACTTCTAAAATTAATAAACCATTCTTTTTATCTCTCTTAAGTCGTTATACCTAACTTCCCATAAAGCTAGTATAACTCTTAAGCTTTTAAAACCAAGCATTACTCTTCTTTCAAAAAGGTTTCTTAATTCTTTTGAAATACTTCAAGATTCTTATTATTCATCCTTAAGACAAAAGACATTGCCGTAAAACTACTTTCGATTAACACATAACGTCTCACCGTATTTATATATATATTCTTTTTAAAATATCATGCTCAAGAGGATAGGAAGAATCACATACCTCGCGACGATTATCGACTATTAGCAAAAGCGCTCACTACTATAACCGCTAGCCTTGTCCACCTTTCAAGTAGTACATGCTACTGCAGAACATTCAACCTATATAGGTTATAAGTCTATCAACTTCTACCTTAATATTCTTCTGATGTGATTTCAGTTCAAGTCTTTTCTGTAATAACCTTCTATTACAGTTCAATTCTCTTCTATGAATCTTATATTCATTTCTATACAACTACAGTATGTAATTTCCAAGTACAATAGAAGGATAGGATTATTTACCTCAGTAAGCCCAAAATTATCCAAGTTTAATGTCGATCCTGAGCAACGCTTAGCTCTACTCCGGTGCTCCAACCCGCTCCAAACAACCCTTGAAGTTCTACGAAACTTCTTCCTAATACTTCAACCAACCTGAAGATTTTCCTTGTGGTTTCGTTTAGTAGTGAAGGAAGTATAATAGTATTTCGGGCTTTTAGTATAAGTGCAACCTTGGAATACTACAAGGTATTTGGGCAAGGTATTTTGGAATAGTAACAATCCTTTGAGAGCATTTCTACTAAGAGTGGGTAGTATTTTACGAAACAACTCAAGGTAGGGGTACCCACTGCACCACTGGGAGTGGTACCTCTCGGCCAAAAGGCCTTCTCAAGGGGGAGGGGGAGGCATGGACGAAACCATAGAGAGGGAGGGAGAGGGATTTCAAGACTTAGGGATTTTTGTGGATGAATAAGTCTTCACAAAGGGGGGATATTTATAGGACAACCAAGGGCCAAGATCAAGCCAAGTGGTAGGCAAGTGTATGGTCAAGATTTGGACAAGTGTTTGTGGGTCCCACTTGCTCATCAACTACACAAAATATCCTACCAACTCCCACTCTCCAAATCGTCCAAAAGACGCCCTCAAGTCCACCAATTAGACGGTGACAAGTGTCGCCCTCTCGTTGGTCCAAAATATTTCGTCTCTCGGAAAAATCCGCAAAAATAATAAATGACATAGCCGGAATTTTCCCTACGTAAGTTTTGGAAGACGTTTCGTCGGAAAACGATTCTTTTCGTGTGTTATGCACAAAATTTTGGTCCTTGCCTAATCTTAAGGCTTAAAACTTTTCACGCACGCCCCACGCATACTCTGAAATACTGGTATAACATTCTCCTCCTTAGAAACATTCGTCGAATGTTCCTTCTAAGTCTCAAAACAAACATGCGCCAGTATAGTCTTCACTGCTATACTTACGAAAACAATCATGCCACACCTGGCCACAATACAACACGCGCAAATACTTACATCCAAGTCCACGAGGAATCACCTCCATCACTACAAAAACTCCCACCCAAGGGCTAAAAGATACTCCCTTCGCACCTTCTCTTTACAAACGAAATGATCACAACCATGCTCGTAATACATGCTCGCTTCTCTTACTCATCGCATCTTTCTCGTGACACTCGAACTCTTTTCATAACTTACTACATTTCATTCGCTTCGCTTCCAAATCTTCGGATTACTACCTCCAACTTGGTCATCATTAATCGAACACTGGATGGATCTCGATATTTTCGATCATAACAACATGAAAGACCGGACGTCTTTCCTCCACGCCGGACGACAATGCTAACCATAGGCAACTTGGCCTCTTTTTCACATGACACGAAAAGGCCCCTAACTCGCTAAGTTTCCTCTGCTTTCCAAAACTCGCCACACCCTTCCGGTGGTACCTTCAAGAAGACCCTCCGCCAACTCAACTCTGCGTCGTCGCCGATTATCCGCACGACTTCTGTTGACTCTGAGCTGCCAATAACCTCTTCTGGATAAGCTTCACCCTATCCATATCCTGACGAGACAAGTATGAACCAACTATTTGAACTTTGCCAACATCGAACCAATCGACCGGCAACTTGCACTTCCGCCCCTACAAGGCTTCGTAAGGCGATATCTGAATACTGAAATGGTAGTTATAAAAACACTCCCTCAACAGGAGGCAACAATACTCACAGCTACCCCTGAAATCCAAACACTGGCCCGAGGGCGAATGCGCTACTGAGACTCACCTGAGTTCCTAACCCTGCCTGGTAAAACTTCCAGAAAACGAAATAGCCACCACCTGGGCTTCACTGTCTGTCATAAGGTAAAAGTAGGCACCCCGTGCAGCCTTACAACCTTCCTGATAAAAACATCTCGCATAACTCTCACGAGTAAATACGATCATCGAAGGACAAGATGGGCTGACCTCATCGCCCGACCATCGTCGAACGATCTACGAACTCGTCGATGGTTAACTAAACTTGGGCCTAACACCCTCGTGACCTACCACCGCGGGACCACCCCGAACTGACCCCACCACAAAAAGTGTCGCGGTTGACCCGCGATTGGTCTCAACCCACCCGCTATCGCTCAGAAAACTCTTGTTCCGATCCTAACAATCTCACTAAGCAAGTCACGAAAAACCTAGTGGTCTTCTTAGCTCAACTACCCTCTTTATTTCATACTACTCGTGACCTATCACACAAGTATATCTCACGTGTACTATGCACTCTGATAAGGGTCAAACATAAAAATACATCTTATACTCGCGATGGCCTTACCTCTAAGGTCTTTACGTATAAAACTCTAAGGCTCACACTTTCCTTAACCCCAATCTTACCCTTATTACTAACCATGATTTCTAATCACAATTAACACTTATGTTACCTGAACATAACACTTAAGATATACTCATCTTATCACATATACTAATCTCTATAGGGTTAAAGATATACCTGTATCTCTTCACTACCCTGCTGCTCCAATCAATCCCTGCCTGGCGAAGCGTGAACAAGCTGTCGAAGAAGTACGACACTCCCCACAATGACACTTACCACAACGGCCACATCGAGGTGGGGGTGGCCTCCTCTGGCTAGCACCCCTTCCTCTCCGAACCACTGAATCCGCAACTGATCTGGTAGGCTGAGTCCTCCTACTTGCATCCTTCCTACTAGGACATCCTTTCGACACATGGCCCTGACGGCCGCAGGTAAAACAAACACCAACAAAAAGACGACATTCCCGACGACGCCTCGCCATATGTGAACACCGGGAAAACTGAATCTGGCTAGAACCTATAAATCGTGAACCAAACCACGAGTTCGACCAACTCCTAAATACCCCGAACGCCCGAAGTCGCGGAGGTCCATCAGATCGGGCGGAGGCGCATAACCGCCTGGCGGAAGGTCCGCCTCGAAAGTTACCAGGACCGCTATTTGTTCTTGCCCTCTTCTGCTGATCTTGGTTAATCCGTCGATCCCTACGTTCCTCATTCTGCTGCGCATAAGCTCGCACACAGGCCATGCTCGGCTCCGATCAAGAGCTACTAGTACAACCCTCTCTTAGATAGTCATCAAGACTCGTGATATATCGGTGCACTCTATATTCTCTGGCTGCTAACTCCCTAGCTAGTAACAGGGTCGCCTCTTTGCAATCTATATTGTCTGCTGCTGGTCGTGGAACTGAAGGTGTAAATGTCATGGCCGCAGTAGGAATCGCCGCCAGGCAAACTCGCTGGGTCGCGACGCCGCAGAACTCCCGAACGGCACCACCCTAGGTGATGATTGGGCACTGCCACTAGTAACCCTCAGATTTACTTGCGGCTCCTCACTGCCTTGCCTTCGGGCGGGTTGCCTTACACGGAGGCATATCGTTAAGGGAAAAAAAATACGTTAGAGGGGTCCAACTTATAACACAGCTCTAAGGCACGATCTCAGAGTGAGAAAAATGGAAACCAATCCTAAATATCCTATAGCCTCCTGATTATTGGTGTGGTGCACAACACACCGATAATCAAGACTCTACTAGATACAGTCTGTAGACACCTTCCGAGGATTAACTTCTCTGATACCACTTTTTCACGACCTAACCGGGCGTGGTCGGTGCCTTACCCCGGGCACCCAAGTAGACATACATCAGAGTAATCAGTGAAATATAAAACAAGACATGAAATAAAAACAGTTCATCTGAGAAAACTTGCCTTGCGGCATATATATATAACAACTACAACAGTTACATCCCTTTTTACAACTCTGCCCACAACAGTACTACAGACCTCTAAGAATGATATGACAACAATGACGGACGGGGCCCGCCATACCCCGAATGTAAGCACCTACAACGACAGGACTATACCACTGATAAGCCTCCGAGAAACGGAGCTTCCCAAACGCTGACCACGAGAGCTAGGATCGACGATCGTGTACCTCTACTGCGGCGATGAACGCAGCCCGAAGGAGGTCGACAACAGTACCAAGTATGTGGCGAAAAATCGTAAATGAAATCATAGTAGTCTATAAAAATAGGAGACATGTATGATAACCAAACTACAGTTCACAATAAGCAGTCATGTCAAGTCAGGGACTCACGCCCTCAAAGTCATCACTCAAATATAACTATGGGTCTCACGCCCACAACATCAATCATGCCCGTGGAATACCTTCCTCACTGCCGGCAGTCTATGATATAAAAGCACCAAGGAATACACATGAACACCAGGTCCCACCTGTGTCATAATAAAAACCGTACGGGGTAAGTACGAAGGCATAGCCGACTACTAACACCCACAGTACCAACAAGGTCATAAACTGTATCATGAGATCTGTCTAGACCGTCACATGATCAAAGCTGGCCACTCGCCCGCAGTATCTAATGTGCGCGTCTAGTCCTGGAACTTCCCGCAGCTCCGCATAGGCCACTCACATAGGCCCGCATGAGGTATTCCTCGCATCGAGGGTAGCTACTCACCCGCATCTTCCTGCACTCGCAGTCCGCATGGCCACATAGACCGCATGAGGTATAACCCCGCACACTAACCTGGAACTCTCGTAGCTCCGCATAGGCCCCCTGGACCCGCATGAGGTATTCTCGAATCATAGGTCACACAGACCCGCCTGAGTCTACCCCGCATCGGAGGGCAGCTTAACCCCCGGGATCATGTCAAGGTGAGTGGTACAATACCAACATAACGGCTGATCGTTAAACAACATAAGCGCGATAGAGGGAAACCCCTTTACACAAACATCACAAGATACTAGCACACGTAGCATCCTAACATGTTTACTTTATCAAACCAACAAGAAAGTATTACAAGGCTATCACAAACCAACACAATCAAGTTATTCACACAAGGTACTTTCTACTTTATGTTAACCAGTTCGGGTTTTTATCCCCAAAGCACTTCATACATTAATTCTTTAAAAGATCTGCTTCTTTTACAAAAGTCACACAATACCCGTAGTATTAAAAATATAGTGACTATCTTTTTAAGTAAACCAAAACACTTCCTTTTGTAAAATCAAGTAACAACATTATTTTCCAAACGTTCAAGTTTGCCTAATTTCAAATGCTCAAGTTTCTCATTTTCGAAAGGTTTCGTAGTTCGTAGTCTTAATCACTTAATAATATAATTCTCTTTTAAAACCATTTGAGAAACATATGCCTTATGGGTGAGTAGGTTATTCTTGTTCATAACAATATTATTACTGCAGCCATGATCTAGGAAATGTAGTATCATTTTGTCTCATCTTAGCTTCTATGCAGATGGAGGTTTCTACTGGTTTTAATAATACTTAATTAGTCAAAACATTTCCCTTTATTAACGCCGCAAATGGTTTGTTCGATACTTATTCGATTTCCAAATCAAGAAACATTATTCCTTTTAAAAACCAAGTACTCATTACTCACGAATGAGGTTTCACACAAAATTCATATTAATTTAATTAAGTCAAGTCTCTTATCTTTTAAGATCAAGTCTATTAACTTCTAAAATTAATAAACCATTCTTTTTATCTCTCTTATACCTAACTTCCCATAAAGCTAGTATAACTCTTAAGCTTTTAAAACCAAGCATTACTCTTATTTCAAAAAGGTTTCTTAATTCTTTTGAAATACTTCAAGATTCTTATTATTCAGGCTTAAGTCAAAAGACATTGCCGTAAAACTACGTTCAGTTAACACACGTACGTCTACCGTACTATATATATATTCTTTTTAAAATATCATGTTCAAGAGGATAGGAAGAATCACATACCTCGCGACGATTATCGACTATTAGCAAAACGCTCCACGCCTATAACCCGACTAGCCTTGTCCACCTTTCAAGTAGTACATGCTACTCGCAGAACATTCAACCTATATAGGTTATAGGTCTATCAACTTCTACCTTAATATTCTTCTGATGTGATTTCAGTTCAAGTCTTTTCTGTAATAACCTTCTATTACAGTTCAATTCTCTTCTATGAATCTTATATTCATTTCTATACAACTACAGTATGTAATTTCCAATTACAATATAAGGATAGGATTATTTACCTCGGTAAGCCCAAAATTATCCAAGTTTAATGTCGATCCTGAGCAACGTTTAGCTCCTACTCCGGGTGCTCCAACCCGCTCCAAACAACCCTTAGAAGTTCTACCAAACTTCTTCCTAATACTTCAACCAACCGTGAAGATTTTCCTTAGGTTTTCGTTTAGTGACTGAAGGGAAGTATAATAGTATTTATGGGCTTTTAGTATAAGTGTAACCTTGGAATACTACAAGGTATTTGGGCCAATGTATTTTGGAATAGTAACAATACTTGGAGAGCATTTCTACTAAGAGGGGGGTAGTATGTTACGAAAACAACTCAAGGTAGGGGGTACCCCTGGCTAGCACCACTGTAGGAGGGTACCTCTCGGCCAAAAGGCCTTCTCAAGGGAGGAGGGAGGCGTGGACGAAACCATAGAGAGGAGGAGAGGGATTTCAAGACTTAGGGATTTTTGTGGATGAATAAGTCTTCACAAAGGGGTATTTATAGGACAACGAGGCCAAGATCAAGCCAAGTGGTAGGCAAGTGTAAGGTCAAGATTTGGACAAGTGTTTGTGGGTCCCACTTGCTCATCAACTACACAAAATATCCTACCAACTCCCACTCTCCAAATCGTCCAAAAGACGCCCTCAAGTCCACTAATTAGAGGGTGACAAGTGTCGCCCTCTCGTTGGTCCAAAATATTTCGTCACTCGGAAAAATCCGCAAAAATAATAAATGACATAGCCGGAATTTTCCCTACGTAAGTTTAGGAAGACGTTTCGTCGGAAAACGATTCTTTTCGTGTGTTATGCACAAAATTTTCGGTCCTTGCCTAATCTTAAGGCTTAAAACTTTTCTCGTGCGCGCCACGTATATACTGGAAATACGGTATAACTACATCCATGAGGCGAGTGAAGAGTACGAAGATGCAAAGGTACAATGGTACAATGGTGCGTGCATGATACAAGGTACAATTGGCTCTTATTTTATATGACACGATTGGATCTGGTATTTGATTATTTTACTTGCCCCTGTCATTTCTTGGCCAACCATGATTTTAATACTGTACTTTAGTTCCGTTCCATACTTAGTACTTGTTTTACTGACCCCATTCGGGGGGCTGCGTTCATGCCCGCAGGTTTATGTTCACAGTTGGGTGATCCGCGTGTGTGGGATTTTGTTCAACTATTGAGGTATCTTCCTTGTTACAGAGCTTACCATTGGTACAATTGGTTTATACTGTTGTGTATTTCAGGGTACGGCCGATTCTTGTCCTGTCATAGTTCTTGTTAAAACTCTTAGAGGTCTGTATTCATATGTGGGCTGGACTGGCGTGAGTTATATTTATATTGTTGTACAGTTGTAGTCCCATTCAGGTGTTATATATTATGGAAGCCTTGCCGGCTTTGCATTTGTTTAAAGAAAAAAAGAGAGTGTTATTTAGCTTCCGCAGGTTACTTGTGTTGTATGAATAGAAGGGTGCCCAGATAGGGCACCAGTCGCGGGCCCGGGTTCGGGTCGTGACAAGGTGCTACCTCAAATAGACTCTTCTTTTCTCGCAGAGCCGTATCTCGATATCGTACCAGAATCGGATCCTCATACTGAGGCCTCTTCACCTCTTCTACAATGGAAGACTCGACAATCTCTCGAACCCGAACTCCACTATCACCGAGATCAACCAACCGGATCCCAAGGCTCGCTAGCTGATGTATCTCACGAACCATTTCCCTTCTATCTGGCTGTATGTCTGACAGACTACCCATAGATCTACGACTAAGATTATCTGCAACCACATTGGCTTTCCCTGGGTGATATAGAATATCATCATCCTAGCCCTTAAGCAACTCTAACCATCGTCTCTACCACAAATTCAGTTCCTTCTGTCTGAAGATATACTGGAGACTCTTGTGATTTGTATAAATATCCACGTGAACTCCATATAAGTAATGCCTCCAAATCATCAAGGCATGAATAACAGCCGCCAACTCCAAATCATGGGTAGGATAATTCCTCTCGTTCTTTCGGAGCTGTCGGGACACATAGGCTATAACCTTACCGTGCTTCATCAACACTGTCACGACCCGACCCCGGGCCGCGACTGGTGCCCTACCTGGGCACCCTTCTATTCATACAACATAATAAACTGCGGAAGATAAATAACACTTTTTTTTATCAAAACTAAGGCCAAGTCGATAAGGCTGCCATAACAAAAAAGTTACCCGAAAGGGTATACACTGTTTAACAATGTAAAAACAACTCTAGCCAGTCCATCCCACAGATGAATACATACCTCTAAGATTTGGACAAACACTATGACGGAACAAGGCCCCGCCGTATCCCTGAATAAACATAACCATGATGACAAGCTCCGGAACATTGGAGCCATCTCAAAATGCTGAACCAGGATCCTAAACTCGCGGATCCACAACTGTGTACCTAAACCTGCGGACATGAACGCAGCCTCGAAGAAGTCGATAACAGTATCGAATATGGAACGGAAATAAAGTACAGAAATGATCATAATCGTATAAAAGAATGACAGGCAAGTATAAAAAGTACATACGGATCTGCCGTGTCATTACCACTCATGAACTTAATTGCACATCATTATCTTTTCCATTCCATTAAGAGTTATAGCCAAATCTTACGTACATACTTAGGAGAAATCATTAAGTTCATTACCATATAACTTACTTATCTTTCATAACATAATCCGGCCCTTTATGGAGGGACGCATATACTACCCGGTCCAATCTGGGACGCGATCAAGTCACACAAATATCAAAGCGTGCCCGTGGTATCCCCCATCACTGCCGACAGTCGTAGGTGTAACATATAACCATGTGACGCACCCGTGGTATCCTATCTCACTGTCGGCGTACACATACACAATACATATATATATCTCCTGCCCGTGGAATCCCACATCACTGCCGATAGCTGTAGGTGTAACATATAACCATGTGACGCGCCCGTGGCATCCTACCTCACTGTCGGCGTACACATATACAACACACACACACATATATATATATAACGTGGCCGCATGCCCCGGAATCCCTCATCGTATAAGCATGGCCATAACGTGCCCCCGGAATCCCTCATCGTAGGCGCAGGTCTTCATGGGGAGCTAGCCCATGGAGTAATAATATAACATGCCCCCGGAATCCCTCATCGTGGGTACATGTCTTCATGGGGAGCTAGCCCATGGAGTAATAGTCGTACATAGCATGGTCGCATGCCTAATCCTCATCGTATAAGCATGGCCATGGGTAATAAAACACCTCCGCGAATCTAACCCGCCTCCTGGTCACATGCCCCGGAATCCCACATCGTATAAGCATGTCCAAGGATCAATCATAATGGAAGCATACCCGTGGAATCCCACATCACTGTCGGTACGTCCAAGTAAACTTACAACAAGCCAGCCGGCCCTCCAACTGAGAGTCACGACAACGTAAACATATAATACTTGCACTCAAATCTATCACAAGCAAACATAGGCAAGTTTCATTAAACCTTTAGACTTCCATTTTTATAAACTCATGGCACTTTCGTTTCACACATAAAAATCCGGGAATTTAACCCAAAGTACTACGTGCTTACATTCTTTTCAAAAGACTCCTTTTCATATAAAACCCCAAGATACTAACACCCGTAGTATCAAGGCTTGTTTACATTTTACCTAAGTCACTACACTTTTAGAAATACATTTTTCGGCTTCTAAATCAAGTGACTTCTTTCCTTAAAACTTAAGCAATTGATGCTTTTAAATCCATTTGCCTTTCTTTATTTCAAAACATTTATCATTACTTAGAGTAAACCACTCTTTTAACTTTCCATAAAGCTATTATAACCCACTTCCCATAAAGTCGTATACTAACTTTATACTTTAGGCAAATACATTCTTTTTATAACCAAGAGACTTATACTTTCGAAAACCAAGTATCGTATACTTTCAAGTCTCTTATCTTTTAGAATCAAGTTTCGTACTTTAGAAATCAAGTCTCATATCTTGAAAAATAAAGTCTCTTAACCTTTTTTGAATTCATAGTTCATAGTCTTAACACTTCATAACGTAAACTCTTTAAATTAAGCAACATATGCCTTATATGTGTGAATAGGTTATACTTGTTTATACTGATCTCATTAAAGCATCCATGATCTAGAAAATGTAATACAATTTTGTCTTATCTTAGCTTCTATGCAGATGGAGAATTCTACTTGTTTTAATATAATTTATCGTCATTACATTTTCCTTTATTAACGCTGCAATGGCTTGTTCGATACTTATTCTCATTCGTGTCGTAAATTAGCCAAGTCAACTTGGCTCCAAATACCTCCTAACGACTCTTACCAACATCCCCCATAAGACTTGGTAAGAACTTAGATAACTCGCATAACCTTTACATAGAGTAAATCAAAATACATACTTCTTAACTTCTAAGAGTAGAAGGAAACATGAAATAATACCACATGTACATTCCATACATAGAATCATGTCAAAAGAAGGAAGAGGTTAACATACCTCGCGACGATTATCGACAAATAGCAAAATGCTCCAAAGTACTTCAACCTTGATAGCTATTCCATCCTTCAAGTAGAATACGCTATTCTTAGTACTTCCACCTATAATGGCCATAATACGTCCATTAACCTCTAGGTTCAATCGTAGAATATTCTAAGTGTAAAGTCACCAAATCCTACGGAAAATCGGGCAGCACTTCCTTTGTTTCTACGTACTTTGCCACCTTTTTCAAGGCCTAAAATCAGTAACCAAACGCCACATTTAAGGCTCAACAATTCAGCAAATACAAAGGGGATTACACGCCTTAACATGACGTGTAAAAATCTGCCTCACTATTAATATAAAACTGTCAATTCCTTAAGGCACATTTTCGACAAAACACTATCCATAACAATATCACTTTCCTTACTGTCACGACCCGAACTCGGGCCCGTGACTGGTGCCTTACCCCGGGCACCTTAGTGATACAACATCAGAGAAAATCAGCGGAAATAAAACATAAACATGAAACAAGAGATATGATAAATAAGCAAAGCAACCAAAAGCGGTTATGTCTTACGTATATATACATAAAACCCGAATAGTTATCCTTTTTACAACTCGCCACAACAAGATCAAGTATACCCGTATTTCCGAGTATGTACGTGGCGCGTCGTATTGTAATTTAAGCCTTAAAGTTGGCTAGTTTGAAAATTGTACACAAGTGCCGAGAAAGTCGTTTCGACGAAACGTTTCCACAGCTTTCGTAGGGAAAATTCCGGCTATGTCAATAATAATTTTTGCGGATTTTTCCGAGAGACGTAACATTTTGGACCAACGGGAGGGTGACAAGTGTCACCCTCACATTGGAAGAGGTTGGACGGCAAAGTGGGATGGCTTGCACGTTTTTTGTGCCTTTCCCTTGGTCAAGGGTTAGGTAGGATATTTTTGTGGAATGGATAAGGTAGCACATGGCTAAATCTTGGCCTTACACTTGCTATGCACTTGTCTTCATCTTGGCCATTGGTTGGCCTTCACTTGACCTATAAATACCCCTCTAGTTGAAGACATTCTTCATCCTAAACTTGAGCAATCTATCTAAGTCTCAAACTACTCCCTCCTCTTGAGTTTCACCCACCACACCCCCCTTTGGCCGAGAGCTTCCCCCTCCCCCTTTGTAGTGGTTAGCCGTGGGGTACCCCCCCCTAGCCTAGTTGTCTCGTATAATACCCCTCTTTTTGTGGTATAGAAATACTCTCCAAGTATTGTTATAATGCCCAAATACCTTGGCCCATATACCTTGTAGTATTCCCAAGGTTACACGTATACATACGCCCACCAAATACTATTATACTTCCCTCAGTCACAAAAACGAAACCCTAAGTAAATCTTCACCCGTAGTTGAAGTTATAAGTAGAAGTTGGTTAGAACTTCTAAGGGTTGTTGGGAGCGGGTTGGAGCGCACGGAGTAGGAGCTAAACCTTGCTCAGGATCGACATATAACTCGGATAATTTTGGGCTTATCGAGGTAAACACTCTTGACCTTCTATTGTAATTGGAAATTACATGTTGTAGGAATATATAGTTGAAGTATACTATATATAGAATTGAACATAGTTGTGCGGCAATGTCTTTTGACTTAAGCCTGAATAATACTTACGTGTTATACCCCGTATTTCCAGAGTATGTACGTGAGCGCGTACGTATTATAATTTGAGCCTTAAAGTTGGCTAGTTTCGAAATTTTGTGCACAAGTGCCAAAAAGAGTCGTTTTCCGACGAAACGTTTCCACAGCTTTCGTAGGGAAAATTCCGGCTATGTCATTTATAATTTTTGCGGATTTTTCCGAGAGACGAAACATTTTGGACCAACGAGAGGGCGACACTTGTCACCCTCTAATTGGAAGGAGTGGACGGACGAAATGGCATGGTGAGCACGTTTTTTGTGCCTTTCCCTTGGTCAAGGGTTAGGTAGGATATTTTGTGGTAGATGGATAAGGTTGCACATGGCTAAATCTTGGCCTTACACTTGCTATGCACTTGTCTTCATCTTGGCCATTGGTTGGCTTTCACTTGACCTATAAATACCCCTCTAGTTGAAGACATTCTTCATCCTAAACTTGAGCAATCTATCTAAGTCTCAAACTACTCCCTCTTAGCTTGAGCTTTTCGTCCCTCTCCCCCCCTCCTAGTTGAGCTTGGCCGAGAGCCACCACACCCTCCCCCTTGTGAAGCCTTGGCCGAGGGGTACCCCCCCCTAGCCTAGTTGTCTCGTATAAATACCCCCCCTTTGTGGTATAGAAATACTCTCCTAGTATTGTTGTTATGCCCAAAATACTTTAGCCCAAATACCTTGTAGTATTCCCAAAGTTACCTCTATACGTAGAGCCCGGAAATACTACCTTTTGTCCTTTTAGTCTCAAACCGAAACCCTAAGGAAATCTTCATAGTTGGTTGAAGTATTTAAGTAGAAGTTGGTTAGAACTTCTAAGGGTTGTTTGGAGCGGATTGGAGCGCCCGGAGTAGGAGCTAAACCTTGCTCAGGATCGACATATATACTCGGATAATTTTGGGCTTATCGAGGTAAACACTCTTGACCTTCTATTGTAATTGGGAATTACATGTTGTAGGAATATATAGTTGAAGTATACTATATATAGTCTTGAACATTATAATTGTGCGGCAATGTCTTTTGACTTAAGCTCGAATAATACTTACGGCAATGTCTTGCGACTTAAGCTGAATTTAAAGAGAAGCGAATCAGTAATTACATAGATGTATTCTGATGACTTGTGTAGCATTACGTGTAGTAGAATTGTACACGTCCGGTTAGGCGTGTTAACCCCTCTGGTTGGCTTGGTAGCGGCCTCGATAGAGAGGAGATTTCTGCTGTTGCGGGAGGTCTTTGAATTTTCTGTAGAATATGGAACAATGAGATCTAGATGTTAATAAGCGGCTTGTGGCCTTATAGGTTGAAGTACTACGTGTGGAGTGATCTGCTTGGCGAGAGTGTAGCGAGCGGTTTGAGGTACTTGGGCGTTTTGCTATTAGTCGATACTGTCGCGAGGTATGTGAACCTCTTCCTATCTGTTCTAGCATGATATGTGTATAACTATGTAGTACGGTGAAGCGTCGTGTGTTAAATGTATTTGATTGTCTTTAAACATAAAGTGTTATAACGGCTTTATGGGAAGTTGGTTATAATGACTCATGTACAGGAGAAATGCGTTGTGGTTTTTAAAAGATAACTGATTTGACTTATAACCGACTGGATGTAAAAGAACCTTGGAGTATTCTAAAAGATTAAGAAACCTTTTTGAAAGAAGCGTGTACTTGGTTTGAAAACATAAGAGTTATACCAGCTTTATGAAGTTAGGTGTAACGCCTTAAGAGAGATGAAAAGAATGGTTTAATGGTTTAGAAGTTAAGAGACTTATTCTTAAAGGATAAGAGACTTGACTCAATATGGATGTTTGTGTGAAACCTCATTCGTGAGTAATGAGTACTTGGTTTTTGGAAGGAATAATGTTTTACTGATTTCGGAAATCAGAATGTGTATCGACAAACCACTGCAGCGTTAATAAAGGAAAATGTATTGAATAATTAAGTATTATTAAACCAAAGAGAAACCCCATCCGCATGAAGCTAAGATGAGACAAAATGATATTACATTTTCTAGATCATGGTGCTTAATAAAATTGATTATGAACAAGAATAACTACTACTTTATGGCATGTGTTACTCAATTGTTTTAAAAAGAGATTAAGACATTGAACTATGAAACTTTTCTAAAAAGAGACTTGCGTAATTAAAAATTAGGCAAACTGGAACCTTAGGGAAAAGAAAGGCATTGTGTTGTCTTAAAATGGTTTAAAACATAAAGTGTTATAACAGCTTTATGGGAAGTTGGTTATAACGACTTTATGAAAACAAAAGAGAAGGTTTTATCCTTGGTTTTAATGTGGTAACTTGACTTTAAAAAGAGAAGTGTTTTGGTCTAAAAAGAAAGCATGGTATTGCCTTAATTTGGTTTTAAAAAGGAAAGTATGGAGGTTGTTTTGGTTTACTTAAAAGATATAAGTCACTCTATTTTTATACTACGGGTATCGGGTGACTTTTATATAAGGGAATGGATCTTTAAAAAGGAATTTAACGTACGTAGTACTGTAGGGTTAAAAACCCGGACTTTGGCATAAAATGAAAGTAGCTTGAGTTGTGTAACTTGCCTATGCTTGTTGTTGTGTAACTTGCCTATGCTTGTTGTTGTGTAACTTGCTTATGATTGTGGTGATAGCCTTTGTTGTGCAAATGGTGTTCTATATAACCGCGTCTCTCAATGGAGTGTCGGTTGACTTGTTGAGGACTTACTTGGACGTCTGGCGGTGTGACGGAAAATTTCACGTATGCTCTGCTGATAGTGCTATTCCATGGACTAGCTCTCCATGAGGTTTCTTCTTGTTCGCCTTGGTACGGTGGTCGGCTTTCGTACTTGCCGTCTCGTGGCTGATTCGGCCTTGGTACTGGTAGTTAGCCCTCGCTTGCCCGTTCGATTGTAGTAGCGAAGTCTCGTGATCTGACCGTACGGTGGTCAGCCCTCGTACTTACCCCGATCAGCTACGTGACCGGCCTTGGTATCTGGTAGTCGGCTCTCGCACTTGCCCCGGGTCAGCTTCGTGTTTGTGGTTGCATTGTATTATTGGTCCGGTCGGATCCGGTAGTTGTACTTGTCTATACGGTTTTATGACACGGTGGGACCTGGTGTTCATGTATACTCCTTGGTATTGTTATATCATAAACTGCCGGCAGTGAGGAAGAAATTCCACGGGCATGAGTGATAATTTGGAGGGCGTGAGTCCCTGACTTGATGTAACTGGTTATATGTTATGTACTGTAGTTTGGTCATCATACATGTCTCCTGCTTTTTATAGACTATTATGATTTCATTTATGATATTCTGATTTCACATACTTGGTACTGTTATCGACCTCCTTGGGCCGCGTTCATGCCGCAGTAAGTACATCGGTGCCGATCCGCGTTTAGGATCTCATTTCATTTTTGGGAAGCTCCGTTCCGTCAGTCTTATCTTTGGTATGTTACCACAGTCGTAAGTTCTTATGCGTTCGTGGTATGGCGGGGCCGTCGTCGTAGTTGTCATATAAACTCTTAGGTGCAGCCTTTGTGTGGGCAGGGTTTTGTAAAAAGGATTAAACTGTTCGTTTAAAAAGAGTTGTTTATATATATTTTATTGGAAGGTAACCGTTTGGTTGGCCTGTTTCATTATCTTGTCTCATGTTCATGTTTAAGTTTTTATTTTCCGGTTTTCTCGATGTTGTATCACTAGGGTGCCCGGTAAGGCACGATCCACGCCCAGTTTCGTGACAAAGTGGTATCAGAGCAGTTAGTCCTCGGAAAGTGTCTACAGACCGTGTCTAGTAGAGTCTTGATTATCGATGTGTTGTGCACCACATCTATGATTAGGAGGCTGCAGGACATTTAGGATTGGTTTCCATTCTTCTCATTCTGAGATCGTGCCTTAGAGCTGTGTGATGAGTTGAACCCCTCTGACGTATTCCTTTCCTTTACGATTATGCCTCCGCGCAAGGCAACCCGCCTGGCGAAGAGCAAGCGTGAAGGAAGATACGAGTAAAGCGCGGCGGTCTCTACGAGACCAGTACGAGCCTCGACCCTACAGTGAGGCGGATGAGATGGGTTACAAGAGATGGCCCGATTAATGGCGTGGTTGTGGCGAACTTGAGATAAGCCGACGCCAGGATTCGATCCAATAGCACCCGTAGTTCACCCCGGCGAGCGATTTGAGATTACGGGATTTTACGACGTGTAACCCGCCGCAGTTTTATGGGTCGAGGCACGAGGATGATCGCGAGTTCATCCGGCGATTCTGGATCGTGAGTGATCAAGGCATCGGAGACCGAGTTGGTGGTCTAGGTTCGCATCGGTGCGTGATACCGCAATCGATCGGTTTGATTCGTGGAGCTGTCGGGAGAGCATGCACTTCCAGCTTTATGGGGACGAGTTCTCGAGGCCTTTCTTGCACATTTCTTGCCTCGCGTATGAGAGGGCTCGGGCGAACAAATTTTTGGTGTTCTGGCGAAGCGGACGACGGTTCGGAGTACAATGTAGAGTTCGACTCATTGGCTTGATGCGTCCGCGTTGGTAGCTAGTATGGAAGATCGAGTGCACCGATTTGTTACAGGCTCGATGATCACCTGGCGAAGTTGTTCGGTGTAGCTCTTCACCGGCATGGACATTGCCGCGTCAGCGTATGCACTTGGATGTGAGCGGATAATCGACGGAATGACCGGTCGTGAGAAGGGCGAGCGGCGAGGTCCTTGGTGACTTTCGAGGCGGACGCCTGAAGCGAGCGCTTATGCGCCTCCACGCGATGATGGTCCTCGCGGCCGGGACCCGAGATGTTCGGAGCGGTGGGCTCCTGTGTTTCAGATTTTCGAGGAGCGAGTGCTCGCGGATGAGTGCCCTTGTCTCGATGTGGCGTTGTGGAAAACTTCATAAGAGTGTAAATGCGGCTCGGGAGATTGTTATTTTTGCGGTCAACCAGGCCATCGGCAAGAGAGCGTCCGACCGGGTAGCACGTAGGATAGCATGGACTACTGTAGAGCGATTGCGGGTTCTTCACCTTCCATAGCCAGCGGGATGTTCGTGCCGGCGAGGACCGGTAGAGGTCGCGGTGGGAGTTCCCGATTTTAAGCGGTCCTTTGAACCGCCTATTGTCAGTATATCCTTAACCTCTAGAGACTTATATTGTATTGATGTTGATGATGTGTTTAGTGTTATGTTCGGATAGCTTTGTGCTAAGATGTGATTTAGAAACCAGTCGATAAAAAAGTGGTAAGCTCAGGGTGAGACATGATAAACCATAGAATATTACGATTGAGACCTTAGATGCGTCGTCTTGAGTACCAGTTTTGCAGTGATCCTTGCCGGTGCATTTTTATGCCTAGAACGTTTTGTGTGACAAAGTCCAGGTAGTGTGAAATGGAAGTGGTAGCTTTCATGACTGTAGAGGTAAGATTGTTTGGATCAAGAAACTAGAGAGTTGGCGTGACGGAGGTCGGGTTGGGGCGTGTTGCGTGTCAACCCGTGCGGATTGAGGTGGGGTCGACTCGTGGTCCCGCCAGAGGTAGGGTCACCGGTGTTAGGCCCAAGTTTTGATGACCATCGTATGAGTTCGTGGATATGTTCGACCGTAGCGATCGTGAAGGCCGGAATGGCCTTAAGAAAAATCGTGTGTTAGTTCGTGGCAGCGTGGCATTGGCACTTGTTAGAATCTTCGTGTCCGTCTTGAGAAGGAACATTCGGGACGAATGTTTCTAAGGAGGAGAATGTTATACCCGTATTTCAGTATGACGCGAGCGTGCGTATTATAATTTGAGCCTTAAAGTTGGCTAGTTTGAAATTTTGTGCACAAGTGCCAAAAAGTCGTTTCGACGAAACGTTTCCCACGACTTTCGTAGGAAAATTCGGCTATGTCATTTATAATTTTTGCGGATTTTTCCGAGAGACGAACATTTTGGACCAACGAGAGGCGACACTTGTCACCTCTAATTGGAAGAGTGGGACTGACGAAATGGCATGGTGAGCACGTTTTGTGCCTTTCCCTTGGTCAAGGTTAGGTAGGATATTTTGTGGTAGATGGATAAGGTTGCACATGGCTAAATCTTGGCCTTACACTTGCTATGCACTTGTCTTCATCTTGGCCATTGGTTGGCTTTCACTTGACCTATAAATACCCTCTAGTTGAAGACATTCTTCATCCTAAACTTGAGCAATCTATCTAAGTCTCAAACTACTCCTCTTAGCTTGAGCTTTTAGTCCTCGCCCTCCTAGTTGAGCTTGGCGAGAGCCACCACACCCTCCCCCTTGTGAAACTTTGGCGGGTACCCCTAGCCTAGTTGTCTCGTATAAATACCCCCTTTGTGGTATAGAAATACTCTCCTAGTATTGTTGTTATGCCCAAAATACTTTAGCCCAAATACCTTGTAGTATTCCCAAAGTTACCTCTATACGTAGAGCAGGAAATACTACCTTTGTCCTTTTAGTCTCAAACCGAAACCCAAGGAAATCTTCATAGTTGGTTGAAGTATTTAAGTAGAAGTTGGTTAGAACTTCTAGGGTTGTTTGGAGTGGATTGGGCGCCTGAGTAGGAGCTAAACCTTGCTCGGGATCGACATATATACTCGGATAATTTTGGGCTTATCGAGGTAAACACTCTTGACCTTCTATTGTAATTGGGAATTACATGTTGTAGGAATATATAGTTGAAGTATACTATATATAGTCTTGAACATTATAATTGTGCGGAAATGTCTTTTGACTTAAGCTGAATAATACTTACAGCAATGTCTTGCGACTTAAGCTGAATTTAAAGAAGAGAATCGATCAGTAATTACATAGGGTGTATTACTGAGACTTGTGTAGCATTATTGTGTAGTAGAATTGTACACGTCCAGGTTAGGCGTGTTAACCCCCTGGTTGGCTTGGTAGCCGACCTCGATAGAGAGGAGATTTACGCATTTGTTGCGGGGAGAGTCTTTGAATTTTACGTAGAATATGGAACAATGAGATCTAGATGTTAATAAGCGCCTTGTGGCCTTATAGGTTGAAGTACTACGTGTGGAGTGATGCTTGGCGAGAGTGTAGCGAGGCGGTTTAAAAACTTGGCGTTTTGCTATTAGTCGATACTGTCGCGAGGTATGTGAACCTCTTCCTATCTGTTCTAGCATGATATGTGTATAACTATGTATGCAGTAGACGTACGTGTTAAATGTATTTGATTGTCTTTAAACATAAAGTGTTATAACGGCTTTATGGGAAGTTGGTTATAACACTATGTACATGAGAAATGCGTTGTGGTTTTAAAAGATAAGCGATTTGACTTATAACCGATCGATGTAAAAGAACCTTGGAGTATTCTAAAAGATTAAGAAACCTTTTGAAAGAAGCGTGTACTTGGTTTGAAAACATAAGAGTTATACCAACTTTATGAAGTTAGGTGTAACGCCCAAGAGAGATGAAAAGAATGGTTTAATGGTTTAGAAGTTAAGAGACTTATTCTTAAAGGATAAGAGACTTGACTCAATATGGATGTTTGTGTGAAACCTCATTCGTGAGTAATGAGTACTTGGTTTTGGAAGGAATAATGTTTCTTGATTTGGAAATCGAATGTGTATCGAAAAACCAGTGAAGCGTTAATAAAGGTAAATGAATTGAATAATTAAGTATTATTAAACCAGTAAAACCCCATCCGCATGAAGCTAAGATGAGACAAAATGATATTACATTTTCTAGATCATGATCGCTAATAAAATTGATTATGAACAAGAATAACTACTACTTTATGGCATGTGTTACTCAATTGTTTTAAAAAGAGATTAAGACATTGAACTATGAAACTTTTCTAAAAAGAGACTTGCGTAATTAAAAATTAGGCAAACTGGAACCTTAGGGAAAAGAAAGGCATTGTGTTGTCTTAAAATGGTTTAAAACATAAAGTGTTATAACAGCTTTATGGGAAGTTGGTTATAACGACTTTATGAAAACAAAAGAGAAGGTTTTATTCTTGGTTTTAATGTGGTAAATTGACTTTAAAAAGAGAAGTGTTTTGGTCTAAAAAGAAAGCATGGTATTGCCTTAATTTGGTTTTAAAAAGGAAAGTATGGAGGTTGTTTTGGTTTACTTAAAAGATATAAGTCACTCTATTTTTATACTACGTATCGGTGACTTTTATAAAGGAATGGATCTTTAAAAGGAATTTAACGTGCGTAATCTTTGTAGTTAAAACCCGACTTTGGCATAAAATGAAAGTAGCTTGAGTTGTGTAACTTGCCTATGCTTGTTGTTGTGTAACTTGCCTATGCTTGTTGTTGTGTAACTTGCTTATGCTTGTGGTGATAGCCTTTGTTGTGCAAATGGTGTTCTATATAACCGCGTCTCAATGGAGTCGGTTGACTTGTCGAGGACTTACTTGGACGCATCTAGGTGACGGAAAATTTCACGGTATGCTCCTCGCTGATAGTGCTATTCCATGGACTAGCTCTCCATGAGGTTTCTTCTTGTTCGGCCTTGGTACCCGGTGGTCGGCTTCGACTTGCCCGCCTCGTGGCTGATTCGGCCTTGGCACAGTAGTTAGCCCTCGCACTGCCCCGCTTCGCAGTAGCGAAGTCTCGTGATACGCGGTACGGTGGTCACCGTACTTGCCCCGTCGACACGTGACCAGCCTTGGTATCCGTAGTCGGCTCGACTTGCCCCGCGGTCGCCTTCGTGTTTGTGGTTGCATTGTATTATTAGTACGGTCGGATCCGTAGTTGTACTTGTCTATACGGTTTTATGACACAGTGGGACTCGTGTTCATGTATACTCCTTGGTATTGTTATATCATAAAGCCGGCGGTGAGGAAGAAATTCCACGCACGAGTGATAATTTGAGGCGTGAGTCCACGACTTGATGAATCGGTTATATGTTATGTCGTAGTTTGGTCATCATACATGTCTCTCGCTTTTTATAGACTATTATGATTTCATTTACTGATTTCTGATTTCACATACTTGGTACATGTTGTACTGACCTCCTTCGGGGGGCTGCGTTCATGCCGCAGGTAGGAGTACATCGGCTGTCGATCCCCGCGTTTAGGATCTCATTTCGGCGTTTTGGGAAGCTCCGCCCGTCGAGTCTTATCTTTGGTATGTTACCCCGAGTCCGTAAGTTCTCAGACGTTCGTGGTATGGCGGCCCCGTCCGTCGTAGTTGTTGTATAAACTCTTGAGGTCTGTGAGCACCGCGCAAGGTGGTTTTGTAAAAGGATTAAACTGCTCGCTTAAAAAGAGTTGTTTATATATATTTTATTGGAAGGTAACCGTTTGGTTGGCTCGTTTCATTATCTTGTCTCGTGTTCATGTTTAAGTTTTTATTTTCCACTGGTTTTCTCCGATGTTGTATCACTAGGGTGCCCGGTAAGGCACGATCACGGCCCGATTCGGTCGTGACATTACTGAATGTCTTGCGACTTAAGCTGAAGTTAAATAAGAGAATCGAATCAGAATTACATAGATCATTACAGAGAATTGTGTAGTATTGCTGTGTAGAATTGTACACGTCCGTTAGACGTGCAAACCCCGGTTGGCTTGGTAGCGGCCGATAAAGGAGGAGATTAACGCCATGTGCGGGGAGGTCTGCCGAATTTTACGTAGAATATTCTACGTGGAGACCTTGATGTTAATAGGCGCCTGTGGCCTCTATAGGTTGAAGTACTACGTGTGGCGTGATCTACTTGGCTTAGGAGTAGCCAGCGGTTTGAGGTACTTGAGCGTTTTGCTATTAGTCGATAATCGTCGCGAGGTATGTGAACCTCTTCCTATCTGTTCTAGCATGATATGTGTATAACTATGTAGTACGGTAGACGTATACGTGTTAATCGTATTTGATTGGTTTGAAACATAAGGTGTTATAACGCTTTATGGGAAGTTGGTTATAACAAATTTTATGTAGGTAAGAAAATGCTGTGGTTTTAAAAGGTAAGCGACTTGACTTGAATGAATTAATATGAATTTTGTGAAGCCTCATTCGTGAGTAATGAGTACTTGGTTTTGAAAGGAATAATGTTTTACCGATTTCGAAATCGTAACGTATCGACAAACCACTGCAGCGTTAATAAAGGAAAATGTATTGAATAATTAAGTATTATTAAACCAGTAGAAACCTCCATCTGCATAGAAGCTAAGATGAGACAAAATGATATTACATTTTCTAGATCATGGCTGCTTAATAAAATTGATTATGAACAAGAATAACCTACTCGCCTATGGCATGTGTTACTCAATTGTTTTAAAAAGAGATTAAGACATTGAACTATGAAACTTTTCTAAAAAGAGACTTGTGTAATTGAAATTAGGCAAACTGGAACGTTAGGGAAAGGAAAGGCATTGGGTTGTCTTAAAATGGTTTAAAACATAAAGTGTTATAACAGCTTTATGGGAAGTTGGTTATAACGACTTTATGAAAACAAAAGAAAATGTTTTATCATTGGTTTTAATATGGTAACTTGACTTTAAAAAGAGAAGTGTTTTGGTCTAAAAAGAAGGCATGGTATTGCCTTAATTTGGTTTTAAAAAGGAAAGTATGGAGGTTGTTTTGGTTTACTTAAAAGATATAAGTCACACTATTTTTATACTACGGGTATCGGGTGACTTTTATAAAAGGGAATGGATATTTAAAAAGGAATTTAACGACGAGTAATCTTGTAGGTTAAAAACCCGACTTTGGCATAAAATGAAAGTAGCGAGTTGTGTAACTTGCCTATGCTTGTTGTTGTGTAACTTGCTTATGCTTGTGGTGATAGCCTTTGTTGTGCAAATGGTGTTCTATATAACCGCCTCTCAATGGAGTGCTTAGGTTGACTTGTTGAGGACTTACTTGGGCGCATCTGCGGTGACGGAAAATTCCACGTATGCTCCCGCTGATAGTGCTATTCCATGGACTAGCTCTCCATGAGGTTTCTTCTTCGGCCTTGGTACCCGGTGGTCGGCTTCAGATTTGCCGTCTCGTGGCTGATTCGCCTTGGTACACAGTAGTTAGCCCTCGCACTTGCCCTGCTCGGTAGTGTGACGGTCTCGTGATACGCCTAGTACCCGTGGTCACCGTACTTGCCCCGGCCACCACGTGACCGCCTTGGTATCTGGTAGTCGGCTCTCGCACTTGCCCCGTGTCAGCTTCGTGTTTGTGGTTGCATTGTATTATTGGTACGGTCGGATCCTGTAGTTGTACTTGTCCTATACGGTTTTTATGACATGCGTGGGACTCGTGTTCATGATACTTTGGTATTGTTATATCATAAACCGCCGCAGCTGAGGAAGAAATTCCACGCACGAGTGATAATTGGAGGCGTGAGTCCACGACTTGTAATCGGGTTATATGTTATGTATCGTAGTTTGGTCATCATACATGTCTCCCGCTTTATAGACTATTATGATTTCATTTACGATTTCTGATTTCACATACTGTACTGCATCGACTCCTTCGGGGGGCTGCGTTCATGCCGCAGGTAGAAGTACATCGGCTGTCGATCCCCGCGTTTAGGATCTCATTTCAGCGTTTTGGGAAGCTCCGTTCCGTCGGAGGCTTATCTTTGGTATGTTACCCTGAGTCTGTAAGTTCTTGTACGTTCAGGTATGGCGGCCCCGTCCCGTCGTAGTTGTTAGTATAAATCTTAGAGTGCAGAGCAATCGCCTTGTTGTGGGCAGGGTTGTAAGGATTGTAACTGTTCAAATGTCTTTATATATATATGTTGAAAGGCAACTGTTTTGGTTGGCCTGTTTATTTATAATATCTCTCATTTCATGTTCATGTTTTATTTTCCGCTGATTTTCTCTGATGATTGTATCACTAGGGTGCCCGGGGTAAGGCACCAGTCACGGGCCCGGATTCGGGTCGTGACAAAGTGGTATCGAAGCGATTAGTCCTCTGAAAGTGTCTGCACCGTGTCTAGTAGAGTCTTGATTATCGATGTGTGCACCACATCTATGATCAGGAGGCTGCAGGACATTTAGGATTGGTTTCCATTCTTCTCATTCTGAGATCGTGCCTTAGAGCTGTGTGATAAGATTGGAACCCCTCTGACATACTTCGTTTTTACGATTCGCCTCCGCGTAAGGCAACCCGCCCGAGGCGGCAAGGCAGCGAAGCTGAAGTAGAGCAATGGCGAGACCACGATACTGAGCCTCGATCCCCGCACCGAGCAGAGGAGATGGGTCACGCGAGTGGCCCGATTAATGGCGTGGTCAGGCTGACTTGAGGATAAGGCCGGACGCAGCGGCCGAGAACACCATGGTTCACCCTAGATCGATAGTTCGAGGCTACGGATTTTCTCGAGTTGTAGGCCGCGAGTTTTATGGGTCGAGGCACGAGGATGATCCGCAGAGTTCATCCGAAGCGATTACGGATCGTAGAGTAATCAAGGCATCGGAGACCGAGTCGGTGGTCCTAGGTTCACATCACCGCGTGATACCGCAATGATCGTTTGATTCGGGAGCTGTCGGGGAGAGAATGCACTTCCATTTATATGGGACGAGTTCTCGAGGCATTCCTTGCACATTTCTTGCCTCGCATGAGGAGGGCCCGGCGACATTTTTGGTGTTACGCAGAATCGGCCGTGCGGTTCGGGAGTACAATGTAGAGTTCGACTCATTGCCCGTGCGTCCCGCGTTGGTAGCTAGTATGGAAGATCGAGTGCACCGATTTGTTACTGAGGCTCGATGATCACCTGGCGAAGTTGTTGGTGTAGCTCTTCACCGGCATGGACATTGCCCACGCAGCGTATGCACTGGATGTGAGCGGATAAATCGGCGGAATGACCGTGGTCGCAGAAGAGGGCGAGCGGCAGGTCCTTTGGTGACTTTCGAGGCGACCGCCTCAAAGCCGAGCGATTATGCGCCTCCACCAACATAGTGGTCCTCCGCGGCCTTCGGACCTTCGAGATGTTCGGGAGCGGTCGGGGCTCCTGTGTTTCAGATTTTCGAGGAGCGAGTGCTCGCCGGATGAGGCTGCCCTTGTCTCAGTGTGGCGTTGTGGAAAACTTCATAAGGGAGAGTGTCGATCGACTCGGGAGATTGTTATTTTTGCGCTAACAGGCCATCCGCAAGAGATCGTCCACCGTGGATAGCAGGCAGGATAGCATGGACTACTAGAGCAGTTGTGGTTCTTCACCTTCCATAGCCAGGCAGGATGTTCGTACACCGGCAGGCCCCGGTAGAGGTCGCGGTGGGAGTTCCCAGTTTTAGCGGTCCTTTGAACCGCCTATTGTCAGGTATATCCTTAACCCTCTAGAAACTTATATTGTATTGATGTTGATGATGTGTTTAGTGTTATGTTCGGATAGCTTTGTGCTAAAATGTGATTTAGAAACCCGTCGAAGAAAAAGGGTAAGCTCAAAGTGAGGCATGATAAACCATAGAATATTACACTGAGACCTTAGATGTGCGTCGCTTGAGTACCAGATTTTGCAAGTGATCCTTGCTTGAGTGCATTTTTATGCCTAGAACGTTTGTGTGACAAAGTCCCCGGTAGTGTGAAATGGAAGTGGTAGCTTTCATGACCGTAGAGGTAAGATTGTTTGGATCAAGAAACTAGAGAGTTGGCGTGACGGAGGTCGGGTTGAGGCGTGTTGCGTGTCAACCCGTGGCCCTTGATTGAGGGTCACTCGGGTGGTCCCGCCAGAGGTAGGGTCACCCGGTGTTAGGCCCAAGTTTTGATGACCATCGTGAGTTCGTGGATATGTTCGACAGAAGCGGTCGTGAAGGCCGGAATGGCCTTAAGAAAATGCGTGTGATAGTTCGTGGCCAGCGTGGCGTTGTTAACTTGTTAGAAGATCTTCTTCGTGTCCGCTTGAGAAGGAACATTCGACGAATGTTTCTAAGGAGGAGAATGTTATACCGTATTTCCAGGTATGCGTGAGCGTCATATTGTAATTTAAGCCTTAAAGTTGGCTAGTTTCAAAATTGTACACAAGTGCCGAAAGGAGTCGTTTTTAAACGAACGTTTCCTGACTTTCGTAGGGAAAATTCCGCTATGTCAATAATAATTTTTGCGGATTTTTCCGAGAGACGTAACATTTTGGACAACGGAGGGTGACAAGCGTCACCTCACATTGGAAGAGGTTGGACGGCAAAGTGGGATGGCTTGCACGTTTTTGTGCCTTTCCTTGGTCAAGGTTAGGTAGGATATTTTTGTGGAATGGATAAGGTAGCACATGGCTAAATCTTGGCCTTACACTTGCTATGCACTTGTCTTCATCTTCGCCATTGGTTGGCCTTCACTTGACCTATAAATACCCCTCTAGTTGAAGACATTCTTCATCCTAAACTTGAGCAATCTATCTAAGTCTCAAACTACTCCCTCCTCTCGAAGCCCACCACACCCCCTTGGCCGAGAGCTTCCTCTCCCAGGTTGTAGTAGTTGGGTACCCCCTAGCCTAGTTGTCTCGTATAATACCCCTTTTGTGGTATAGAAATACTCTCCAAGTATTGTTATAATGCCCAAATACCTTGGCCCATATACCTTGTAGTATTCCCAAGGTTACATTTATACAAAAGCCCGAAAATACTATTATACTTCCTCGACCACAAAACGAAACCCTAAGTAAATCTTCACCGTAGTTGAAGTTATAAGTAGAAGTTGGTTAGAACTTCTAAGGGTTGTTGGGAGCGGGTTGGGCGCACGGAGTAGAGCTAAACCTTGCTCGGGATCGACATATAACTCGGATAATTTTGGGCTTATCGAGGTAAACACTCTTGACCTTCTATTGTAATTGGAAATTACATGTTGTAGAATATATAGTTGAAGTATACTATATATAGAATTGAACATAGTTGTGCGCAATGTCTTTTGACTTAAGCTGAATAATACTTAAGGCAATGTCTTGCGACTTAAGCCCAAGTTAAATAAGAGAATCGAATCAGTAATTACATAGACGTATTACAAGAGAATTGTAGTATTGCTTTGTAAAATTGTACACGTCCGGTTAGATGCAAACCCCCGTTGGCTTGGCGGCCTCGATAAAGGAGAGATTAACGCTGCGGGGAGGTGTCGCAATTTTCTGTAATATTCTACGTGGAGACCTTGATGTTAATAGCGCCTTGTGGCCTCTATAGGTTGAAGTACTACGTGTGGCGTGATCTACTCGCCTGGGGAGTAGCCGACTTTGAGGTACTGGAGCGTTTTGCTATTAGTCGATAATCGTCGCGAGGTATGTGAACCTCTTCCTATCTGTTCTAGCATGATATGTATAACTATGTAGTCATGCAGACGCATACGTGTTAATCGTATTTGATTGGTTTGAAACATAAGGTGTTATAACGGCTTTATGGGAAGTTGGTTATAACAGCCTTATGTAGGTAAGAAAATGCTTTGTGGTTTTAAAAGGTAACTGACTTGACTTGAATGAATTAATATGAATTTTGTGTGAAGCCTCATTCGTGAGTAATGAGTACTTGGTTTTTGAAAGGAATAATGTTTTACTGATTTCGGAAATCAGAATGTGTATCGACAAACCACTGCAGCGTTAATAAAGGAAAATGTATTGAATAATTAAGTATTATTAAACCAGTAGAAACCTCCATCTGCATAGAAGCTAAGATGAGACAAAATGATATTACATTTTCTAGATCATGGCTGCTTAATAAAATTGATTATGAACAAGAATAACCTACTTTATGGCATGTAAGTTACTCAATTGTTTTAAAAGAGATTAAGACATTGAACTATGAAACTTTTCTAAAAAGAGACTTGTGTAATTGAAATTAGGCAAACTGGAACGTTAGGGAAAGGAAAGGCATTGGGTTGTCTTAAAATGGTTTAAAACATAAAGTGTTATAACAGCTTTATGGGAAGTTGGTTATAACGACTTTATGAAAACAAAAGAAAAGGTTTTATCATTGGTTTTAATATGGTAACTTGACTTTAAAAAGAGAAGTGTTTTGGTCTAAAAAGAAGGCATGGTATCGCTTTAATTTGGTTTTAAAAAGGAAAGTATGGAGGTTGTTTTGGTTTACTTAAAAGATATAAGTCACTCTATTTTTATACTACGTATCGGGTGACTTTTATAAAAGGGAATGGATATTTAAAAGGAATTTAACGACGAGTAATCGTAGGGTTAAAACCCGACTTTGGCATAAAATGAAAGTAGCTTGAGTTGTGTAACTTGCCTATGCTTGTTGTGTAACTTGCTTATGCTTGTGGTGATAGCCTTTGTTGTGCAAATGGTGTTCTATATAACCGCGTCTCAACGAGTGTCGGTTGACTTGTTGAGGACTTACTTCGACGCACCGGCAGCGACGGAAAATTCCACGTATGCTCCTCGCTGATAGTGCTATTCCATGGACTAGCTCTCCACGAGGTTTCTTCTGTTCGCCTCGTACCGGTGGTGGCTTTAGATTTGCCCCGCCTCGTGGCTGATTCGCCTTGGTACGGTAGTTAGCCCTCGCACTTGCCCCGCTCGGTGTAGTGACGGTCTCGTGATACGCTTGGTACCCGGTGGTCACCTCGTACTTGCCCCCGGCCGCCACGTGACCGCCTTGGTATCCGTAGTCGGCTCGCACTTGCCCCGTGTCGCCGTGTTTGTGGTTGCATTGTATTATTAGTACGGTCGGATCCGTAGTTGTACTTGTCCTATACGGTTTTATGACACAGTGGACTCGTGTTCATGTATACCTTTGGTATTGTTATATCATTAATCGCCATGAGGAAGAAATTCCACGCACGCAGTGATAATTGAGAGCGTGAGTCCACGACTTGACGAATCGTTATATGTTATGTATCGTAGTTTGGTCATCATACATGTCTCCCGCTTTTTATAGACTATTATGATTTCATTTACGATTTACGCTTCACATACTTGGTACTGTTAGATCGACCTCCTTCGGGGCGTTCATGCCGCAGTAAGTACATCTACCGCCGATCCCCGTTTAGGATCTCATTTCAGCGTTTTGGGAAGCTCCGTTCACTGGAGGCTTATCTTTGGTATGTTACCCGAGTCCGTAAGTTCTTGCACGTTCAGGTATGGCGGGGCCCCGCCCCGTCGTAGTTGTTGTATAAATCTTAGAGGTCCGAGAGCATCCGCTGTGGGTAGGGTTGTAAGGATTGTAGAATCGCTCAAATGTCTTTATATATGTATGTTGAAAGGCAACTGCTTTGTTGCCTGCTTATTTATAATATCTCTCATTTCATGTTCATGTTTTATTTTCCACGATTTTCTCTCGATGATTGTATCACTAGGGTGCCGGTAAGGCACGATCACGGGCCTGATTCGGTCGTGACAAGTACTACAGCACTTAAGAGTTTTACAACAACAACTATGACGGACAGGGGCCCGCCATACCCCGAATGCATAAGAACCTGCTGCACTTGGTAACATACCAAAAGATAAGCCTTCGAGAAACGGCTTCCTAACACGAATCTGTGATCCTATGAGCAAGGATCCACAACCGATGTACTTCACTGCATGAACGCACTTCGGGCGAGGTCGTAACAGTACCAAGTATGTGAATCAAAATATCAGAAATGAAATCATAATAAATATATAAAAGCGAGACATGTATGATAACCAAACTACGATTCATAACATAAAAGCGATCACGCCAAGTCGTGACTCACGCCTCAAGTCATCCTCACGCCCGTGGAACTCCTTCCTCACCGCCGATGGCCCGATATAAACCGTATTATACGCATAACATGTCTCGCCATCCATGGGATAGAGGTGGAATCGTGTGGTACATGTCCCGCCCATCCCGTGGGAATCGGTGAAGTATGGAATACATGTCCCGGCCCATCCCATGGGACTCGGTAAAGAATCGGATGAAATACGTGTCCCGGCCCATCTCATGGGACGCGGTGACGAATCAGATGGAATACGTGTCCCGCCATCTCATGGGACTCGGTGAAGAATCGATGGAATACGTGTCCCCCATCTCACGGGACTCGGTGAAGAATCGCTCATAACAAATCAGCCGCCCTCCATCGAGAGACGCGGTATAGAAATACAGATTTGCACAACAAGGCTATCAAACGCAAACATAGGCAAGTTACACACAACTCAAGGTTATTTTATGCCAAAGTCCTTGTTCTGACCCCAAAGTATTACGTACGTTAAATTCTTTTTAAAAGATCCATTTCTTTTATAAAGGTCACCCGATACCCGTAGTATTAAAATAGAGTGACTCACATTTTTAGGTAAACCAAAACACTTTCCTTTTCAACATCAAGTAACAACATTCTTTTCCATAAGTTCAAGTTTGCCTAATTTAAAGTAATGTAAGTCTCTTATTTTAGAAAGGTTTCAGAGTTCATAGTCTTAATCACTTAAGAATATAATTCTCTTTTAAACAATTTGAGAAACATATGCCTTATATGTGAGTAGGTTATTCTTGTTCATAATCAATCTTATTAAAGCAGCCATGATCTAGGAAATGTAATATCATTTTGTCTCATCTTAGCTTCTATGCAGATGGAGGTTTCTACTGGTTTTAATAATACTTAATTAGTCAATACATTTCCCTTTATTAACGCTGTAGTGGTTCGTTCGATACTTATTCTGATTTCCGAAATCAGTAAAACATGATTCCTTTTAAAAACCAAGTACTCATTACTCACGAATGAGGTTTCACACTTTTTAACAAAATTCATGTTAATTCAAAATAAGTCAAGTCTCTTATCTTTTAAGATCAAGTCTCTTAACTTCTAAAATCAATAAACCATTCTTTTTATCTCTCTTAAGTCGTTATACCTAACTTCCCATAAAGCTAGTATAACTCTTAAGCTTTTAAAACTTTTAAAACCAAGTGTTACTCTTCTTTCAAAAAGGTTTCTTAACTCTTTTGAAATACTTCAAGATTCTTATTATTCAAAAGACATTGCCGTAAAACTACGTTCAGTTAACACACGTACGTCTACCGTACTAAATATATATTCTTTTAAAATATCATGCTCAAGAGGATAGGAAGAATCACATACCTCGCGACGATTTATCGACTATTAGCAAATAGCTCCAAAGTACTGTAATCCTGCTAGCCTTTTCCACCCTTTGAGTAGACTACGTTACTCGCAGTACTTCAACCTATAACGGTTATACAAGTCTATCAATGTCTAGACTACTCGGTAGAATAAATCTAGATACAAGATTCTACGGAAAATTGGGCAGCACTTCCCTACCCACAAACTTCATAAGTTCATCAGAATACGGTTCTATGTAATACATTCAATTATCTTCTTAGATACATTCCTTGTATATAACTTATACTTAATTCTTATACTTCAACAGTGTGTAAACTCTAATTACTAAAAGGGGGACAAGATATTTACCTCGATAAGCCTAAAATTATCCAAGATTAAATGTCGATCCTGAGCAACGTTTAACTCCTACTCTGGGCACTCCAACCCGCTCCAAACAACCCTTAGAAGTTCTACGCAACTTCTACTTAACACTTCAACCGACTATGAAGGTTTTCCTTAGGGTTTCGTTTTGAGACAAAAGGTCATAAGGTAGTATTTCCGCTCTACGACAGAGGTATCTTTGGAATACTACAAGGTATAAGGCTAAGGTATTTTGGTATAGTAACAATACTTGGAGAGTATTTTCTACCAAGAGGGGGTATTTTACGAGAACAACTTTAGGTAGGGGTAGTCTCGGCTAGAACACTACAAAGGGAGGGTGCTTTCGGCCAAGGCCTTCTCGAGGGGAGGTGTTGTGGACGAGAACTCTCAAAGGGGAGAGGGTTTCAAGACTTGGAAAATGTCTAAGTGTGGATGAAATAACTCATCAACTAAAGGGGTATTTATAGGCCAACCAATGGCCAAGACGAAGCAGTGGTAGGCAAGTTGTTACACCCGGAAGTTCCAGATACGCTTCTAAGAACGTGCGTAAGAACTCAAACGTTAAGATTTGAGACGTGTAAAAATTTATCTAATTATGGAATTGTCGAAAACGAAATATTGCGACGAACGGGAGGCGACACGTGTCACCCCCTTTATGGACATGGACGAAATGTGCAAGGGTGGAATGGTCAATTGACCATAATTTATGATGAAGTCTTGCAAGACAAATAAGCGACAACATCGACCAAGTCAATGACCCCACTTAGCTTGTTATTTAATTAAAATGAATCCAAACCACCCATTTGTTCTAATCTTGATCCTCCATATTTTTATATAAGCTCCTAGTAGTGCAAGACTTTGTCATTCACTACACTTAGAAAAATTTGAAACTTGTTCTTGCACTAGAGAGAGGGCTCACGGTTTAGGGGTTTTCAAGAAGGAAAAATTTCCAATTTTGTCCAATAATTCCCCCACCTTAAACCAAGGTACCTAAGGGTATTATAAGTGTTTCTCAATAGAAAGATCCCGGAAAAATGGTGTTTTCATATTAGTCGCAAGGCGAAAACCTAAAGGGTTATTCAACTTTGAAGTTGAAACTTGAAGATGAGTTTTTCATAAGCTTCTAAGGGTGGCTTGGAGTGGATTGGAATGTCGGAAGGAGGAGCTAAAGGTGCTAGGATCGACTTGTACTCTTGGAGCATATTTGGGCTAATTGAGGTATAATCTTCGTTTACTTTTGTAATTGAAGATTTCATGTTATGATAAGTTATAAGTGGTCACGTGATATGTGTTATGAAGTTTGTGAAGTGTTATGGAATTGGAAGCTAAAAATCCGAAATGTCATATTTAGCCATTTGAAATTGAAATCAATTTGATCGATAAATTGAATTGTCGATGTTACCTACTTGAGAATGTAGTAGCTAGAATCAATTGCGCTGATATCTTATTATGCTATCAATTTGGATTGAAACGGAAATTGAATAAGAATTGGTATTGTTATATTATTGTGAGCCAATTGGGGTTGTTTGGTTATTCATTTGCATTCGATTACCTTCTATATTATTGTGAGCCAATTGGGGCTGTTTGGTCATTCATTTGCATTCGATTACCTTCTATATTATTGTGAGCCAATTGGGGCTGTTTGGTTATTCATTTGCATCGATTACCTTCATTTTGTTGTGATCCAATCGGGCTGTTTGGTTATTGTATTTCGACCTTGGAAAAGGTGGCAAAGTTAGTAAAAACAAAGGAAGTCTGTCCGATTTTCCGTAGAATTTAGTGACTGCACTTGGAATATTCTACGCTTGAAACTAGAAGTTAATAGACGTACTATGGTCATTATAGGTTGACATACTACGTCTACGATTGGACTTAGCAAGTGGATTAAATCAAGAGGTATGTGGAACTTTCTTATCTCTTGAGCATGATTAAGTTGTAAATGTATAGTACGGAGACGTAAGAGTTTGACAAATCTAGTCTATTTGATATCCTTGGCTTATTTTAAGAATGCCCAAGTTGTTTGAGTTAGGAATTAACTCACTTGTTTATATTATAAGGATATCTTGGTTTTCAAAAGTTAAGAGACTTTAAGTATGTTGAAAGTATTTTGATACTTGTTTTTATGGAAAGTTTAAAGAGTGGTTTACTCTAAGTAACTTAAGTATGTTAAGGGACTTGAAGAGTTTTAAAGAATGTGATACTTGTTTCATTTTAAACGTATAAGTCCCTTGAAAGGAAATTGTACTGACTAAGGTATAAAGTGAATATAACGACTTTATGGGAGTTGGTTATATTGGCTTTATGGAAAGATAAATGGCTTGATTTATTGAAAGGCAATTTGATTTAAGGCATCAATTGCCTAAGGTTTTAAAAGAAAGAAGTCACTTGATTTAAGCCTAAATGTATTTCTAAAAGGTATCGTGACTTGTCTTGAAAAGTAGTTATGACTTGATACTACGCTATTAGTATCTTGGAAGTTATATATGAAAAAGAGTCATTTTTAAAAGAATAGAAGTGCGTAGTACTTTGGGTTAGATTCGGATTTTATAATGACATGTTAGTGCCTTAAGTAAACCAAAATGAGAATGTATATGAATAAGGCTAATAAGAAGTTAGGGATTTCTTAACTTGCTTATTTATTGTATGATAAGCCGTAGGGCTTATGTTATGTATGATCGCGGTTGAGCTAGGGTAAGAGTATAAATGAGGTAAACCCTCAAGACGTTATACCACCCGCCTGGTAAGAGTATAAATGGCGGGTAAACCCCAAGACGTTATACCACCGCTTCCGTGGATTTGCTACCCATGATGCGAGGAATACCTCACGCGAGTCCTTATGGGCTTACGCGTGAAATAGTCTCACGCGAGGGTACACTTACGCGAGGAATACCTCATGCGGGTCCACACGATCTACGCGTGAAATAGTCCCGTGAATAGGATTGCTTAATGACATCGCGCGGGTGGTCCCGCTGATCGTGAGCCTCCTACTTTAGATATTGTAAGTATTCACCTATTTTACTCTCATTGTTAGTAAGGCACGATGTATCGTTAATTGAGAAATCATACATGTCTCCGCTTTATTTTAGACTCATGATTTCATTACGATTTTCGCCACATATTTGGTACATTGTCTCGACTTTCGGGGCGCTCATGCCAGTAGAGTACGTTGCTGATCCTCGCTCTTAGGATCACCGTTCACCGTTGAGAAGCTCCTTTATTCGGAGGCTTATCCTCGGTATTGTCGGTTGTTGTACATTCGTGGTATGGCGGGCCCCGTCCCGCCGAGTTGTTATTCTTAGAGGTCCGTAGTCACATTGTGGTTTGGGTTGTAAAGAAAAAATGTATTGTTTTATTGGTATAAGTTACGGAAGCGTGGCCTTATCGCTAGCATGTTGTTATTTTATGTTTAAATATTTTATCATTGTGTATGTTCCGCCGCTATTCTCTCGATGTATGCGAAAGGGTGCCTGTAGGTCACCGATCGCGTCTTGGTCTGGTCGTGACAAAAGTTGTATCGAGCGCTTAGTCCTCTGAAAGTGTCTACTGCATCGTGTCTAAGTAGTCTTGATTATCGGTGTGTTGTGCACCACATCTATAATCGTGAGGCTGCAGGACATTTAGGTTGGTTTCATTCTTCTCACTCTAAGATCGCGATAGAGTCAGATGGTTAGGGTCGCTCTCCCTAACAAGTTATGATTGTCATGCCACGGCGAAGGCATCAATGACCCGGAAGGATTACGTGGTTGCGTATCCAGTTGGTAATGGTCGTAGTTGGTATTGTGACATACAACTATGCGGATTTATGCGGGGTCACATATGTGTCGCCTAGATGATTTTAGATTACCGAGATTCGTAAGGACTAAATAAATACCGAAGGTATGAAAGCTTTAATGAACTCTCATCAAGGTTTTACGTGCTAATTTGAGATAATTAGGTGATGATGAGTTGTGGGAGGATGTAATGGACCTCAAGAGGGTGATTAAGGGACTTAATGTAAGACTATGTTAATAGATTAAGCTACGTAGAAGGATTTCGAGAATGGTACGTGAGATCCGTATGGAGTAAGTATGGTTGTGGACAAGACAACACGATTATGGTATTACGGAAGTTCTTGTACTTACGGGGTGATAAGATAGGCTTGGAGCATGGAAATTGCGAGCCTAAAAATGTTGATAACCACCGAGACCTTAGGTATATAAGGCCTTCTGCAGTAAAAAGTTAAGATGCACTAGGAAAAGAGTTAAGCACGACGCCGAGTCGGTCAGATCTATTAAGGGTCGCCCCATAGCTTGAAATAAAATGGGATCGGTTGGTAGTAGTCCCGCTACGTGACAAGGTCACGAGGTGCAAGGCCCAAGTTTAGTTAGTCATTTTACTGTTCGTGGACGTGTTCCACCTAACCAGGTCATGAGAGCCGAATGGGCCTCAGATTGATTAATTTAGTAACTTCAAAGAGTTGAGGCGAATTAGTATGGAATTTTGTGTACGTATGCTAGTATAAGTTTGGAAGTACGGGAAGAATACGACCGATGACAAATAAAGCAACCAAGTGTTAAGAAATAAAGCCGAATCTACGAACCTTTCGAGGTGACTACACCCGCAGGTGTGGTAGCCGAGCGTAGATAATTTCCTAACGATAAAGTCATCGACCCAGCAGAGCCGTTATGATAGACATTGAGGTTACTACGAGCACGAACTAGTTGGCCTCTTGTTATGCCAACGTGGCTACAGAGAGATTGATTCGGTACGCTTCCGATAGTTCGGTTATCGAGTGAAAAGGAAGAGAAGTGGTAGTAACGATGAATTATACTTCCTTGTTTAGCATCAATGTTTTTCTTTTTAAGTGTTTGTGAATTGTATCACTTGGTGTAAATTTACGCAGTAAGTCTTTAATAATTGAATTTGGACTAAGTTGTGTTAAGTGCCCTCGAAGTACTTGGAGTTGGTTTGGTGTGGCGGTCGGCCACGACCTTCCGTGATAATTTCAGAAAATATGCAAGGCATGAATAAGATAAGCACGAGTGCCGGCAGAAAGTCGAGGGCATCTTTGGTAGGTTTGAAAATCTGCATGACTTTAAGGCGTGCGTGATGATTAGCTACCATCGACCGCAAGAGGACCCCGTGATTAGGGTTGTGACTCCAAGGAAAGTTTAAGAAAGGGAGATAAGTTCTCTTCCCCACGTAAAAGGTCGGGCTTTATGACATGGGTCGCGTGTACCCATGTTGTTAGAAGAAGGATATAAGACTGGTAAGGTCTTCGGTATCGTCATACCATAGGTTAAAGTTGTAGATAACCGTGGGAAAAGTGTTGTGTTGGTGTAATTAAGAACGACGTACGAATTGGTCGAGGAAGTACCGTAAATATATAAATGTAGGTTGCACGAGATATGTTTACCCCAGATCAGTGTAAAGACCATTAGTAGATAATGGGCAGTAAGAACATTTCGAGAAAATGTGGTAACACCTAGTTATAGGCTCTGCAACTGGGAAAGGAAAAATCGGGTTACTGCTTGACGAGATCAAGGAAAACCTTCCACCCCCCTAAAAATGTGATTGACAGTAAGTCTTAGCCGTGAGGCAAGCAAAGGAATCAAATCTAAGTTTAGTGACCAAGTTTGGTTGCAACAAAAAGGGAATCAGGAACCATAAGTGAGATTAAGGATACCCGAATACTTCGCAGGAATTAGAAAGGTTTCCAGTTATTGGAAGTTAGTTGACCACGACATAGCTCTAACCTCTCCGTAAGACTAGAGGTTAGGTTATTATGTTAGCACGCTGAGTGTTGGGCTAGGTTGTGTCGACGCAACCCGATAGGATAGAACCTATGTTTTCCCTGAGTTAGGAAGCAGGAAAGGAAATTACGCCACTTCCGATTTTGAGCTGACGGCAGTTAAATCATGCCTTGAAGATTTGGGGGGCATGACGTATTTATAGACTTCATATGGATATTTGTGCAGACCACAAAAGCCTCCGGTATATCCGCAGACTGAGGCAGTAGAATTTGCATGGCGGATGGTGGTTAGAGTTACTCAAGGATTGTGATATTGATATCCTATACCATCCGGGAAAGCCAAGACGATTACGATACTCTTTGTCGCGACCTAAGGGTAGTTCGCGGATGGCAGATAGACATGATGTGGTCCGTGAGATTCTTCGCCACGAGCCTAGGGGTTCGATTATTTGTTTCCAAGGTTAATGAAGTTCAGATCCGAGAGGTTGCCGAGTCTTCCATTGTTGAGGAAGTAAAGAGGCGACAGTATGAGGATCCGCACGATACGCAGATCGAGATACCATCCGGCAGGAGAAGAGCTCGCTTTGAGTAGCACCGATGGGTGCCGTGAGATGAGGATAGATTGCGTGTGCCTGCATCGCAGACTAGTCGAGGTTATGGGAGGCATACGAAGGCTTATTGTTCACACCGCTCGAGGTCGACCAATTTGTGTCGTGACCTCGATGTATGAATGGGTAAGATGACCGGAAAGGGACATAGCGGAGTTTCTTGCTTAGTGTCCGAGTTAGTAGCAGTCATGGTTGTGCACCGATGCCCGATGGGCTATCGCAGCGATTGAAATCCCAACCTAGATATGAGAAGTATTTATTATTTATCTTGTTACAGGGTGGCATCGTACTCAGAGGAAGTGCGACTCCCTGGGGGTCATGGTAATTAGGCTGTCGAAACCACCCTTGTTCTTTCGGATTTGGGACCACTTACTCTACCGAGGATTATGCTAGCTTGTATAGCAGAGTATTGTGAGACTGCACGGTTCCTACGTTTATGATGTCGCATGATGAGCTCGACATGATAACTTCTGGAGGTTTTTCATAAGGTTTTTAGGGACACAGGTGAGTCTCAGTGTTGCTTTACACCCTCAGAACGACAGACAGGGAGAGAGTACTATCCAGGCTTTTAGGGATAGGTAGCGGGCCTGTGTTATTGATTCCAGGGGTAGCTAGGAAGGTTATTTGCCTCTTGTTGTGTTACGTACGATAACAGATACCCTTCCAGTATTCGGATGGCCCTGTATGAGGCCTTGTATGTAAGAAAGTGTAGATCACGGTTGGTGGGTTTGACATAGACGAGGTTCGGTTAATTGGTCGCACTGATTCAGCCGTGGATAAGGCGGCTTATCCGGGAAGGATTATTAGTAAAGCTTAGAGTCAGCAGAAGCTTCATACAGATAACCGACGTTGACACATGGGGTTCAGCTTGACATTTTAGTATGAGTACTGTTGTGTGGCCTCGTGTGGTATTTTTGGTATGTAGGGTTGTAAAGAAGACTTTGTCGCTATCTTTAAGTTTGACTCCCGAAAGAACATTCGGGGACGAATGTTTCTAAGGGGGGAAGAATGTTACACCCCGGAAGTTCCAGGATACGTTTCTAAGAACGTACGTAAGAACTCAAACGTTAAGATTTGAGACGTGTAAAAATTTATCGGAATTATGGAATTGTCGGAAAACGAAATATTGCGACGAACGGGAGGGCGACACGTGTCACCCCCTTTATGGACATGGACGAAATGTGCAAGGGTGGAATGGTCAATTGACCATAATTTATGATGAAGTCTTGCAAGACAAATAAGCTTGACAACATTGACCAAGTCAATGACCCCACTTAGCTTGTTATTTAATTAAAATGAATCCAAACCACCCATTTGTTCTAATCTTGATCCTCCATATTTTTATATAAGCTCCCTAGTAGTGCAAGACTTTGTCATTCACTACACTTAGAAAATTTTTGAAACTTGTTCTTGCACTAGAGAGAGGGCTCACGGTTTAGGGGGTTTTGAAGAAGGAAAAATTTCCAATTTTTGTCCAATAATTCCCCCACCTTAAACCAAGGTACCTAAGGGTATTATAAGTGTTTCTCAATAGAAAGATCCCGGAAAAATGGTGTTTTCATATTAGTCGCAAGGCGAAAACCTAAAGGGTTATTCAACTTTGAAGTTGAAACTTGAAGATGAGTTTTTCATAAGCTTCTAAGGGTGTCTTGGAGTGGATTGGAATGTCGGAAGGAGGAGCTAAAGGTGCTAGGGATCGACTTGTACTCTTGGAGCATATTTGGGCTAATTGAGGTATAATCTTCGTTTTACTTTTGTAATTGAAGATTTCATGTTATGATAAGTTATAAGTGGTCATGTGATATGTGTTATGAAGTTTGTGAAGTGTTATGGAATTGGAAGCTAAAAATCCGGAAATGTCATATTTAGCCATTTGAAATTGAAATCCAATTTGATCGATAAATTGAATTGTCGCATGTTACCTACTTGGAGAATGTAGTAGCTAGAATCAATTGCGGCTTGATATCTTATTATGCTATCAATTTGGATTGAAACGGAAATTGAATAAGAATTGGTATTGTTATATTATTGTGAGCCAATTGGGGTTGTTTGGTTATTCATTTGCATTGGATTACCTTCTATATTATTGTGAGCCAATTGGGTCGTTTGGTTATTCATTTGCATGGATTACCTTCTATATTATTGTGAGCCAATTGGGGGCTGCTTGGTTATTAATTTGCATTAGATTACCTTCTATTTTGTTGTGATCCAATTGGGGCTGTTTGGTTATTGTATTTCGACCTTGGAAAAGGTGGCAAAGTTAGTAAAAACAAAGGAAGTGCTGTCCGATTTTCCGTAGAATTTAGTGACCTGCACTTGGAATATTCTACGTTTGAAACTAGAAGTTAATAGACGTACTATGGTCATTATAGGTTGACATACTACGCATAACGATCGACTTAGCAAGTGGATTAAACCAAGAGGTATGTGGAACTTTCTTATCTCTTGAGCATGATTAAGTTGTAAATGTATAGTACGGTGAGACGCAAGAGTTTGACAAATCTAGTCTATTTGATATCCTTGGCTTATTTTAAGAATGCCCAAGTTGTTTGAGTTAGGAATTAACTCACTTGTTTATATTATAAGGATATCTTGGTTTTCAAAAGTTAAGAGACTTTAAGTATGTTGAAAGTATTTTGATACTTGTTTTTATGGAAAGTTTAAAGAGTGGTTTACTCTAAGTAACTTAAGTATGTTAAGGGACTTGAAGAGTTTTAAAGAATGTGATACTTGTTTCATTTTAAACGGATAAGTCCCTTGGAAAGGACCTTGTACTTGACGAAGGTATAAAGTGAATATAACGACTTTATGGGGAGTTGGTTATATTGGCTTTATGGAAAGATAAATGGCTTGATTTATTGAAAGGCAATTTGATTTAAGGCATCAATTGCCTAAGGTTTTAAAAGAAATAAGTCACTTGATTTAGAAGCCTAAATGTATTTCTAAAAGGTATCGTGACTTGTCTTGAAAAGTAGTTATGACTTGATACTACAGTTATTAGTATCTTGGAAGTTATATATGAAAAAGAGTCATTTTTAAAAGAATAGAAGTACGTAGTACTTTGGGTTAGATTCCCGGATTTTATAATGACATGTTAGTGCCTTAAGTAAACTAAAATGAGAATGTATATGAATAAGGCTAATAAGAAGTTAGGGGGATTTCTTAACTTGCTTATTTATTGTATGATAAGCCGGTAGGGCTTATGTTATGTATGATGGCCGGTTGAGCTAGGGTAAGAGTATAAATGAGGGGTAAACCCCCAAGACGTTATACCACCTGCTTCAGGGTAAGAGTATAAATGAGGGGTAAACCCCCAAGACGTTATACCACCTGTTTCCGTGGATTTGCTACCCATGATGCGAGGAATACCTCATGCGAGTCCTTATGGGCTTATGCGGGTGAAATAGTCCCATGCGGGCGGGTACAGCCTATGCGAGGAATACCTCATGCGGGTCCACGCGATCTATGCGGGTGAAATAGTCCCAGGAATATGATTGCTTAATGATACTGCGGGCGGGTGGTCCTGCTTTGATCGTGAGCCTCCTACTTTAGATATTGTAAGTATTCACCTATTTTACTCTCATTGTTAGTAAGGCACAGTGTACTGTTAATTGAGAAATCATACATGTCTCCAGTTTTATTTTAGACTCATGATTTCATTCTGATACTGATTTCGCCACATATTTGGTACATGTTACTTGACCTCCTTCTGTCACACGACCGAACCGGGCGTGATCGTGCCTTACCGGGCACCTAGTGATACAACATCGTAGAAAATCAGCGGAAATAAAACATGAACATGAATTAAGAGAAAAGATAAATAAACAAAGCAACCAAAATTTGCCTTTCATCATATATACATAAATACCCGAACGCTTATCCTTTTTACAAACCCCGCCCACCACAAGGCTCTGCACTTAAGATTTTTACAATGCCTATGACGGACAGTGGCCCCGCCATACCCCGGATGTATAAGAATCTACGCACTCGTGGTAACATACCAAAAGATAAGCCTCGAAGGAACGGAGCTTCCCAACACGCTGAAATGTGATCCTATAAGCGGATCGATAATGATGTACCTTTTACTGCAGATTGAACGCAGCCCCGAGGTCGATAACAGTACCAAGTATGTGAAATCAGAAAAATCAGAAATGAAATCATAATAGTCTATAAAGCAGGAGACATGTATGATAACCAAACTACAGTTCACAACATAAGAGCAGTCATGTCAAGTCAGGGACTCACGCCCTAAAAGTCATCCCTCATGCCCGTGGAACTCCTTCCTCACTGCCGGCAGTCTAGGTACAAATCATGTGATACGATAACGTGTCTCGCCCATCTTATGGACCCAATATAGAAACGTGGAATACATTCCTGTTCATCCCATGAACCTAGTCGAGTGAAATACATTCGGATGAACCGTAGTCAAGTGAAATACATTCGGATGAACCGTGTCAGTGAAATACATTCGGATGAACCGTGTCGTGAAATACATTCCGGATGAACCGTAATCAAGTGAAATACATTCGGATGAACCGTAATCGTGTGAAATACATTCCGGATGAACCGTGTCAGGTGAAATACATTCCCGGATGAACCGGTAATCAAGTGAAATACATTCCCGGATGAACCGGTAATCAAGTGAAATACATTCCCGGATGAACCGGTAATCGAGTAGAACACAATACTTGCACAACAAGGCTATCACACGTAACATGGTCAAGTTTCATAACAACAAGCATAAGCAAGTTACACACAACTCAAGGTACTTTCATTTTATGTCAAAGTCCGGATTTTTAACCTTAAAGTACTACGTCCGATAAATTCCTTTTAAGATCCATTTCTTTTACAAAGGTCACCCGATACCCGTAGTATAAAATTAGAGTGATTAACATTGTTAAGTAAACCAAAATGCTTTCCTTTGTAAAATCAAGTAACAACCTTATTTTCCAAACGTTCAAGTTTGCCTAATTTCAAATGCTCAAGTTTCTCATTTTAGAAAAGGTTTCGTAGTTCATAGTTTTAAATCCTTTAAAACATAATTCTCCTTTAAACGTTTTGAGAAACCTATGTCTTATAAGTGAGTAGGTTATTCTTGTTTATAATCAATCTTATTAAGCAGCCATGATCTAGGAAATGTCATTTTGTCTCATCTTAGCTTCTATGCAGATGGAAGTTTCTACTGGTTTTAATAATACTTAGTTATTCATTACATTTTCCTTTATTAACGCTGCAGTGGTTTATTGATACACATTCTGATTTCCGAAATCAGTAAAACGTTATTCCTTTTAAAAACCAAGTACTCATTACTCACGAATGAGGTTTCACACAAAATCCATATTAATTCATTTAAGTTAAGTCTCTTATTTATAAGATCCAATCTCTTAACTTTTGAAATTAATAAACCATTCATTTTACCACCCTTAAGACGTTATACCTAACTTCCCATAAAGCTAGTATAACACTTATTGTTTTAAAACAACCAAATACAGTTAACACATGTACGTCTACCGTACTACATAGCTCACACATATCATGCTAGAAAAGATAGGAAGAGGTTCACATACCTCGCGACGATTATCGACTAATAGCAAAACGCTCCAAGTACCTCAAACCGCTTCGCTACTCCTGCCAAGTAGATCAAGCCATACGTAGTACTTCAACCTATAGAGGCCACAAGGCGCCTATTAACATCCTAGATCTCAATGTAGAATATTCTACGTAAAATTGCAAAGATTTCCCGCAACAACAGAAATCTCCTCCTCTATCGAGGCCGCTACCAAGCCAACCAGTGGGTTAACACGCCTAACCGGACGTGTACAATTCTACTACACGAATGCTACACAAGTCTCAGAATACAAATCTATGTAATTACAGTCACCACTTTTTAAATTCAGCTTAAGTCGCAAGACATCGTAAGTATTATTCAGCTTAAGTCAAAAGACATTGCCGCACAACTATGTTCAGTTCTATATATAGTATACTTAACTATATACTCCTACAACATGTAATTTCCAATTACAACAGAAGGTCAAAAGTGTTTACCTCGTTAAGCCCAAAATTATCCAAGTTATATGTCGATCCTGAACAACGCTTAGCTCCTACTCCGGCGCCCAACTGCTCCAACCAACCCTTAGAAGTTCTAACCAACTTCTACTTATGACTTCAACTACGGGTGACGATTTACTTAGGGTTTCGTTTTGTGATCGAGGAAGTATAATAGTATTTTACTGGCTTGTAAAAGTGTAACCTTGGGAAAACTACAAGGTATTTGGGCCAAGGTATTTGGGCATTATAACAATACTTGGAGAGTATTTCTATACCACAAAAGGGGGGTATTTATACGAGACAACTAGGCTAGGGGGGGTACCCCACGGTAAAACACCACAAAGGGGAGGGAGGTGGCTCTCGGCCAAGGGCTCTCAAAGGGGGAGGGGGGTGTGGTGGACGAAAGCTCAAGGGAGAGGGAGTATTTTGAGACTTAGTTAGATTGCTCAAGTTTTTGGATGAAGAAAGTCTTCAACTAGAGGGGTATTTATAGGTCAAGTGAAGGCCAACCAATGGCCAAGATCCATCCAAGTGTTAGGCAAGTGTAAGGCTAAGATTAAGCCAAGTACACCTTATCCATCTACCACCAAAATATCCTACCTAACCCTTGACTAAAAGCCAAGGCCAAATCGTCCAAGAGGACGCCTGTGCTCCAATTAGAGGTGACAAGTGTCGCCTCTCGTTGGTCCAAAATGTTTCGCCTCTCTAAAAATCCGCAAAATTTATAAATTAAATAGCCGGATTTTTCCCTACGAAAGCTTGGGAAACGTTTCGTCTAAAAACGACTCTAATCGGGTGTTGTGTACAAATTTCGAAACTAGCCAACTTTTAAGGCTCAAATTATAATACGACGCTACCACGCATATACTGAAATACGGTATAATACCGCTCATGCCGCAGTAGAGTACATGTTGCTGATCCTCGCTCTTAGGATCACTGTTCAGCTGTTGAGAAGCTCCTTTATTCCGGAGGCTTATCCCTGGTATTGTCGGTTGTTGTACATTCAGGGGTATGGCGGGGCCCTATCCCGCCAGAGTTGTTATTCTTAGAGGTCTGTAGTCACATTGTGGTTTGGGTTGTAAAGAAAAAAAAATGTACTGTTTTATTGGTATAAGTTACGGAAGGTGGCATTATCGGCTAGCCTGTTGTTATTTTATGTTTAAATATTTTATCAGTTGTGTATGTCATTGCTATTCTCTCGATGTATGCCAAAAGGGTGCGGTGCCTGTGTAGGCACTGGCGCGTCTGGTCGGGTCGTGACACAAGTGTAAGGTGGAGATTTGCACAAGTGCACCCTATCCTACTCCACAAATCCCTCACAAACATTTACCCAAGTTTTAGGCCACAAAACAAGCCCCAAAATCGTGCCATCCAAGCCCTCTTTGCCGTCCATATGAGGGTGACAAGTGTCACCCTCTCGTTGGTCCAAAATATTTCATCTCTCGAAAAAATCCGCAAAAATTATAAATGACATAGCCGTAATTTTCCCTACGCAAAGTTTGGAAGACGTTTCGTCGGAAAACGGTTCTTTTAGTGGGTTGTGCACCAATTTCGTCCTATGCCTAACTTTAAGGCTAAAACTTTTGTACGTACGTCCTTACGTACATACTCTGGAAATACGGGGTATAACACTTACAATTCCTTTCAATCCAAGTCCTTAGTTCAACATGTTATATAGTCATAAACAACTTTAACAACTACAATTCCTCCTTTATATAACATGTGACGACTTAAACTAATAATCAAATCGAATTGTAATCTTAAGGGCTAAACATGCTAGTTTTCGGATTAGAGTTCTAATAGACAATACACTTATCAAAATTCATAATATGTACCTCATGCTTGCTAATATCCATAACTACAATGATAAGAAATCTTTGATTGCTAAAACGACAAGATTTATACCTTTACAAGCCCTTAAAATTTCCAAGATTCAAAGTCGCTCCTTAGAAATTCTTAGCTCCTTTTCTTATGGTCCAATCCGCTCCAAGAAATCCTTAGAATCTCATGAAGAACTTCTCTTCAAGTTCCATCTTCAAAGTTGAAGAACACCTTAGGGTTTCGCCTTGCGACTAACGTAAAAACGCTGCGTTTTCCGAAATCTTTCTATTGAGATATCCTTACAATACCCTTAGGGACCTTGGGTTAAAGTCTTGTGAATTATGATCCACAATTGCAAAATTTTGTCTTCCATAATAGCCTAAAGCCGAGAGCTACAAGAACAACAAGACAAGTTTCTTGAAATTTTCTCTAAGTATAGAATGATCAAGTCTTGCACTACTAGTATGCTTATATAACACATTGGAGGGTTTATATTATAACACATGTTAGATTTGGATGGAAGAGATCAAGCCAAGTGGCCCTTGGACTTAGTCAACAATATCAAGCTCTTTAATTAGCAAGACTTGGTCTTCTATCATGGTCAATGACCATACTATCCTTGCATAATTTCGTCCAAGACCATGTGGGGGAGGGGTGCCACGTGTCGCCCTCCCATTCGTCCATAAAATTCCGTAACTCTCGTGGGTCCCACAAAACGTAAAATTCCTCGGGTGGGCCCCACGTGGACAACTCCATAAAAACAAATTTCCATAATGATAATACATTCCATAATCCTCAATTAATGCATTTTGAGAACCCAATTCTCCTCAACGAACATTTTTCCTTTCCGACGTTCGGAAGATTTTCCGTCGGAAAAACAATTCTTGCTTTCGTACTAATTTCAAGTCTTGTGTTCCTTACGTACATTCTCTTAAACATGTCCTGGACTTACGGGGTGTAACATTCTTCCCCCCTTAGAAACATTCGTCCCCGAATGTTCTTTCGGAGTCCAATCTAATTAGATAGCGACATAGTCTCCTTTTACTACAACCTTCATACAACATATGCCACCCATGGCCACATAACAATACTTATACTAAAATGTCAACTTTGGCACTCACGAAGCCAACTAGTCCATACTCATAATGACCTCAAAGTCTGTCGTAATCATCTCTACTAGGTCTACTAGGGTCTGACGACTGTATCATCACCGGGAAAATCTCATATACCCGCTCAGCTACCACCCAGACACCCAATGGTGTAGCTACCTCGAAAGGTCCTTACGGATTCGGGCTCTATTCCTTTACACTTGGTCGCTAACTTTCTTACTGGTCGTACTCTTTCCGTACTTCCCACTCATACTAGCATACATACATAACCCCCATACCGATTCTGGCCCCCAAATCTTTTGGAGTCACTCTTTTAAACAACATAAGGCCATTTCCGGCTCTCACGACCTGGTTCTGGTGGAACGCGTCCACGAACCCGTAAGACAATTAACTAGACTTGGGCCTTGCACCCTCGTGACCCTGTCACGTAGCGGAACTACTACCAACTGATCCCACTCTATTCAGGCTATGAGGCGACCCGTAACAGGTCCTCACCCCGACCCACCGTCGCACTTAACTCTTACTCTTAGTCTGAATAAAATCTTATTGCCCGAGAAGGCCTTATATACCTAAGGTCTCGGCGGTTATCAATATTCTTAGGCTCACATTTTTCATGCACCAAGCCTACCTTATCCGTCCCTCAGAACGGTACAATAACATCTCATAATACCATAACCATGTTGTCTTGATCACAACGACCATTACTTACTCCATACGGACCTCATCCGTACAATTCTCTTTAAGCCTACTACGCAACTTAATCTATTAACATGACATTCCGTTAAGTTCCTTAACATGACTTCTTAAGGGTTCACTACCCTATCAGACTGTCACGACCCGTTCCCGTGCCCGTGACTGGTGTCTTACCCGGGCACCCAAGTAGACATACATCAGAGTAACCAGCGGAATATAAACTTGCAAACATGAAACAGTGTAAAATAAGAACAGTCTATCCAAAGAAAAGTTGCCTTTCGGCATGTATATAAATACCCAAAAGCGAACAGTTACATCCCAACTTTACAACAGGGCTACAGACCTCTAAGAAGGTGTAAACACTATGACGGGACAGGGCCCCGTCATACCCCTGAATGTACAAAACATCTACAATACCAGGGAGAACCATACCAAAAAGTCGAGCCTCCGGAGAAATGGAGCTCCTGACACCTGAGTAAAAGATCCTAAGAATGAGGATCTACCACCTGCTTTCCCTTACCTGCGGCATGAACGCAGCCCCCCGAAGGAGGTCAGTACAACAGGTACCAAGTATGTGAAACTATAAATGTTACACCCCGTAGTTCCAGAGTATGTATGTAAGGACGTACGTACAAGAATACGCCATTTAAATTGGAAAGGAAGAAAAATGTGATTTTTTCGACGGAAAAGTTTCCGGATTTTGTGAAGGAAAAAGGTTCGTTAATGGGAATTGGATTCCCAGATTTGGTATTCAGACTTTTTGGTATATTTGAGAATTATGAAATTTTATTTCCGAAATTGGTCACGTGGGGCCCACGGGAAAATTTACGGTTTTGTGGGGCCCACTTTATTTTTGGATTTTTGGCATTACGGATATTTTCGGAAGATGAAATATTTTGGACGAGTAGGGGGGCGACACGTGTCACCCCTGTGTGGCCATGTTGGCCGAATTGGAGAAGGACAAGTGGGACGTTTTTTTGGTGGACAAGTGGCCCATTTTTTTGGTGGCCACTTGTCCCATTTTTATGGTGAACAAATGGTTGGCCAACTACCCACACACATGTACCCCATCCTCACCTTACACTTGCCTAGATCTTGGCCATTGATTTTCCTATAAATACCCCTTTGTGCAAGACTTATTCTTCATCCACACTTAAAGCTTTTCCAAGGCAAAAACTATCCCCCCTCTTGTGAAGTTCTCGTCCAACCCCCCCCCCCCCCTTTGTGTAGAAATACTCCAAGTATTGTTGTATAAATCCCAAATACCTTAGCCTAGTATTCCTAGTAGTTTTCCAAAGTTATTTCAAATACTAAGAGCCCGGAAAAATACTACTTTATTCCTATAGTCGCAAAAATGAAGCCCTAGAAAAATCTTCATAGCTTAGATGAAGTGTTAAGAGAAGTTGTTTGGAAACTTCTAAGGGTTGCTTGGAGCGGGTTGGAGCGTCAGGAATTGGAGCTAAACGTTGTTCAGGATCGACTTATATCTTGGATAATTTTGGGCTTATCGAGGTAATGATATTTGTCCCCCTATTGTAATTGGATATTACATGTTGTAGTAATGTATAGTTGAGTATACTATATGTAGAATGAATATGGATAAGAATTGAATCAGATTTACATAGTAATCGTATTTACTGAGACTTATAGTATTATTGTGGAGTAGAATTGTACACGTCCGGTTAGACGTGTAACCCCCCTGGAATTGGTGGCTTGGTAGCAGGCCTCGTTAGAGGAGGAGATTTATGTGGTTGCGGGGGGGGAGGTGCTGCCGAATTTTCCGTAGAATAAGGAATCTTGTATCTAGAATTATTCTACGAAGAGATCTAGAGGTTGATAGACGCTGTGGCCTTTATAGGTTGAAGTACTACGAGTAGCGTATTCTACTTGAAGGGTGGAAAAGGCGAGCAAGGTTAGAGTACTTTGGAGCGTTTTGCTAATTGTCGATAATCGTCGCGAGGTATGTGAACCTCTTTCTATCCTTTCTAGCATGATATTTGTGAAATATATTTAGTGCGGTAGACGCACGTGTGTTTAAAGGAATTTGATTTTCCTTTTGTGTCCTTGACTTGATTCCAAAGTTAAGTGACTGGTTATGAAATATTAAGGACTTGAATTATGTTAAAAAGTTGTAAAACCTCACTCATGAGTAATGAGTGTGTGGTCTTTTAAAGAATAAAGTTACCTTGATTTCGAAAATAAGAATGGTTTTATCATTGGATTTAAAATGATAACTTGACTTATAAACAACTTGACTTTGGGAAAGGAGAAGTAACTTGATTTAAAGGTATAGGTTACTTGTTTTTGAAAGAGTAAGACACTTGGTTTAAAAAGTATATTGCTACTTGACTTTTAAAGGAAAAAAGTGCCTTTGTTTTAAGGGAAGGTATGGTTTTGTCTTAAGATTGGTTTAAAAAGAAGGTATGGAAATTGTTTTGGTTTTACTATGATGTCTTTTGTCTTGAGTTTTAAATAATAATAATCTTGAAGTATTTCAAAAGAGTTATGAATCATTTTTGAAAGAAAATAAATACTTGGTTTTAAAAGCTTAAGTGTTATACTAGCTTTATGGGAAGTTAGGTATAACGACTTAAGGAAGATAGAAGGAACGGTTTACTCGAAAGTCTTGTAATGATTTCTGGAAAGTGTAGTAAGATGGTTTGATAAGTAAACATGTTACGATGCTACGTGTGTTAGTGTCCTTTGATGTTTGTGTGAGGGGGTTATTCTTGTTATGCTTACGTTGTTAAACGATAAGCCCGTTGTACTGCTATTATATCACATACCCCCCTGACTTGTTATGATGCCGAGGACTTACCACCCTCGATGCGAGGTATATTTCAGGACCCGACCTCGGGCCCGTGACTGGTGTCTTACCCCGGGCACCCTAGTGATACAAACATCAGAGAAAATCAGCGGAAATAAAACTTAAGCATGAATCAAGACATAAAATAAGCAATAGGCTAACCAAAACGGTTACCTTCCTGAATGTATATATCAAAAATTGAACAGTTAAATCCCTTACAAACCCTGCCCACAACAGTACTACAGACCTCTACGAATTTTTATAACAACTATGACGGGACAGGGCCCCGCCATACCCCTGAATGTACAAGATCCTACAAACTCAGGGAATCATACCAAAAGATAAGCCTCCGGAGAAACGGGGCTTCCCAAAACGCTGAACTGTGATCCTATGAGCGAGGATCAACAACCGGTGTACCTCTACCTGCGGCATGAACGCAGCCCCCCGAAGGAGGTCAGTACAACAGGTACCAAGTATGTGAAACTGAAAGTACGGTAATAGAATCATAGCAGTCTATATAAAACAGGAGACATGTATGATAACCAAACTACAGTACATAATATGTAAGCAGTCATATCAAATCAGGGACTCACGCCCTCCAAGTCATCACTAAAATATAACCAAGGGTCTCACGCCCACAAAATCAATCATGCCTGCCGCATGGCCACATGCCCCCGGAATTCTTCATCGGTGCAGACATGTCCATGTAACAATAATAACAATATACCGGGTAATCAACCCCGCCAGACGTACATGCCCCCGGAATTCTTCATCGGTGCAGACATGTCCATGTAACAATAACAACAATCTACCGGGTAATCAACCCTGCCGCATGGCCACATGCCCCCGGAATTCTTCATCGGTGCAGACATGTCCATGTAACAATAACAACAATATACCGGGTAATCAACCCTGCCGCATGGCCACATGCCCCCGGAATTCTTCATCGGTGCAGACATGTCCATGTAACAACAATAACAATATACCGGGTGATTAACGAGACGCATGCCCCCGAAATTCTTCATCGGTGCAGACATGTCCATGTATCAATAATAACAATATACCGGGTGATTAACCCGCCGCATGGCCGCATGCCCCCGGAATTCTTCATCGGTGCAGACATGTCCATGTATCAATAATAACAATATACCGGCCCTCCATCGAGAGACGCGGTATCATAAGAATACAACTTTTACACAACAAGGCTATCACAAGCAAGCACAAGCAAATTACCATACTCCAATTCTCTTACAAATATCCATTTCCTTCACAAGAAGTCACCTGATACTAACACTCGTAGTATCCAAAACAGAGTAACTATTATTTTAAGTAAACCAACACAATTCCCGTACCTTATTTTTAAACCACATCACTTCTCCTTTTAAAGTCAAGTTACCATTTTAAATCCAATAATAAAACCATTCTTTTGTTTCCATAAAGTCGTTATAACTAACTTCCCATAAAGCTATTATAACACTTTATGTTTTAAACCAAAACACTTCAAATTCTTAAGTCTCTTTTCTTTTAGAAAATCAAGTTCCTTACTTTGAAATTTTAAGAAAACCAAAACTTGATTATAATAATTCTTATTAGAGCAGCCATGATCTAGGAAATGTAATACAATTTTGTCTTATCTTAGCTTCTATGCAGATGGAGGTTTCTACTGGTTTTAATATAATTAATTGTCATTACTTTTTCCTTTATTAACGCTGCATTGGCTTGTTCGATTCTTATTCCCATTTCCGAAATTAATGTAACATTATTCTTTTAAAAACCAAGTACTCATTACTCACGAATGAGGTTTCACAACTTCTAATACAATTCAAGTTCTTCACATTTCATATCAAGTCAAATATAAGTCCAGTCTCTTATCTTTTAAAATCAGTAAATCATTCTTTTACCTACATAAAGTCGTTATAATTAACTTCCCAAAAAGCCATTATAACACTTTATGCTTTAAACCAACCAAAATTCGTTTAGCACCCGTACGTCTACTGTTATACCCCGTATTTCCAGGGTATGTACGTGAGGGCGTACGTACGAAAGTCTAGCCTTAAAGTTTAGGCACAAGACGTTTTTTTTGGGCACAACTCACTAAAAGAATCGTTTTCCGACGAAACGTTTTACACAACTCGCGTAGGGTAAATTCCGGCTATGTCATTGCTAATTTTTGCGGATTTTTCCGAGAGACGAAACACTTTGGCCCAACGAGAGGGCGACACTTGTCACCCTCTCATTGGTGGACGTGAGGCGGAAGTGAGCCGAATTGGAGGGGCTTGTTTTGTCAAGGAGTTGGTAGGATATTTTGTGTAGTAGATAGAATGGACACTTGCCTAAATCCTCACCCTACACTTGCCTTGCACTTGGCATCATCTTGGCCATTGGTTGGCCATGTCTTGACCTATAAATACCCCCCTTAAGATGAAGAGTTCTTCATCCACAAAAACTTTCCAAGTCTAAAATCCTCCCCTCTCCCTTGTTAGCCCTTTTCGTCCAAACACCTTCCCCCCCCTTGGTGAAGCTTAGCCGAGGCTACCCCCCCTAGCCTAGCCGAAATCTACCCCCCCTCCCTTGGTAGAAAAGTTGCCTTCTAGTATTGTTATAATGCCCAAAATACCCTAGCCCAAATCCCTTAGTACTTAGTTGAAGTTGTGAAGAACTTCTGAGGGTTCTCGAGCTATCTGAGCTGCTCAAATTAGGAGCTAAACCTTGCTCAGAGCGACGTTTAACTTGGATAATTTTTGGGCTTATCGAGGTAAATAAACTTGTCCTTCTTTTGTAATTAGAGAATACATACTGTAGAAGTATAGAAATAAGTATTAAATACTTAGAAGGATATCACAGAATAGAATTGAACTGTTATCACAGTAGAAGGGTTTAAAAGAAGAATAATTGAACTATACTTACTTAGGACTGTTTTCACAGTAGACTTGAGTAGCTCACCGCAGGGAAGTCGCCCGATTTTCCGTAGAATAAAGGACCCTCGCTAGAAGCGTCACATGAGTAGTCTAGACGTTGATAGACGTGTCGACTATTATAGGTTGATTCTTCGCACGCGACATATTCAACTTGGCGGTGGTTTTCACGGAAGGTATGTGATTCTTCCTAAAGCATGATATTTTAAAATATATATATACGGTAGACGCATACGTGTTAATCGAATAATAACTACGGCAATGTCTTTTGACTTAAGCCTGAATAATAATTACGGCAATGTCTTTTGACTTAAGCCCGAATAATGAGAGTCTTGATGCATTTCAAAAGAATACTGAATCATATTTAACAGAAGAGAACTAATTGATAAGAAGACATGATATGATGCTATGTGTGTTAGTGTCTTGTAACGTTTGTATAAGAGGGTATTCTTGTTGTGCTTATGTTGTTTAACGATAAGCTGTTATGTTAGTATTATATCACTCACCTCGACATAATATCGGGGTTAAGATGATGCCCTCCGACGCGTATACCTCGTGCGAGTGTGACTATGATGAGAGGATACCTCATGTGGGTCCAGGGGACCTATGCGGAGCTACGAGAGTTCCAGGTTAGTGTGCGGGGTTATACCTCATGCGGTCTATGTGGCCACGCGACTACGAGTCCAGGCGATGCCGAGGAGTAGCTACCCTCGATGCGGGTTATACCCTACGCGGCCTATGTGGATCGCCTACGCGGACTACGGAGTCCAGATTAGGCTTCGTGGTGATACTACGAAATTGGCCCCGCTCAATCATTCGCAGCCTAGAAAAGACTCATTACGCTTACCTATTGTTGCTCTTGATTATGATGTGGCACTAAGTGCGGTTACATTGGTTGTTTCGTGCATATTTATAAAATTGGTTTTAAAATGATATGACTTCATTTAAGTACTTTACAGTTTCACATACTTAGTACCTGTTGTACTGACCTCCTTCGGGGGGCTGCGTTTATGCCGCAGGTAAGGGCAAGCAGGTGCTAGATCCACATCCTTAGGATCTTTGCGTTGGTGTTAGGAGCTCCATCTTCTCCGGAGGCTCTACTTTTGGGTATGATCTCCCTGTATTGTAGATAGTTTTGTACCTTCAGGGTATGGCGGGGCCCTGTCCCGCCATAGTTGTTTACTTCCTTAGAGGTCTGTAGTCCTATTGTACAGTTGGGATGTAACTGCAAAACTATGTTTATATATATATGCCGAAAGGCAAGCTTTTCTTCTGATAAACTGTTTCTCCCTTTTTATAATGTTTCTTGTCTTGTTTTATATTTCCGATTTTCTCGATGTATGGCAGGTGCCCGGTAAGGCACTACCACGCCCGAACAGTCGTGACAAAAGTGGTATCAGAGCAGTTAATCCTCGGAAAGTGTCTATAGACCGTATCTAGTAGAGTCTTGATTATCGGTGTGTTGTGCACCACACCAATAATCAGGAGGCTATAGGATATTTAGGATTGGTTTCCATTCTTCTCACTCTGAGATCGTGCTTTAGAGCTGTGTTAAAGTTGGACCCCTCTAACGTATTCCTTTTCTGTAACAGTTATGCCTCCACGTAAGGCAACCCGGGCCCAGAAGGGCAAGGCAGCCGAGGGAGCTGCTAGTAGGACACCGAGAGTTACGAGGGCTCAGGCCCAGTCTATACCTCAGACGGCGAGTTCCATGACGCCGTCGGCCCCAGAGACCACAGCACCCACACCTCATCCCGCGGCTGGGGCGGAGGTTAGGGTACAAGGAGATGGCCCACTATTGGCGAGATCGTGGCGAACACGAGGGCGGTGGATCGGCGATTCGATTCGGCCTCGGTAGTACCGTGGTTCACCCGAGGGCAGATAGTTTGAGGCTACAAGATTTCCTGAGTTGTAGCCCGCCAGAGTTTTACGGGTCGAGGCGGAGGATGATCCGCGAGTTCATCCGTCGATTCTGAAGGATTATGAGTGATCGAGCGTCGGATACCGAGTCCGTGATCTTGGTTCGCATCGGCCGCGTGATACCGCGATCGATTGGTTTGATTCGTGGGAGTTATCCGGGAGAGCACGCGTCCCAGCTACTGGGATGAGTTCTCGGAGGCTTTCCTCACTCACTTCTTGCCTCACGGATGAGGAGGCGCGGTAAACAGATTTTTGTTCACGAGATAGAGGGCGCCGGTTAGGGAGTATAATGTCGAGTTTGATTCTTTGGCTCGATATGTCCCAGCGTTAGTAGCGAATATGGAGGATAGGGTGCACCGCCACGTCACCGCTAGATGATTATATGGCGAGTCTTGTGCGGGTGTTTCTCTTCACCGTATGGACATTACCGCATGCAGCTCACGCACTTGGATGCGAGCGAGGCGTAGGACCGACAGGTTGACCGACAGCAGCGAAGAGGACCGGGGCGAGGATCCTTTGGTAGTTATCGAGGTGGGCGGCCTCGGCCGGTCTGATTCGCACCACGGCCGGCTCGAGCACTCTGCACCGTCCTCGGCCAGCCAGAGTATTCGAGGCGGGGCGGGGCCGGACTTGGACTTGACTTCGTGGTGGCAGAGGTGTTGGCCGGTCGGGACCACCCCCCCTTAGTGTGGCCGATGCGGTAGATCCCATTTCGGGTGTGGGACTCCTCCGGAGTTTGTTCTGATTGTGGCGATCGGGTCATTTTGCGAGAACTGTCCGGCCGAGGCGGCCAGGTGGTAGGGCTCGGCTACGAGTGCATTCTTGCGGTTCATCATCTCCTTGATTACTCGCCCGGAGGCGTGGTACTCGTGGGCCAACAACAGGTCGCGGCAGGTTGTGGCGCGGGTCGATTCTAGCGGTCCTCAGAACCGCATTTATGCCTTGTCCAGCCGGCAGGATCAGGAGGCCTCACCTGACGTCGTCACAGGTACCTTATCAGTCTCCGATTATGATGTGTATGCCTTGATAGATCCGGGTTCTACTCTGTCCTATATATCTCCCCTTGTTGCTAGTAGGATAGGGATAGAGCCTGAGTCCATAGACCCTTTCGAGGTAGCTACGCCAGTGGGTGATTCGGTGGTAGCTCGGCGGGTATATAGAGCTTGTCCAGTGACCATATACAGTCGTCAGACCCTAGCCGACTTGATAGAGTTGGATATGACTGATTTCGACGTGATCATGGGTATGGATTGGCTAGCTTCTTGCTACGCCCATGTAGACTGCAGGGAGAGAGTAGTACGGTTCCAGTTTCCTGAGGAGCCGGTTGTCGAGTGGGAGGGGAACACTGTATCGCCGAGGGGTAGGTTTATTTCCTACCTCAAGGCTAGGAAGATGGTGCAGAAGGGGTACATCTACCATCTCGTTCGGGTGTTTGATACCGAGGTCGCAGCGCGATTTCCGATCGATTCGAGTCAGAGAGTTCCCAGACGTGTTTCCAGACGACCTCCCGGGTATTCCTCCAGAGAGGGAGATAGAGTTTTGTATTGATGTGCTGCCAGACACTCGGCCTATTTCCATTCCGCCATACAGAATGGCACCTGCCGAGTTGAGAGAGTTGAAGGACCAGCTGAGAGATTTGCTGGAGAAGGGCTTCATCAGACCTAGTGTTTCTTCCTGGGGAGCGCCGGTATTGTTCGTGAAGAAGAAGGATGGGATGCTGCGCATGTGTGTTGATTACAGGCAGCTGAACAAGGTGACCATTAAGAACAGATACCCTTCCGTGATTGATGATTTGTTCGACCCGGTGCGAGTGCGAGATGTTTCTCAAGATTGATCTGCGATCGGGCTATCATCAGGTACGAGTCAGAGAGGCGGATGTCCCTAGGACTGCATTCCGGACCCGGTACGGGCATTATGAATTCAGGGTCATGTCTTTTGGATTGACCAATGCTCCGACGGTATTCATGGATTTGATGAACCGAGTGTTCAAACCATTTGTAATCAGAGCGTTCAAATTAGGAGCTAAACCTTGCTCAGGAGCGACGTTTAACTTGGATAATTTTTGGGCTTATCGAGGTAAATAAACTTGTCCTTCTTTTGTAATTAGAGAATACATACTGTAGAAGTATAGAAATAAGTATTAAATACTTAGAAGGATATCACAGAATAGAATTGAACTGTTATCACGATGAAGGGTTTAAAGAAGAATAATTAAACTATACTTACTTAGAATTTGTTTTCTGATGAACTTGAGTAGCTCACCGGGTAGGAAGTCTTGCCCGATTTTCCGTAGAATAAAGGACCCTCTGCTTAGAACTGTTTCAGAGTAGTCTGAACGTTGATAGACGTGTCTGACTATTAAAGGTTGATTCTCTGCACGCGACATATTCAACTTGGCAGGTGGTTTTCGCTGAGAAGGTATGTGATTCTTCCTAAAGCATGATATTTTAAAATATATATATGCGGTAGGCGTACATGTGTTAATCGAATAATAACTACGGCAATGTCTTTTGACTTAAGCTGAATAATAATTACGCAATGTCTTTTGACTTAAGCCCAATAATGAGAGTCTTGATGCATTTCAAAGAATCTTGAATCATTTTTAAGAAGAGAACTAATTGGTTTTTAAACAAAAAGCTTAAGGAGTTATACTAGCTTTATGGGAAGTTAGGTATAACAACTTAAGAAAGATAAAAGGAACATTTACTTATGTGGTTATAACAGACTTATATTGATTTATGGAAAGAATAATAAGATGGTTTGATAAGAAGACATGATATGATGCTATGTGTGTTAGTGTCTTGTAACGCTTGTATAAGAGGTATTCTTGTTGTGCTTATGTTGTTTAACGATAAGTTGTTATGTTAGTATTATATCACTCGCTCTTGACATAATCTGGGGTTAAGCCGCCTCCGTCACGCGGTATACCTCGTGCGATGCAGGTGACTATGATGTGAGGATACCTCATGCGCGTCAGGGACTGTGAGCTACGAGTTCGTGTTAGTGTGCGGGGTTATACCTCATGCGGTCTATGTGGCCACGCGGACTACGAGTCGGGGCGATGCGAGTAGCTACCCTCGATGCGGGGTTATACCTATGCGGGCCTATGTGGTCGCCTATGCGGACTACGGAGTCGAGATTAGGCTTGCGTGGTGATACTACGGAAATTGGCCTGCTCGATCATTCGCGGCCTAGAAAAGACACATTCTGATTTACCTATTGTTGCTCTTGTTTATGATGTGGCATTATGTGCGATTCATTGGTTGTTTATGCGTATTTATAAAATTGGTTTTAAAATGATATGATTTCATTTAAGTACTTTACGATTTCACATACTTAGTACTGTTGTCTTGACCTCCTTGGAGGCTGCGTTCATGCCGCAGGTAAGGGCAAGCAGGTGCTAGATCCACATCCTTAGGATCTTTGCGTTGGTGTTAGGAGCTCCATCTTCTCCGGAGGCTCTACTTTTGGGTATGATCTCCCTGTATTGTAGATAGTTTTGTACCTTCAGGGTATGGCGGGGCCTGTCCGCCATAGTTGTTTACTTCCTTGAGGTCGTAGTCCTATTGTACAGTTGGGATGTAACTGCAAAACTATGTTTATATATATATGCCGAAAGGCAAGCTTTTCTTCAGATAAACTGTTTCTCCCTTTTTATAATGTTTCTTGTCTTGTTTTATATTTCCGCTGATTTTCTCTGATGTATGACTGCTTGGGTGCTCGGGTAAGACACCAGTCACGGGCCCCGGAACGGGTCGTGACATCTACCGTACTACATAGTTCACAACATCATGCTAGAAAAGATAGGAAGAGGTTCACATTCCTCGCGACGATTATCGACAATTAGCGAAACGCTCCAAAGTACTGTAACCCTGCTAGCCTTTTCCACCCTCCAAGTAGAATATGCTACTCGTAGTACTTCAACCTATGATGGTTTGGTAAGTAAACATGTTATGATGCTACGCGTGTTAGTGTCTTGTGATGTTGTGTAAGGGGGTTATTCTTGTTGTGCTTACGTTGTTAAACGTTAAGACCGTTGTACTGATATTATATCACATACCCCCTTGACTTGTTATACCGAGGGCTTGCCACCCTTGATGCGGGTCTATACGGCCTATGCGGTCTGTGTGACTATGCGGAGCTGCGAGAGTTCCAGGATTGATCATTCCGGGTGTATTATCCCGATGCGAGGGATGCCTCATGCGGTCTGTGTGACTATGCGGTCTATGTGACTATGCGGACTGCGGGAGTCTAGGAGGGTACCGGGGTTAGCTACCCCCGATGCGAGGAATACCTCATGCGGGTCTATGTGTGACCTATGCGGGCTGCGGGAAGTCCAGGATTAGGCACGCATAATGATACTATGGGCGATTGGCCTTGCTTCGATCATTAGCGGCCTAGAAAAGACCAGTTACATTATATCTATTTTTGCTCTTGTTTATGTTGTGGCACTATGTGCAGTTGAACTGATTGTATTTACAAATGGTTTTAAACACTTGATTTCATTTCAGTACTTTACAGTTTCACATACTTGGTACCTGTTGTCGACCTCCTTCGAGGCCTGCGTCATGCCGCAGTAAAGGAAGCAGTAGCGGATCCTCGCTTAGGATCTTTATTCTGGTGTCAGGAGCTCCATTTCTCCGGAGGCTCGACTTTTGGGTATGATCTCCCTGTGTTGTAGATACTTTTGTACATTCAGGGTATGGCGGGGCCCTGTCCCGCCATAGTTGTTTACTTCCTTAGAGGTCTGTAGTCCTATTGTAAAGTTGGGATGTAACTGCCAAACTTGATGTTTATATAAAATGCCGAAAGGCAACTTTTCTCAGATAAACTGCTTTCCATTTCATATTGCCCATGTCTTGTTTTTATATTCCGCTGATTACTCTGATGTATGACTACTTGGGTGCCCGGGTAAAGCACCAGTCACGGGCCCCGGAACGGGTCGTGACAGAGGGCTCGGGCCGACAGATTTTTGATATTGAGGCAGGACGGGCGTACGGTTCGGGAGTACAATGTGGAGTTTGGCTCACTAGCTCGGTACGTCGCCGCGTTAGTAGCCGACATGGGGGACAGACTGCACCGCTACGTCACCGGGCTCGATGACTACTTGGCAGAGGCTTGTGCGGGTGTAGCTCTTCAGCCGGGCATGGACATTGCCCGCATGCAGGCTTATGCACTTGGGTTTGAGGAGCGGAGAGGTCGACGGAATGACCGAGATCAGCAGAAGAGGGCCAGGACAGCAGGGTCTTTTGGCGACTTTCGAGGCGGACCGCCTTAGCAGCAGACTAGTTATGCGCCTCCGCCAGTACAGAGCGGTCCTCCACAGTCTTCGGGACATTCGGGTTATTCAGGAGCAGGTCAGGGCTCCCAGGTTTCATATTTTCAGGGGAGTAGGTTTGCTCGCCGGATAAGGCTGCTATCCCACCAGTGCAACCTCTGGTCGTACTAATTTGGGAGATTGTTATGCTTGCGGCCAATAGGGCCATTTGGCGAGAGACTGTCCGACCAGAGGTAGCACTGGTGGGATAGCACAGGCTACGAGATCATTTGCGGGTTCTTCACCTTCCATAGCTAGGCAGGATGTTCATACACCGGCAGGCCACGGCGGAGGTCGCGGTGGAAGTTCCCAGTTTTAGCGGTCCTTTGAACCGCCTATTTTTTCCAGGTATATCCTTAACCCTCTAGAGATTAGCATGCGTGATACGATGATTATATGTTGAGTACTATGTACAGATAGCGTTGTGTATATTGTGGTTTAGAGACATGGTTAGTTGAAAGGATAAGTATGGGGACAGGGAAGGTATGAACCTTAGAATATTACACGTTGAAACCTTAGATGTAAGGCCATCTTGGGTAAAAGATTTATGTTTATGTTGACCTTTATCGGAGTGCATAGTATGCATGAAATATTTTTGTGTGATAAGTCCCTGAGTGGTATGAAATGAAAGAGGGTAGTTGAGCTAAGAAGACCACTAGGTTTTCGCGACTTGATTTGTGAGATTGTTCCGGATCGGGGGAACAAAAGTTTGGCGCGATAGCGGGTCGGGTTGAGGACCATTCGCGGGTCGACCCGCAGCCCGGTTTGGGGTGGGGTCAGTTCGAGGTGGTCCCGCCGGGTGGTAGGGTCACGAGGGTGCTAGGCCCAAGTTTAGGTAACCATCGTATGAGTTCGTGGATATGTTCGACCAGAATCGGATCGTAAAGGCCGGGAATGGCCTTAAAGGAGATTGAGGCTAGTAAGGTGACCAAGTTTGGAGGTGGTGACTCCAAAGTGTTGGAAACTGAAGCGATGACTGAAGTATGGTATGTATACTAGAAAGAGTTCAAGTGTTCGAGAAGAGTACGACGAGTAAGGAAAGAAGTGAACGTGTGTTAGCAGAATAAAAGAGATCAGTTTGTTGTGAAGTGAAGATGCGAAGGGAGTATCTTTTAGACCTTGGAGAGGAGCTTTTGTAATACTAGAGGTGATTCCTCGTGGACTTGGGTTAAGTATTTGCGCGTGTGTTATTTTGTGGCCAGGTGTGGCATTGGCAACTTGTTTAAGTTAAGAGGAACTTTATCGTTATCTGTCTTGAGAAGGAACATTCGGGACGAATGTTTCTAAGGAGGGGAGAATGTTATACCCCGTATTTTTAGAATATGTACGTGAGGGCGTACGTACAAAAGTTTAAGCCTTAAGTAGGCAAAGGGACGAAATTGTGCACAACTAGTGAAAAGAATTGTTTTCCGACGAAACGTTTTCCGGACTTTGCGAAGGGAAAATTACAGTTGCAACATTTATATTTTTTTGCGGATTTTTCCGAGAGATAAAATATTTTGGACCAACGAGAGGGCGACACTTGTCACCCTCAAGTGGGCGGGATGGTGGACGAATAGATGGCACGTTTTTGTGGCCAAAAACATTGGTCAAGGTTAGGTAGGATATTTTTTGATATTTGTGTGGTAGATAGATAAGGTGGGACCCACACAACACTTGTCCAAATCTCATCCATCCACTTGCTTTGATCTTGGCCATTGGTTTCCCTATAAATACCCCTCAAGTGCAAGACTTATTCTTCATCCTCACTTGATAAATTCCAAGGCAAAATCCCTCTCCCCTTAGGGTTGTTTTAGATCCAAAGTCCTCCCCTTTGAGAGGCCCTCGCCGAAACCCCCTCCCCTCCTAAGTTGTTCTCGTGAAATACCCCTTCCTAAGTTGTTCTCGTGAAATACCCCCTTGGTATAAAAGTATTCTCCAGTGTTGTTACTATTCCAAAATACCTTGGCCCAAATACCTTGTAGTATTCCCAAAGTTACCTCTATACTAAAAGCCCGGAAAATACTACTATACTTCCTTTAGTCACTAAACGAAACCCTGGGGAAAAATCTTCATAGTAGGTTGAAGTATTAAGTAGAAGTTGTGTAGAACTTCTAAGGGTTTCTTGGAGCGTATTATAGCATACAGAATATGAGCTAAACCTTGCTCAGGATCGACTTTTTAACTTGGATAATTGTGGACTTATCGAGGTAAATACTCTTATCCTTCTATTGTAATTGGAAATTACATACTGTAGTAGTATAGAAATGAGTATAAGACGTATATAAGGATGGTATAAAAGAAGAGAACTGAACTGTACTTACATAGGACTGTATTTACAGTAGACTTGTGTAGTTGGACGGGTAGGGAAGTGCTGCCCAATTTTCCATAAAATAAGGAATCTTGTATCTAGAATTATTCTACGGAGTAGTCTAGACGTTGATAGACTTATATGACCGTTATAGGTTGAAGTACTGCGAGTAGCGTATTCTACTCGAAGGGTGGAAAAGGCTAGCAGGATTACAGTACTTTGGAGCGTTTTGCTAATTGTCGGTAATCGTCGCGAGGTATGTGATTCTTCCTATCCTCTTGAGCATGATATTTTAAAAAGAATATATATATAGTACGGTAGACGTACGTGTGTTAACTGAACGTGGTTTTACTTCGATGTCTTTTGACTTGAGTTTTAAATAATAAGAATCTTGAAGTATTTCAAAAGAATTAAGAATCGTTTTTGAAAGAAGAGTAATACTTGGTTTTGAAAGTTTAAGAGTTATACTAGCTTTATGGGAAGTTAGGTATAACGACTTAAGAGAGATAAAAAGAATGGTTTATTGATTTTAGAAGTTAAGAGACTTGATCTTAAAAGATAAGAGACTTGACTTAATTGAATTGATATGAATGTTGTTAAAAAGTGTGAAACCTCATTCGTGAGTAATGAGTACTTGGTTTTTAAAGAATAATGTTTTACTGATTTCGGAAATGAGAATAAGTATCGAACGAACCACTGCAGCATTAATAAAGGAAAATGTATTGACAAATAAATAATTATATTAAAACCAGTAGAAACCTTCATCTGCATAGAAGCTAAGATAAAACAAAATTGTATTACATTTCCTAGATCATGGCTGCTTTAATAAGATTGTTATAAACAAGAATAACCTACTCACATATAAGGCATATGTTACTCAAATTGTTTTAAAAGAGAATTATGTTAATAATTGATTAAGACTATGAACTATGAAATCTTTCGAAAATAAGAGACGTGAATATTTGAAATTAGACAAACTTGAACTTTGGAAAAGAATGTTGTTACTTGATTTTAAAAAGGAAAGTATGGAAGTTGTTTTGGTCTACTTAAAATGTTAGTCACTCTATTTTTATAATACGGGCATCGGGTGACCTTTTTAAAAGAAATGGATCTTTTAAGAAGAAGTTAACGTACGTAGTACTTTGGGGTTAAAACCTGGACTTTGGCATAAAATGAAAGTACCTTGAGTTGTGTGTAACTTGCCTATGTTTGCGTGTGATAGCCTTGTTGTGCTAGTATTGTATTTCTATACCACCGCGTCTCAATGAGGTCATTGATTTTTATGATCTTACTTGGACGCACTACAGCGACGGAGGATTCCACGCACGCTCGCTGATAGTGTTATTCCATGGACTAGCTCTCCATGAGGTTTTACTGATTCGGCTTTGGTATCCGTAGTTGCTCTCGTACTTGCCCCAAGTCGTGGCTGATTCGGCTTTGGTATCCGTAGTTAGCCTTCAGATTTGCCCCATTCGGTTTAGTGGCGAAGTCTCGTGATACGGCCTTGGTATCCGTAGTTAGCCCTCAGATTGCCTGGCCACCACGTGACACGACTTTGGTATCCGTAGTTGGCTTTCAGACTTGCCCCGTATCGCCTTCGTGGTTCGTTGTATAGTATTGGTAGTATGGCTTTGGTATCCGTAGTTAGCTCGCATTTGCCCCGCCGCTGATGACGCGCTTTGGTATCCGTAGTTAGCCTTCGCACTTGCCCCAGACGGCTTTATGACTCAGTGGGACTCGTGTTTATGTACTCCTTGGTGTTATTATATCATGATCGCCGCTGCGGGAAGGTATTCCACGGGCATGATTGATGTTGAGGGCGTGAGACCCATAGTTATATTTGAGTGATGACTTTGAGGGCGCGAGTCCCTGACTTACGGATCGCTATTTATCAGGATCGTAGTTTGGTTATCATACATGTCTCCTCGCTTTATACGCACTACTATGATTTCATTTACGATTTTCGCCACATACTTGTACTCAGATCGACCTCCTTCGGGCCGCGTTCATGCCGCAGTAGAGGTACACCGCCGTTGATCCTCGCCATAGGATCACGCCAACAGATTGGGAAGCTCCGCTTCTCGAGGCTTATCTTTTCGTATAGTCCCCTCACATCGTAGGTACTTGTACATTCTGGGTATGGCGGGCCCCGTCCCGCCATGTTGTATAAAAACTCTAGAGGTCTGTAGATCGCTGCAAGGTGGTTTGTAATGTAATCGCTCAAGTTTTTAGTTATATATACAAGAATGTAACCGCTTGTTGGCCTGCTTTCTTATCATATCTCTTGTTTCATGTTTAAGTTTTTATTTCCGCTGATTTTCTCGATGTCAGATCACCAGGTGCCCGGGTAAGGCACTACCACGGGCCCGGATCGGTCGTGACACTTTCGCACTAATTTCAAGTCTTGTGTTCCTTACGCATATTCTCTTAAACATGTCCCGACTTACTGGTGTAACAAACACACAACCTAGCCCCAACACCCAAAACATCACAATAAACCACATAACCCTCTAATCCCTTAGGATGAGTAAGAACTGGAGCCATCGAGTCTAGAGTGTGTGTATCATCACGACTTCTCACTATTCGTAATTAAAACAACTTCAACTATTTTAACACTTGTTCATTCCTTTTCTTACTTGTCGATTTCTTCATAATTCCAAGATATTCTGGTACACATACATACACTAAAATATCACTTCTGTTTCACATAGTTGGCGTTACTACATCCTATATTGGTCATATACTCAGATTTCAATTCTTTCACTTGCCTCATGGCTAAGACTTTCATAATGGCGTTTCGGAAAAGATTTCCTTGATCTCGTTAAGTAGTAACCCATTACTCTACTATTGGTCCTTACACTGTCCCAGAGTAATCATACCTTGTGAAACCCACATAATTAGAGTTTCATTCACCTTCATCATCCTTGTCATATTCCTTCATTCTACTTATTATTACATCAAGTATTTCTACCTCGATACCCGATCATACGGTTCCATTCATACTTATTAACTGCTTCATATTCTTATAACACTTCTTCGATCACTCCATAGTTGTTACACCCCATAAATTCAAGAAGATAAGATAAGAACATACCAAGGAGTATAAGATTTGAAAGTGGAAAGATAAGTGGACAAACATGTGTTGGGCGGATTTTGAGTCTATCTTGGAGTTTTGTACCCCAATTATTAAGAAGTGTGAGGTGTTTAAAAAGCCTAGTGTGTAGTCCGTTAAATCTAGTTCCCAACGCAACAAACCGTTCGTCGATAGGACATCGGAGTCAAAAGTTATGGAAGTTTCAAGTTTGCGCGCAATGTGAAAAGCACGGTTTCGTTCGGGTACAGCGCCGCGGCGCCGGAATGCAGGGCCGTGGCGCCGGTGGTACTGGGAGTTCGCTGGGTGCAGGCCGCAGCCGAATGCAGGACGCGACGCCGAACGCAGGAATTTTCTGGAGTGAGCGCCGGGCCACGCGGGCCGCGGCGCGGATTTTTCACAGAATAAAGTAAAATCAGGATATTTTGTTAAAAGACTACGAGGGTGACAAGTGTCCTCCCATCCTTTTGACCGCATAGGGTCCTATTTTAGGCCAAGTCTTGGAAGACTTGGCCATTTCATCTCAAAAACCCTCCCAAGGAAATCCTCTCCCTTTTCTCTAGTTTTTTTTTTTAAGAAACCTTGCCTTAGGAGAACTTGTTGGAGCGGCGGCAAGAAGGAAAAGTGTGGGTAAACTTGTGGGAAGCGCCATGGACGAGTTTGACGGAAAAAAAGTGGAAGAAAGGGGCTTTTGTGGGCTTCTCCAAAGGTAAAAGTTTCCCCTTCTCTTGAGTATGAGTTAATACTTGTTATAGTAGTTTAGAAATGAGCCTGAGGCTGTTATATTTAAGATTGAATAGATTTGGATCTTGTTGTCTTGTTGAAAACCGAAATGGGCATGTTAGCCTTAAGATTTTAACTTCAATTTGGTTACTAATTTAGACATCACATGTTGGGGGGATTGTAGTTGTTGAAGATGTCTAGGGCTAGATATCATGTTAGACCTAAGAACTTGGATTGGAAAGAATTGGAAAGGGGTTTAGGATTTGTTTATTGTCGCCAAGAATGGCATGGGATTATTGGTTTATTTTGTATTATTGTGGGGCTAAATTTTACACGTATTGTTAGGCGTGTAATCCCCTTGTTTTTGCTGGATTAATTGAGCCTTAAATGTGGCGTTGGTTATTGAATTCGCCTGAAAGAGGTGGCATAGTAGTAGAAACAAAGGAAGTGTTGTCCAAATTTCCGTAGAATGTAGGGACCTTGCACTTAGTTTATTCTACGCTCAAGCTAGAGATTGATAGACGCTTTATGACCCTTTATAGGATTGAAGTACTACGCAGCATATTCTTCTTGGGGAGATAAGATCGTGGAGCATTTTGCTTATCATTTGACAATCGTCGCGAGGTATGTGATTCTTCCTATCCTCTTCAAAGATGATTATTTGTGAAATATATAGTGCAGTAGATGCACGTGTGTTAAAGGAATTTGATTTCCCTTGTTGTGCCTTGACTTGATATGAAGTGTAAAGGTCTTGATTGTTTGAAAAAGTAGGAAAATCTTATTCGTTAGTAATAAGTACTCGGTGGTTAAAGAATAAGCCCTCTTGGTCTCATAAGGGCTTATAGTTGTAATCGTTGTTTAAAACATAAAGTGTTATAACGGCTTTATGGGAAGTTTGTTATAACCACTTTATGTAGGTAAAAGAATGGTTTGTTGTTTTCAAAAGATAAGAGACTTGACTTATAATTGACCTAAATGGTGTTGAAAAGTGTGCAACCTCTTTCGTGAAAAATGAGTACTTGGTTTTTAAAAGAATTATTGAAATCAAGTTTTGATTTTCTTACAAATTCCAAAGTAAGGAACTCGATTTCTAAAAGAAAAGAGACTTAAGGATTTGAAGTGTTTTGGTTTAAAAGAAAGGCAGTGTTTTGTCTTGACTTGTTTTAAAACATAAAGTGTTATAATAGCTTTATGGGAAGTTAGTTATAACGACTTTATGGAAAATAAAGAAATGGATTCATTATTGGATTTAGAATGGTAACTTAATTTTTGGGAAAAGAGAAGTAACTTGTTTTCAAATATTGAACTCTTTGTGATGGAAAAACATAAGTGACTTGGTTATAAAAGGTAGGAGTAGCTTGATCTTAAAGGGGTGAGATACTTGGGGTTTAAGGGTATACTTGACGGTGCAAAGGTTGTTTAAAGTACTCGAGTCGCTGTAACTTGCCTATGCTTGTTGGATAGCCTTTGTTGTGCAAGTGTTTGATTGTGTGCTACCGAGCCTCTCGATGGAGGGCCGACTATCCGTTGATTGATGGACATATCGACACGCTGGGTAGCCCACGCATGCTTCCACTATATCGATCCTCTCGACATACCGACACGCCGGGTAGCCCACGTATGCTTTCATTGTGAGTGTTATCTTGTTATTTGTTCGACATACCGACACGCCGGGTAGCCCACGGTATGCGCCCACATGGGTATTATCTTGTTATTTGTCCGACATACCGACACGCTGTAGCCCACGTATGCTTCCACAAGGATTGTTATCTTGTTATCTCCTTCGCATACCGACACGCTGATGGTCCACGTACGGGCCCACTAGACGCCCAGGCCACGCTTATACCGAGTGAGACGCCGGGCACGCGCCATTATGCGCGTTAAATTCCCGGTTGTATTTGAGTGATGATTTCACGCACGAGTCCCGACTGACATGATCGCTATATGTGGTGTACTGTAGTTTGGTTATCATACATGTCTCCTGCTTTATATAGACTATTATGATTTCATTTACGATTTTTTTCGCCACATACTTGGTACTGTTAGATCGACTTCTTCGGGCCGCGCTCATGCCGCAGTCGAGGTACATAGCTTGGTCGATCCGCACTCTGTGGGCTAAAAGGGCGAAAAACAGGATATTTTGATAAGGCCCATGGGAGGTGACAAGTGTCCCTCCCATCTTTTGACCAAGTGAGGGTCTTATTTTAGGGCCAAGTCTTCAAGACTTGGCCATTTGCAAGGGTTTCCCTAAGAAAAATCCCTCTCTTCTCTCTCAAATTGTTGTTATAACTTGAGCATGAGTAGTTATAACTATATGGTACGGTAGACGTACGTGATTTAAATAAGGTAAAGTCATTTTGATATACTTGACTTGTTTTAAAGATGCCTAGTTGGTTGAGTTAGAGGACTACCTCACTTGTCCTTGAGGAAAGGTTATAAGAGAGGACTAACTCACTTGTCCTTGAGGAAAGGCCAAGTCCTTGAGGAAAGGTTATAAGGTGAAGCTTGCTGATCCGCACTCTTAGGGGCCGCGGCGCCAAGGCGGGATTTTTACGCGGAAAGGGGCGAAAAACAGGGGATATTTTGATAGGCCCATGGAGGGTGACAAGTGTCCTCCCATCTTTGACCAATCGAGGGTCTTATTTTAGGCCAAGTCTTCAAGACTTGGCCATTTGCAAGTGGTTTCTAAGAAAATCCCTCTCTTCTCTCTCAAATCACGAACCCCTATGAGATTTTTGGGAAGGCTTCAAGAAGGAAAATGTTGGAAAGCTTGTAGAGTTCAGTGGGCGATTTTAAAGTGAAGAAGATTTCGGAAAGATGGCTTCTTAAGGTAAAACCTTCACCTTCTTGCGTAATTGAAGATTTCAAGTTATAGTAGTTAAGAAATGAGCCTGAGGCTGTTATATTAAAGTTTGAAAAGATATGGATCTTGTCGCCTGTTGAAAACCGAAAATGGGCACGTTAGCCACCATGTTGTAATCAATTGGGTTGTTAGCTTAAATCATTGCATGTTATAAATAGGAGGGTATATAATTGGTTATGATTTTATATACCATGTTGGAATAACGAGTTGGATTAAAAGGAAATTGAAAGGAAAGTGATAATTGTTGTAATATTATAGTCGAACGTGGCTTGGAATTTTTGGTTTGATTTGTATTATTGGGCGCAGAATTTTACGCCGTCCGTAGCGTGTAATCCCCTTTGATTAGTTGAATTGTCGCGGCCCTAAATACGGCGCTTGGTTGTTGAATTCGACCTTGAAAAGGTGGAAAAGTACGTAGAAACAAAGGAAGTGTCATCCAATTTTTCCCGTAGAACGCGGACTTTACATTAGAATATTCTACGCCGAAGCTAGAAGCTAATAGACGATTATGGTCATTATAGGTTGACATCTACTAAGGCATTTTGGACTTGGCAATTGGATTAAACATAAGAGGTATGTGGAAACTTTCTTATCACTGAGCAATGAGTAGTTATAACTATATGGTACGGTAGACGTACGTGATTTAAATAAGGTAAAGTCATTTTGATATACTTGACTTGTTTTAAAGATGCCTAGTTGGTTGAGTTAGAGGACTAACTCACTTGTCCTCGAGGAAAGGTTATAAGAATGGGTTATTCTAATGGGTAGACAAGGACTCCTTGATGTGAAAAAGTATGGAACTATTATAAAGATAAGAACTTGTTTTCTAAGTTAAGAATTTTGTCTTCTAAAGTAAAGAGATTTCAAGTATTTTGAAATTAGTGTAACTTGAATCAAGTACAAGCCTCTTGGTTATAAAGAGAGCAAAGTGGTCTAAGACATAAAGCGCGGATTTTTGACGCGAAGGGCTAAAAACAGGGATATTTTGATAAAAGGCCTATGGAGGGTGACAAGTGTCCTCCCATCTTTGACCAAAGGAGGGTCTTATTTTTGGCCAAGTCTTCAAGACTTGACCATTTTGCAAGTGGTTTCCCAAAAGAAAATCCTCTCTCTCTCAAATTGATGAACCCCTGAGATTTTTGGAAGGGCTTCAAGAAGGAAAAGTGTTGGCACGCTTCAGAGGACTCTTGTGAGTAATTTTGAAGTGAAGAAGATTTCTGAAAGAGGGCTTCTTGAGGTAAAATCTCCTCCTTCTTGTATATTTGAAGATTTCAAGTTATAGTAGTTAAGAAGTGAGCCCGAGGTCATATATTTAAAGCTTGAAAAGATTGGTGGTGTCGACTTGTGAAAACCGAAATGGGCATGTTAGCCACCATGTTGTAATCAATTGGGTTGTTAGCTTAAATCATTGCATGTTATATATAGGGGTATGTAATTGGTTATGATTTATATAACATGTCGATAACGAAGTTGGGTTAAAAAGGAAATTGATAATTGTTGTGATATTATAACCGAATGTGACTTTGAATGATCGATTGTTCAGACATGGGCAGAATTTTACGCCCCGTAAAGGCGTGTAATCCCCTTTTTGGTTAGCTGGATTGTTGTGCCTTAAATGCGGCGTTTGGTTATTGAATTCGGACCTTGAAAAAAGTGGAAAAGTAAGTAGAAACAAAGGAAGTGCTGTCCAAATTTTCCGTAGAACGAGGGACTTTTCATTAGAATATATTACGTTGCTAGAAGCTAATAGACGACATGGTCATTATAGGTTGACATCTACGGACGACATATTGGACTTGGCAAGTGGATTAAACAATAGAGGTATGTAGAACTCTTCTTATCTCTTGAGCATGAGTAGTTATAACTGTATGGTACGGTAGACGTACGTGATTTTTTTAAATGAAGTGAAGTCATTTGATATATTTGACTTGTTTTAAGGATGTCTAGTTGGTTGAGTTAGAGAATTAACTCACGTGTCCTTAAGGAAGAGTTATAAGAATGGTTTATCCTAATAAGGTAGACAAGGATTTCTTGACATGATCAAGTATAGAATACTAGATTTGGGAAGTATTGATTCTTGAACTATTCTAAAGTTAAGAAACTTGTTTCCTAAGTTAAGATTTTTGAAGTATTTTGAAAGTAGTGTAACTTGAATTGAAGTACAAGCCTCTTGGTTATAAAGAGAGCAAAGTGGTATAAAACATAAAGAGTTATAACGGCTTTATAGAAAGTTAGTTATGACGGCTTTATGAGAGGGTAAGGACGTCTTAGTTCTAATGCATAAAGTTAGTATAACGGCTTTATGGGAAGTTCGTTATAATAACTTTATGGAAGGTTAAAGGAACGGTTTTTCTCGAGTAGATAAACAATGATAAAAGAATGGAAGCTAAGAAAGGCAATTTGATTTAAAGGCATCAATTGCTTAAAGTTATAAATGAGGGTCACTTGATTTGTGAGTCAAGTATATTTCTAATAGTATAGTGACTTGTTTGAAATGTAGTAAGCCTTGATACTACGTGCTAGTATCTGGGTCTTATGTGGAAAAGGGATCTTGGAAAAAATAGAAATACATAGTACTTTGGGTTGAATTTCCTGACTTGTTAAGTGATATGAAAAGTGCCTTAAGGTCATAAAACGAGATCCATTTTGTATGTTAACGAAAGTCTAAAGAAGTTAGGAGTTACTTGGACGCATCACAATGATGGAGGATTCCACGTATGCTTCCATTGCCTCCTCATGAGTCTACCGACGCATCAGTTGATGTGGGATTCCACGTATGCTTCCCCGTCATATGAGTTACTCGACGCATCCGTTGATGCTGATTCCACGCATGCTTCCATGGTCTTAGTATGAGTTTACGACATACCGTCGCTGATTTGGGATTCCACTGTATGCACCGTGACATGCTTACGATGCAGGATCCCGAGGCATGTAGTTTGGCGGTAAGAGTATACCCGGCGGTAAATCCTCAAGATAGTTATACCACCGCTTCGTGGATTTTCTACCCACGATACGGCGAATACCTCACGCGAGTCCTTATGGGCTTACGCGGTGAAATAGTCCCACGCGGGTGCACACCTATGCTAGGAATACTCTCACGCGGTCCACACGACCTACGCGGTGAAATAGTCCTGTGGGTAGGATTGCTTAAGGATACCGCAGCGAGTGGTCCCGCTGATCGCGAGTCATGTACCCGAGACGGAATTCCACGCACGAGATATATATGTATGTATTGTACGGCACGCCGACGTTGAGGTAGGATGCCACGCGCGCCACATGGTTGTATTTTACTCACTACCGTCAGCGATCGGGAATTCCACGCAGAGGATATAGATTTACGTGGTCGCGCGCGTACGCCGACGGAGGTAGGTGCCACGCGCGCCACATGGTTAGATTTTACACCTAGCGGCCGACAGATGGGAATCCCACGCGCGCTTTGATATTCGAGGGTCGTGTTCATAGCCCCGCGTGACTATCGCTCATATGTGGAAACAGTCGCATAAGGTAAAATCGACTTTCATTACTTCTACTTCAAGAAGGCTCAGTGGCATCGTTAATCAAGTTATCATATATGTCTTCACCGTATTTTGACTATTATTATTTAAATTACAGATTTTCACTTGCATACTTGGTACATATTTTTGTACCGACTCATTCGGGGCTGCGCTCATACCGCAGTCGAGGTACATAGCTTGTTGATCCGCACTCCTAGGATCACTGCTCGCCTCGTAAAGCTCCATTTTCTCCGAGGCTTTGTCTTTGGTATGGTTCCTCGTGGTTGACTTTGTACATTCCGGTATGGCGTGGCCCCGTCCCGTCACATATGTTATGTAAACTCTGCAGGTCCGGCTGTCATATCTGTGGGTCACTTTATAAAAAAATCGAGGTAACTGTTGGATTTGTTTATATCTGGAGGTAGCCTTATCTACCGACCTATTATTTATTTCATTGTTTAAGTTATGTATGTTCCGCTTATCTCTCGATGTAACCAAGGTGCCTGTGTAGGGCACCACGCGCCCGGCTCCGTCGTGACAAAAGTGGTATCGAGCGCTAGTCCTCGGAAAGTGTCTACGCATCGCGTTCTAGTAGAGTCTTGATTATTGACGTGTCAGGCACCACATCTATAATCGTGAGGTCAGCAGGACATTTAGGATTTGTTTCCATTCTTCTCCTCCGAGATCGCGGCAAGAGAGTCGTCCTACTAGGTTGAATCCTCTCCGATCTATTCTTATGTATCGATATGCCCACCTGGCGCGACTGTGGCCCGTGGGCGGCAAGGCAAAGCAGGAATTGTTAGTGGTACACGAGGATTTCTAGGAATCAGCCCGCACTATGCCCGAGGTTATGGGGATCGACGAGATCAGCCACGCCGACAGATAGAGAGCCGAGAGCAGAACACCGTGAGGTTCCTGCACTGAGCCTCCGCCCACAAACTGTGGCCGAGTATAGAGATTACTGAGAGCGATCCGATTATTGACTAGCATTGTATGTGGCGGCACGACAGAGCCAGGCTAACCCTAGAGCCGATAGTTTGAGGATTCGGACTTTCGAGTGCAATCCACCCGAATTCTATGGTTCGAGGTCCGGCGAGGACCTCGGAGTTCATTCGCAGTGCAATGACTATGCAGTGCTTAGGGCCTCGAGACTCGAGTCCTTGTGTTAGCTTACCGTTACGCGATATCGCGTTGAACCGGTTTGAGTCGCGGGTGTTGTCAGAGGTACGGGTGCTCCTCCACTGCTTGGGGTGAGTTCACTGATCCTTCCTCGATCACTTTTGCCTCCCGAGACGGCGAGAGCCCGCTGATAGGTTCTTAGCGTTAAGACAGAATGGGAGAACCATCGAGAGTACAACCCGAATTTGACTCATCGCTGTATGCACCCACTATCATGCGGATATGGCGACAGAGTTCACCGCTATGTGATGGGACTAGACCGATATGGTTACCGTGACGTCCGGGAGTGGCTCTTCACCTGTGTATGTATATTGCCAGATGCGCAGCTTATGCACGGGATTGAGGATAGGGAGAGAGAGCCACCAAATTCACCACCAAGAGGCTGTGACTACAGAGTTTCAGATAGTTTTCGAGGCGACAAATTTCAAAGAATGTTAGACTACATTTCACCGACGCAGAGTGCTCCTTCTCGCCTTCCGCGAGTGGTTTGACCGCCAGGATATTCGAGCGGTCGTGGCTCCGTGGTCGCGGTTCACGATGTCCGGGATAGTAGCTGCGAGGCCACCTTGCCTCGGTGTGGTTACCGTGGTAGAGCTTATTTTGGGAATGCCTGACTAGTCGACAATTGTTATGCTGCGCCAACAGGCCATTTGGCGCGGATCGTCCGACCAGGTGGCATCGCGGATAGCACGCCTATCGGGTCGGGCCATGGTTTTTCGCCTTCAATGGCTAGGCAGGATGTTCATGCACCGGCAGGCCGCGGCAGAGGTCGTGGTAGCAGTTCCCAGTTTTAGCGGTCCTTTTACCCGTCTATGCGACTTCAGGTATATTTTTATCCTTTAGAGACTTGTATGCATGACAAAGTTGTTATATGTTTAAGTGTCATGAACGGATTATATTGAGACTATGTATGTATGCTAGAAGTAGGTGGAAAGTACGATAAGAAAAGCATTTTAGGCCTTGAATGGAGTAAATAGCGTTGGTGCACCCTGATCTGCTTTCTGGTCGACCATGATGAGGGATACGCGAGTGCGATATATTAAGGTCATAAGTGGCATAATAAAGTTCCATTAATTGTAAAGTACGAGGAATATTAGATTGGCTCCAAAAGAACATTCGGGGACGAATGTTTCTAAGGGGAGAAGAATGTTACACCCCGTAAATTCAAGAGGTTAAGTTAAGAACATATGAAAGAAAATAAGATTTGAATTTGGAAGGTCAGTGGGTGGAAAATGTTACAGCATACTTTCACCAACTTTGAGCGGTATATCTCCTAGTTCCTTAGGAGTTTTGAGGAGTTTTAAAAGACTAGTATGAAGGTTGTTGAGTCTAGTTTCCAACGCAACAAACCGCTCGCCGATCGACATCGGTAGGAAGTTACGCGTTAGAAGTTCCGTGGCTGACGCAGGAGACAGCTTCCCAAATAGCGCCGCAGTACCAAGCGCCGATATTTCCGAAAGTCCTTCGAGGTTGCAGCGCGCGCCGAATGCAGGAAATTCTCGTGGCGCCACGCGCCAAGGCGGATTTTTACGCGAAAGGGTCGAAAAACAGGATATTTTGATAAGGCCTATGGGAGGGTGACAAGTGTCCCTCCCATCTTTTGACCAAGTGAGGGTCTTATTTTAGGGCCAAGTCTTCAAGACTCGCCATTTGCAAGTGGTTTCCTAAGAAAATCCTCTCTTCTCTCTCAAATCATGAACCCCTGAGATTTTTGGGAAGGCTTCAAGAAGGAAAAATGTTGGAAAGCTTCAGAGAGTTCGAGCAAGCGATTTTAAAGTGAAGAAGATTTCGAAAGAGGGCTTTCTTGAGGTAAAACCTTCACCTTCACGTAATTGAAGATTTCAAGTTATAGTAGTTAAGAAATGAGCCCGAGGTCGTTATATTAAAGTTTGAAAAGATATGGATCTTGTCGCCTCTTGAAAACCGAAATGGGCACGTTAGCCACTCATGTTGTAATCAATTGGGTTGTTAGCTTAAATCATTGCATGTTATAAATAGGAGGGTATATAATTGGTTATGATTTTATATACCATGTTGGAATAACGAAGTTGATTAAAAGAAAATTGAAAGGAAAGTGATAATTGTTGTAATATTATAGCCGAACGTGGCTTGGAATTTTCGTTTGATTTGTATTATTGTGGGGCAGAATTTTACGCGCCCCGTAAAGGCGTGTAATCCCCTTTGATTAGTTGAATTGTTGTGCCCTAAATACGACGCTTGGTTGTTGAATTCGACCTTGAAAAAGGTGGAAAAGTACGAGAAACAAAGGAAGTGTCGCCCAATTTTTCCGTAGAACGCGGACTTTACATTAGAATATTCTATGTTCAAGCTAGAAGCTAATAGACGTATTATGGTCATTATAGGTTGACATCTACGAAGGCATTTTGGACTTGGCAATTGGATTAAACATAAGAGGTATGTGGAAACTTTCTTATCACTGAGCACGAGTAGTTATAACTATACGGTACAGACGACGTGATTTAAATAAGGTAAAGTCATTTTGATATACTTGACTTGTTTTAAAGATGCCTAGTTGGTTGAGTTAGAGGACTAACTCACTTGTCCTCGAGGAAAGGTTATAAGAACGGGTTATTCTAATGGTAGACAAGGACTCCTGATGTGAAAAAGTATGGAACTATTATAAAGATATGAACTTGTTTTCTAAGTTAAGAATTTTGTCTTCTAAAGTAAAGAGATTTGAAGTATTTTGAAAGTAGTGTAACTTGAATTGAAGTAAAAGCCTCTTGGTTATAAAGAGAGCAAAGTGGTCTAAGACATAAAGAATTATAACGACTTTATGGGAAGTTAGTTATGACGGCTTTATGAGAGGGTAAGGACGTCTTAGTTCTAATGCATAAAGTTAGTATAACGGCTTTATGGGAAGTTGGTTATAATAACTTTATGGAAGTTTAAAGGAACGGTTTTTCTCGAGTAGATAAACAATGATAAAAGAATGGAAGCTAAGAAAGGCAATTTGATTTAAAGGCATCAATTGCTTAAAGTTATAAACGAGGTCACTTGATTTAGGTCAAGTATATTTCTAATAAGATAGTGACTTTTTGAAATGTAGTAAGCCTCGATACTACTGCTAGTATCTTGGGGTCTTATGTGAAAAGGATCTTGGAAAAAATAGAAATACATAGTACTTTGGGTTGAATTTCCTGACTTGTTAAGTGATATGAAAAGTGTCTTAAGGTCATAAAATGAGATCCATTTTGTATGTTAACGAAAGTCTAAAGAAGTTAGAGTTATTTGGACGCATCTGCTGATGGAGGATTCCACGTATGCTTCCATTGCCTCTCACGAGTCTACCGACGCATCGCAGTTGATGTGGGATTCCACGTATGCTTCCTCGTCATAGTATGAGTTACTTCGACGCATCGACTGATGTGGGATTCCACGCATGCTTCCATGGTCTTAGTATGAGTTTACGGGACATACCGTTAGTGATGTGGGATTCCACGTAAGCACCGCGACATGCTTACGATGAGGATCCCAAGGCACGTAGTTCGGCGGGTAAGAGTATACCCGGCGGTAAATCCCAAAGATAGTTATACCAACCGCTGCGGATTTGCTACCCACGACGCGAGGAATACCTCACGCGAGTCCCATGGCTTACGCGGTGAAATAGTCCCACGCGCGGGTACAACCTATGCGAGGAATACCTCACGCGGTCCACACGACCTACGCGGTGAAATAGTCCCGTGGGTAGGATTGCTTAAGGATACCGCAGCGAGCGGTCCCGCTGATCACGAGTCATGTACCCGAGACGGGAATTCCACTGCACGCAGATATATATATGTATGTATTGTGCTGTACGCCGCTGAGGTAGGATGCCACTTCGCGCCACACGGTTGTATTTTACTCACTACCGCTTCAGCGACGGGGAATTCCACCGCAGAGGATATAGATTTACGTGTTGCGCAGGCACGCCGACAACAGGTAGGTGCCACGCGCGTGTCACATGGTTAGATTTTACACCCAGCGGTCGACGTTGACGGGAATCCCACGGAGCGCTTTGATATTCGAGGGGTGTTCATAGCCCCGTGTGACTATCGCTCATACGTGAAACAGCCGCATAAGGTAAAATCGACTTTCATTACTTCTACAAGAAGGCACGTAGTAATCGTTAATCGGTTATCATATATGTCTTCACCGTATTTTGACTATTATGATTTAAATTACGCATTTTCGCTTGCATACTTGGTACATATTTTTGTACCGACTCTTCGGGCCGCGCTCATGCCGCAGTCGAGGTACATAGCTTGTTGATCCGCACTCCTAGATCACTGCTCGCTTCTCGTAAAGCTCCATTTTCTCCGAGGCTTTGTCTTTGGTATGGTTCCTCAAGTGGTTGACTTTTGTACATTCCGGTATGGCGTGGCCCCGTCCCGCCACATATGTTATGTAAACTCTTAGAGGTCTGTAGTCATATTCAGGGTCACTTTATAAAAAAATCGAGGTAATCGCCGTTGATTTGTTTATATCCGGAGGTAGCCTTATCGCTGACCTATTATTTATTTCATTGTTTAAGTTATGTATGTTCCATTGCTTATCTCGATGTAAACCGTAGGGTGCCTGTGTAGTGGCACCAGCCGCGGCCCGGTCGGGTCGTGATACCTATCAATGCGAGCGCACTGCGGAATCCTCCACACCGCCAGACGTCCAAGTAAGATCATAACAAATCAACCGGCCCTCCATTGAGAGACGTGGTGGTATAAAAATACAATACTGGCACAACAAGGCTATCACACGCAAACATAGGCAAGTTACACACAACTCAAGGTACTTTCATTTTATGTCAATAATACGGGTTTCAAACCCAAAAATAATACTCACTTTCATTCTTTCAAAAAGACCTCTTTTACGTAAAAGATACTAATACTCGTAGTATCAAAAACACATTTCCTTTTCAAACCAAATTACTTTACTTTCAAAAACCTTTACAAGACTTTTAAAATCAAGTACTCTATACTTTTAACCCAAGTGCCTTTCTTTTAAAACAACATCAAGTATACTCTTTAAAACTCAAATACTTACTCTTTTCAAAACAAGTAACCTATACTTAAATCAAGTTACCATTTTAAAACCAATGATAAAACCATTCTTTTGCTTTCATAAAGTCGTTATGACTAACTTCCCATAAAGTCGTTATAACACTTTATGTTTTAAACCAATTTAAGACAAAACCATGTCTCTCTTTTAAACCAAAACTCTTCAATTCCTCAAGTCTCTTTTCTATTAGAAATCAAGTTCCTGTTAAAGACCAAATACTCATTTCTCGCGAATGAGCTTTCACAACTTTCTACACAATTCGAGTTCTTCATATATCCTATCAAGTCAAATATAAGTCAAGTCCTTTATCTTTTAAAATCAAGAAACCAACCAAATTCACTTAGAACACGTACGCTCACCGCATTTACATAGTTCACAACAATCAAGCTAGAAAAGATAGGAAGAGGTTCACATACCTCGCGACGATTATCGATAATTAACAAAATGCTCCAAGTACTACAACCTTGCTAGCCTTTTCCACCCTTCAAGTAGAATACGCCACTCGTAGTACTTCCACATATATCGCCATAAACGCCTATCAACTTCTACATCTCTTCGTAGAATATTCTAAATACAAGATTCCTTTATTCTACGTAAAATTCGCAAAGACCTCCCCGCAACCACCTAAATCTCCTCCTCTACTCAGGCCCGCTACCAGGCCAACAACTCCCAGGGGGGAGGGTTACACGTCTAATCGGACGTGTACAATTCTACTTCACAATAATACTACACAAGTCATCAGAATACAATCCAATATAAATACGCTTCAATACTTTATAATCATCCTTCCAATAAATCTTATACTCAATTCTAAATTACTACAATATGTAATATCCAATTACAATAGGGACATAGATCATTACCTCGATAAGCCCAAAATTATCCAAGATATATGTCGATCCCGAGCAACGCTTAGCTCCAACTCCTTACGCCCAACCCGCCTCCACCACTTAGAAGTTTCTAAACAACTTCTCTTAACATTTCAACCAAGCTAGAAGATTTTTCTGTGGTTTCACTTTGCGACTATTGGAATAAAGTAGTATTTTCGGCCCTAGTATTCAAACAACTTTGGAATACTACTAGGGATACTAGGCCAAGGTATTTGGGATTATACAACAATACACAAAGTATTTTCTACACAAGAGGGGAGGGACTAAACAAGACTAAAGCTTTAGTGAGTATTTTGCCTGGAAGACTTAAGTGTGGAATGAATATTATGCCTTGCACTACGGGTATTTATAAGAAACAAGGGTCATGATCAAGTCTGGGTGGTCAAGATTGGGCCATGTGTGTGGGTCCCACCACACCACATGGCCAACTAAATTTAGTGCCAGTGTTAGGCCATTCGGCCACTAGCCACTGTCCCACCAATTTCTACCACACGCCACTCGCGGGTGACACGTGTCGCCTCTCACTCACCAAAATATTTCATCTTCCAAAATATCCAAAATACCAAAATCTCAAAACAAAGCTGGCTCTACAAAATCAGAATTTCTCCCGTGGGCCCCACGTGACCATTTCCAAAATAAAATCTCATAATTCTAATATAATCCAAGAAGTCCAATACCAAACTGGGAATCCAATTCCCATTAACGAACCTTTTTCCTTCACAACACCCTAAACTTTTCCGCTAAAAAAATCACACCTTTCTTTCTTTCCAAAATTTCATCAGATTCTCGCACGTGACGTCCTCACATACATACTCCTAGAACTACTGGTATAACATTCTTCCTCTTAGAAACATTCGTCCCAATGTTCCTTCTAAGTCTCCAAAACATAATCAAGGCTTGTGATAGTCTTCACTACTATACTTACTAAACCAAACTCGCCACCAATGGCCATAGTATAACATACATGCAACTCTCAATCCAAGCCAACGATAATCACCTCTAACGTGCATATAACAACACAAAACTTCCACCCATGGACCAAAGGATACTTTCTTCCTCATCACTTATAAAAAGGACACTTCCATCATCTTAACACATCTTAGCCTCTTTTCTTACTCGTCGTGATCTTCCTCAGACACTCAAATCTTCCTACAATACGCACTCATATTTCTCATTGCTTCGCTTCCAAAATCTCGGTCACTATCTCTAACTTGGTCATCAAACTAGCCTCAAATTTCCTTAAGGCCATTCCCGACCTTCACGATCCGATTCTGGTCGAACATATCCACGAACTCGTACGATGGTTACCCAAACCTGGGCTTAGCACCTCGTGACCCTACCACCGCGACCACCTCGAACCGACTCACCCCAAACCGGCCGCGGGTTGACCCGCGAACGGTCCTCAACCCGACCCATAATCGTTGCACTCTTGTTCCCCGATCCGGAACAACCTTACCTATACAAGTACTGAAAGCTACCACTTTCATCTTACGCAACCCAAGGAATTATCCCACTAATACACCCCATGTATATAATGCTCTCCGATAAGGATCACCCGCAAAGTCTTTTACTCGAGACGAACTTACATCTAAGGTCTCAACGTAATATCCTAAGGTTCGCAATTTTCTCATCCCCGCATTTACCCTTTTCACTAACCGTGCTTCTAAATCACCTTTTAACTCTAAGCCATCCGATCATAACACTTAACACATCATCATAACATCAATACATACTAGTCTCTGTAGGTTAAGGATATACCAGAATAAAGCTGCTCAAAGGACCGCTAAAATCGGGAACTTCCACCGCGACCTCTCGTACCGCCGGCGGCATGAACATCCCGCCTAGCTGGGAAGGTGAAGAACCCGCAATCGATCTCGTAGTCAGGCTAATCCACTGCTACCTCGGTCTGATGGGCCGCCAAATGGCCCCGCTGGCCGCAAGAATAACAATCTCCCAAATTAGTACGACACTCTCTTATGAAGTTTTCCACAACGCCACATCGAGACAAGGGTGACCTTATCCGCGAGCACTTACTCCTCGAAAGTCAAACTCGAGCCCCGACCGCCTCGATATCCCGAACGCCCCAAGATCGCGGAGGGCCACTTGCAGACTTGGGGAGGCGATAATCGCTCGCTGCTGAGGCGCCCGCTCAAAAGTCGCCAAAGACCTCGCTATTCGCCTCTTCTCGCTGATCCCGCCATTCCGTCGACCTCTCCGTGCCTCACATCCAAGTGCATAAGCTCGCACGCGGCAATGTCCATGCCCGGTCAAGAGCTACGCCCGAGCAACTCTCGCCAAATAATCGCCTAGCCTCGCGACATAGCGGCACTCGCCCTCCATACTAGCTACTAACGCGGACATACCGAGCCAATGAGTCGAACTCCACATTGTACTCAACCAGACGCCTGCTCGCCTCAACACCAAAAATCGTTTACCGAGCCCTCCTCATCCGGGAGGCAAGAAATGTGCAATAAATGCTTCGAGAACTCGCTCCATACGGCCGAAGTGCATGCCCTCCCGACAGCCCCACGAATCAAACCACGATCGCAGATCACGCAATGATGAACCCAAGACCACCGACTCGGTCTCCAAGCCTCGATCACTCACGATCCGTCAGAATTCATCGGATGAACTCCTCGCGATCATCCTCGTGCCTCGACCAGAACTCAAGCGGCTACCGTAAAGTCCCGTAGCCTCAAACTATCCGCCTCGGGTGAAATCCACGGTGCATCGGAATTGCCGCTGGCCCACTTATCCTCATGTCCGCCACAACTCGCTAGCAATCGCCATCTCCTCAGAGCCCATCTCCTCCGCTTCCAGCCGCGGACCTGAGGCTCGTGTATCGTGGTCTCGCAGCCATCGCCGCGCTCTAAACTCGCTGGGCCGCGGCATCGAGAATCCGCCGTCTGTAGCACCACCTGTAAAATCGCCTCTCGCTCGTACTCCTCTCGTGTTCTCGTCCGCAGCCTCCTCGATGCCTTGCCCTTCGGGCTCGGTTGCCTTTCGCAGAGGCATAATCGATATAAAAGAATACGCAGAGGAGTCCAATCGACAACACACTTCTAAGGCACGATCTCGAGTGAGAAAATGGAAACTAATCCTAAATGTCTCGCAGCCTCGACATAGATGTGGTGCACAACACACCGATAATCAAGACTTACTAGACACGGTCAGTAGACACTTTCCGAGGACTAATCGCTCGATACCACTTTTGTCACGACCGATCCTGCCCGGATCGTGCCTTACCCTGCACCCTAGTGATACAACATCGAGAAAATCAGAAATAAAAACTAAAACATGAGACAAGACATAAAGTATGAAACAAAGCAACTAAAACGGTCACCTTCCCGAATATATACATATATATATCAACTCAATAGCTTAAATCTTTTACAAACGCTGCCACAACAAGATTACATGCACTTCTAAGAATGTAATTATAACTATGACGGGATGTGGCTCCGCCATACCCCGAATGTACAAATAACTACACCGACAGTGGACTATACCAAAGATGAGCCTCCGAGAAACGGAGCTTCCTAAAACGTCAATCGTGATCCTACGAGCGAGGATCCACAATCAATGTACTTCTACCGCAGATGAACGCAGCCCAAGCGAGGTCGCACAACAGTACCAAGTATGTGAAATCAAAATATCAGAAATGAAATCATAGTAGTCTATAAAAAAACAGAGACATATATGATAACCAAATTACAAGACATAATATGTAAGCAAATACGCCAAGTCGTGGACTCACACCTCAAAGTCATCACTCAAATATAAATACGGGTCTCACGCCCACAACATCAATCATGCCCGTGGAATACCTTCCTCATCACGGCAGCCTATGATATAGTAACACCAAGAAGTACATGAACACCAGTCCCACCTGTGTCATAAAACCGTGACGGCAAGTACGGGCGCTAACTACCGATACCAAAGCCGCATCATCAATCGACCGGCAAGTACGAAGCCAACTACCGATACCAAAGTCGTACTAACAATACTATACAACCAAACCACGGTCGACACGGCAAGTACGAAGCCAACTACCAGATACCAAAGCCGTGTCACGAGCTGATCGGCAAGCACGAGGCTAACTACCGGATACCAAGGTCGATTACGAGATTTCGCCACGGTTCGACACGGCAAGTACGAAGCCAACTACCAGATACCAAAGCCGTGTCACGAGTCGACCGGCAAGTACGAGGCTAACTACCGATACCGCGTCAGATCACGAGACTTCGCCACTAAACCGACCCGGGCAAGGCGAAGGCTAACTACTGCGTACTAAGGCCGAATCACCACGAGACGGCAAGTACGAAGCCAACCACCGTGATACCAAGGCCGAATCAAGAAAACCTCGCGGAGAGCTAGTCAATGGAATAACGCTATCAATGAGCGCACCTGCGGAATCCTCCGTCACACGCCAGACGCCCAAGTAAGATCATAACAAATCACCGCCTCCATCGAGAGATGCGGTGGTATAGAAATACAATACTAGCACGACAAGGCTATCACACGCAAACATAGGCAAGTTACACACAACTCAAGGTACTTTCATTTTATGTCAAAAATACTGTTTCAAACCCAAAAATAATACCTACTTTCATTCTTTCAAAAGACTCTTTTACGTAAAAGATACTAATACTCGTAGTATCAAAACACATTTCCTTTTCAAACCAAATTACTTTACTTTCAAAAACCTTTACAAGACTTTTAAAATCAAGTACTCTATACTTTTAAACCAAGTGCCTTTCTTTTAAAACAACATCAAGTATACTTTAAAACTCAAAAACTTACTCTTTCAAAACAAGTAACCTATACTTAAATCAAGTTACCATTTTAAAACCAATGATAAAACCATTCTTTTGCTTTCATAAAGTCGTTATAACTAACTTCCCATAAAGTCGTTATAACACTTTATGTTTTAAACCAATTTAAGACAAAACCATGTCTTTCTTTTAAACCAAAACTCTTCGATTCCTCAAGTCTCTTTTCTTTTAGCAATCAAGTTCCTTTTAAAGACCAAATACTCATTACTCGCGAACGAGGTTTCACAACTTTCTACACAATTCAAGTTCTTCACATATTATATCAAGTCAAATATAAGTCAAGTCCTTTAGCTTTTAAAATCAATAAACCAACCAAATTCACTTAGCACACGTGACGCTCACCGCATTACATAGTTCACAACAATCATGCTAGAAAAGATAGGAAGAGGTTCACATACCTCGCGACGATTATCGACAATTAGCAAAACGCCCACGATTTAACCTTGCTCGCCTTTTCCACCCTTCAAGTAGAATACGCCACTCGTAGTACTTCAACCTAAAAGGCCACAAAATGTCTATCAACCTCTAGATCTCTTCAGAGAATAATTCTAGATACAAGATTCCTTATTCTACTGAAAATTCGCAAAGACCTCCCCGCAACCACATAAATCTCCTCCTCCAACGAGGCCCGTTACTAAACCAATAATCCCAGTGGGTTACACGCCTAACATGACGTACAATTCTACCCCACAATAATACTACAAGTCTCATCAGAATACAAATTCCATGTAAATACAGCTCAATTCTTTCCATAATCATTCTACATATAGTATACTCAACTATACATTACTACAACATGTAATATCCAATTACAATAGGATAAAGATCATTACCTCGATAAGCCCAAAATTATCCAAGATATGTTTCGATCCCGAGCAACGCTTAGCTCCAATTCCTTACGCCCAACCCGCTCCAAGCAACCCTTAGAAGTTTCTAAACAACTTCTCTTAACACTTCAACCAAGCTTATGAAGATTTTCTAGTGGTTTCATTTCATGACTATTCGAATAAAGTAGTATTTCCTGCTCCTAGTATTGAAATAACTTTGAATACTACTGTGATACTAGGCCAAGGTATTTGGGATTATACAATAATACCCAAAGCATTTTCTACTCTGGGGGAAGGGGGACGAAACAACTACAAAGCGGGAGGAGTATTTTGCCTAAGCTTAAGTGGGATGAAAATTGTCTTCAACCTAAGGGGTATTTATGTAAGAATCATGGTCAAGATTAATGCAAGTGGGTGTGAGGATGGGTACATGTGTGTGGGTAGGTGGCCAACCAAGTGTTCACCACAAAATGGGCCAAAAATCCAAAAAATAAACGGGCTCTACAAACCGTAAATTCTCCCGTGGCCCCACGTGACCAATTTCGAAATAAAATTTCATAATTTCAAATATTCCAAAAGTCCAAATACCAAACTGGGAATCCAATTCCTTTAATCTAACATTTTTCCTTCGCAAAACTGAAACTTTTCCGCCGAAAAATCACATCTTTCTTCCTTTCCACTTTATCGTCAGATTCTCGCACGCACGCCCTCGATACATACCCTGGAACTACGGGTGTAACATTTTTCCTTAGAAACATTCGTCCCAATGTTCCTTCTAAGCCTCTAATCATACAAGCGCCAGATAGTCTTCACTACTATACTTACAAAACCAATTATGCCACACATGGCCATAATATAACATACGCCGCAAAACGCAATCCAAGCCAACGAGGAATCACCCCTAACGTGTATAACAACACAAAAACTTCCACCCATGGTCCAAAGGATACTTTCTTCACATCTATACTTATAAAAAGGACACTTCACATCTTCGCTCTTTTCTTACTGTCGCACTTCTCGTACACTCGAACTCTTCCTCATATACTTACCACATTTCTATTGCTTCGCCAAAATCTCGGTTACTATCTCTAACTTGGTCATCATTAATCGGGAACACTGAGGGATATCCGATTACTCTTCCAAACATAGCAACATGGAATACGGACGCATCGCTCCTAAGTCTGGACGGCATAACTTATAGGAAACCCGCCTATTCTACTATTATCCAAAATGCCCAAAGCACCTCTGCCAAGTTTCCCTTCTTTCCAAATTTTGTCACACCTTCCGGTGGTACCTTCAAGAAGACCCACCACAACCCTCAACTCCAAGTGTCGACGCCGATTATCCACACGACTTCGCTGACTCGAGCCGCTAAAAACCTCTTCTCGATAAGCTTCACCTTACCCACATCCCGCTGAATCAAGTAGGACCAACTATCTCAACCTTGCCAACATCGAACCAATCGACCGACAACCTACACTTTCGCCCATACAAGGCTTCATAAGGCACCATCAGAATACTGAAATGGTAGATAGTATAATACTCAATCAACAAGAGGCAAATAATCCTCACAACTACCCTCAAATCAAAACACCTACCATAACCTATCCTCAAACGTCTGATAAATGCGCTGTTCATCCGCCGCCCGGTGGTGAATGCACATCGAGACTCACCCGAAGTTCCTAACCCCGCCGTAAAACCTCCCAAAAAGAAATAGCCATAACCGGCTCCACTGCTCGCCATAAAATAAAAGTAGGAACCCCTGCAGCCTTTACAACCTTCCCGATAATATCTCGCATAACCCTCCGCCGAGTAAATACCCTAATCGAAAGACAAGACGGATCGACCTCATCGCCCTGGCCATCGTCGAACGATCCACGAACTCGCACGATGGTTACCTAACTTGGGCTTAACACACCTTTGTGACTTATAATCTAGCGACCACCTCAACCGACTTTACCACAATCCGGCCGCGGGTTGACTCGCGATATGGCCTCAACCCGACCCACTTCAGACTAAACTCGCTCTCGATCCGAACAACCTTACCAGCTCACGCCATGAAAGCTACCACTTCCATCTCACACTACCTATGGAATTATCCCACAATATATATCACGATACCAAGTACTTCGACAAGGACCAACCGTAACATCCACTCGTGACGGCCGCATCCAAGGTCCCAAATCGTTATAAATTCTAAGGCTCCCATTTTCTCGCCCCCGCATTTACCCTTTTCAACTACCCATGTTTTCTAATCACAACTTACACAATGCTAACCGAACATAGCACTCCACACGTATCTACCATAACGACCTACACAAGTCTCTTAAGGTCAAGATATCTCAGAACTCATCGCCTCACTTTCCTTTGTCGCCTAATCAAATCCCGCTCACGGGCGCATAACTATAATGTGATGAACCAAACATCGATCTCGGCCGAGTCGTAACATCCGCGCCACCTCCGTAGGACAATTTCTCGCAAATGGCCTGCTGGCCGCAAGCCTAACAAGCTATCTAAGTAGTACGACACTCCCCATAAGAACACCTACCGCAACGCCATACCGAGCGCAGGTGGCCTCTCCGCTAACACCCCTTCCTCTCCGAACCATCAATCCTCAATCGACTGTAGGCTAAGTCATCCCACCTGTATCCCTCCTACTAGGACATTCTCTCCTCACATGTCTGCCACTAACGCGGGGACATAACGAGCCAATAAGTTAAACTCTATACTGTATTCCCGAACCGTCCACCCATTCTGCCTCAACCTCATAAATCTACCTGCCCGAGCTCTCCTTATCTGCGGGGGCAAGAAGCGTGTAAGAAATGCCTCGAGGTCTTGATCACTTTCATGATCCGCCGAATCGCCGAATAAACTTCGATGATCTTCCTCGCCTAGATCCATAGAACTCTGTGGATTGCAACTCAAGAAGTCCCGAAATCTCAACTATCGGATCTAGGGTGAACTACTGGTATTGCCGGAACCTCCGACTCTCGTCTGTCCTCATTCCTAGCCACAAGCCTACTATTACACCCCGTATTTACAAGACATGTTTTAAGGTAGTACGTAAGAACTCGCAAGTGTTAAGATTTGAGACTTGTAAAAATTTATCGGAATTATGGATTTGTCGAAAAACGAATTATTGTGACGAATGGGAGGGCGACACGTGTCACCTCCCCTTATGATGCATTGGTCGAATTTAGGCATGGCCAATATGGTTATTTACCATAAGTCTTGGATGACTAATGCCTTGCAAGTTGTGGCATGAGAAAGTTGACTAAGTCAAGGTCAATTAGTCTTGATATTTTGTAAGACTTCATCTAAACCACCCATTTGGTTACATCTTAACCCTCCATGACCCTTTATTATACTACTAGTAGCAAGAGAGAGCCAACACTTAGCCATATTTCACAAGAATTTGAAGAAACTCCTCAGAGAGCTCTGGTTCCCCATTTCTAAGAAGGAAAAATTTGTTTGTTGTCCAATAATCTCCCACTTTAAACCAAGGTTCCTAAGTGTATAGTGAGTGTATCTCAATAGAAAATCTCAGAAAAAGATAGTTTTCAGATTAGTCGCAAAGTGAAAACCTAGTGGCTTTCTAGGTTTTGGATCGGAAGTTGGAAGGAAAGTTGTTGGTGATGTTCTAGGGTCTCAAGCGGATTGAAGTATATTGGAGAGGCTCTAAACTACTAAGGAGCAACTTCGGATTTGGATTTGGATTTGGATTAAGAATCGTTAAGGTATAATCTTGTCTTTTAAGGTGTTACAAGATTATGTATTTATATTGTTGTTGTTAGCTTTACATGTTGATAGCATGAAGTTGGTATGTTCAAGTTTATAAGTATTATGGATTGCTAGTAGCTTAATCCAAATGTTGTGCAAGCCACTTGAAAATTTGATTACTAATTGGTCGCTTATAAGAAATCGTCGCATGTTACTTACTCAAGAAATCGTTGTTATAATCAAATGCGACTTGATATCATGTTAGGCTAATAGCTTGGATTGAAATAGAAATTGGATAAGAATAGGTATCATTGAACTCAAGTGGCAATTTGGACTTGTAGTTTGTTATTCATTTGTATTGACTACCTTCTAAATCGTGAGCCAATCGGGTTGTTTGGTTATTCATTTGTATTGGACTACCTTCTAAATTGTGAGCCAATTGGGGTTGTTTGGTTATTCATTTGTATTGACTACCTTCTAAATTGTGAGCCAATCGGGGCTGTTTGGTTATTCATTTGTATTGGACTACCTTCTAAATCATGAGCCAATCAGCTATTTGGTTATTCATTTGTATCGACTACCTTCTATATTGTTGTGAGCCAATTGGGGCTGTTTGGTTATTGTATTTCGCCTTGAAAAAGGTGGCAAGTAAGTAAAAACAAAGGAGGTGTTGTCCGATTTTCTCAGAGAATTTGGCGACTTAGCACTTAGAATATTCTACGTCAAGTAAGAGGTTAATAGACGATTGTGACCATGATAGGTCAGGACTAAGTATAGTGTATCCTACTTGAAGAATGGAATAGCTCAAGGTTGAAGTACTTTGGAGCATTTTACTACTTGTCGACAATCGTCAGGTATGCGAACCTCTTCTTTCTTTGGCACGATCCTACGTATGAAATATCCATGTGATAATATTTCAAGATTCCTCTACTCTTAGAAGTTAAAGTATTTACATTGTTGATTCTAAATTAAAGTATGTTTAAATTGTCCTAAGTCCTTACTAGGTCTTATGGGAGACGTTGGTAAGAATGGTTAGGAAATTTTGAGATTTGATTTAAAGGCTATGTGCCTTGATTTGTTTAAAGTAAGTAAGTGGATTTTATGTTCGAGAATGACTTGAAGTTAGATGATTTTAAGGAATAAATTACTTGGTTTTGGAAGGTATGGAACTTTATATTTTTTTTGTATAAGTAATTGGGCTTGAAAGGAAGTATGTTATGAAGTTTTAAGACTAAGAACTTTGATTGTCTTTTAAGGATTATGAAGTTTTAAGACTAAGAACTTTGATTGTCTTTTAAGGATTATGAAGTTTTAAACGATATGATTCTTTTTAAGTATGTATGTACGTAGTATCTTGGATCCAGTTTTCCTAAATGTTGTAAGAATAAAAGTGTCTTAAGTTCTCTAAAATGAAAGGTTGTTATAACAGCTTTATGGGAAGTTGTTATGACGACTTAAGAAGAAGTAATAAGACGGTTTAAAATGTTACGTAAGGAAAATCACACCGAGCCTACAAATAGGCCTGACACGCATGAGATACACCGAGCCTACAAATAGGCCGGATTACGTTATGAGATACACCGAGCCTACACATAGGCCTGACACGCCATATTACCCCGAGCCTACACATAGGCCGTTACGCTATCTTACACCGAGCCCCACATGCGGGCCGAATTATGCTACATGATTCCACAGTACACCGAGCCCCACAGGCGGGCCGGATTATGTCACATGATTCATCAGTACACCGTGTCCCGCAAATGGACCGGATTATGTTATGTAAGATATGTAAGTTATGTGAAAAAGACTGGATTAAACTCTTAAGTATGTATGTAAGAATATGTTGTTAAATTTTATTGAAAGGAAAGGAACGATTAATATATGATTGATTTCAGAGTTAAAGGGCATTCTTTATACGTATACGATTTGGTTATTGCATTTTATTTCGTTCCATACTGCACTGTTATCGACTTCTTCTGGTCGCGTTCATGCCCGCAGTGATAGGTACACGTTGGTCATCCTTGCTCTAGGATCTCTGCTCGCTTTTTGGAAGGAAGCCCTTTCACTCCGAGGCTTATCTTTTGGTACGGTTTCCCTGATGTGGTAGACTTATGTACATTCAGGGGTATGGCGGGGCCCTGTCCCGCCGCAGTTGAAATTCTTAGAGGTCTGTAGTTACATATTGTGGGTCAGTTTGTAAAAGGAAAGAGATGTGACTGTTGTTGTTATGTATATATATATATATGTGTCCAGGAAGGTAGCCTTATCGGCTAACCTGTGGTTTAATTTCTCGTTATTTTATTTTATAAGTTTCATGTATGTTCCACGCTATTCTCTCGATGTATACAATAGTGTGCCTGTGTAGGCACCATCGCGCCCGGGTTGTGACAAAAGTGGTATCGTGAGCGCTTAGTCCTCTGAAAGTGTCTATGCACCGTGCCTAGTAGAGTCTTGATTATCAGTGTGTTGCACCACATCTATAAACAGAGGTCGCAGGACATTTAGGATTTGTTTCATTCTTCTCACTCGAGATCGCGCGAGTCAGACATTAATAGGTTGATTCGCCTCTCGACGTATTCTTATATACGTGAATCACCTATGCCTCCACTGGCGACTGTGGCCCGTGGCAAGGCAAGAAAGCAGAATCGCCGGTGCGCAGAGTTACTGTGAGTCGCACGCACTATGCCCGAGGTAGAGGCGGTCGGCGAAGTTCACCACGCCGACAGATAGAGAGCCAAGAGCGGCAGAGCTCGCAGGTTCCGCACCCGAGCCCCAGCCTGCACTAAAGGGCACTTAGAGATTATGGAGAGCAGATCGCCTTTTGACTAGCATAGTGGTAGGGCAATACACGACAGAGCAGTAGCTAACCCTGTGAGCCGACGCTGAGGATTCGACTTTCTGGTCAGAGTCCACCCGAGTTTTATGGTTCGAGATCCGAGGATGATCCCCAAGAGTTTGTTCGCACTACAATGGACTATGCAGTGCTTAGGGCCTCTGAGTCGAATCAGTTGTGTTAGCTTTACCGTTACGCGATATTGCGTTGAACTGGTTTGAGTCTTGGGAGCCGAGAGAGGGGTGCTCGCCCAAATGATTTGGGATGAAGTTCACAGAGGCCTTTCTTGGTCACTTTTTGCCTCCCGAGACGATGAGAGCCCGTGTTGATAGTTCTTAT